>PYUH01000021.1:365741-428711 GCA_016808085.1 Suaeda aralocaspica
CTAAAATTAACAAATACAAGACATAACGATGTGTTTATCTAACACTTGGCTACTACATGTGATTCAAATTATGCAGTATCATTTTTACAGTAAACTACAATATTTAAAGAAAGTCTAAAATAGTTGAAGTCGTATTGGTAAGACGGTCTTACTGAAACGACTTCATTAAACAATTAGTTTGTTATTAATTTTAATTTGGAACCGAAGTAATACATATATAATGTGTTGTGTTAGCATCTTGCTACATAATAATATAGATACAATATTGTTATTTGACTAGGTTTTTGAAATCCGAATTCTCAATTCTAAATATATTTAAGTATGTCAATGAATTGACCCTTTTTTCTAATAATAACGTTAATTACTTCAACTAAGTGTTAATTTCATGTTTAAGATAAATGTGCCTGAGCAACCCAACAAGGAGAAGAAAGTCAACTATGTGTAAATCACATGAGGTTCAACACTCCCCTCATTAATGAGTGTCCTTAGATTAGAGCACACCAGAAGGCACAATAATTCTCGTGGGAATGAACTACCAACATAGGCCCTTAACTAGTGGCTTAGACAAATACCCAGTTTTTTAAAAGGCTCAAATAACCTGAGCTCTGATACCATGTTAAATTCATGTAGAAGGAGAGGAGTCAACTAATCCAAAGCCCAAGGAGGTTCTATCCTAAAACAATTGGCAATAAGAGGATGTAATTCCTAGCCTATAAACTAGTTAACATCTCCTCTTTCTCCGATATGGGACAATTCACTAGTGTAATCACATGGGGTCCTACACTAAGCTAAGTTTTAATACATTACTAGATCAGTAGTCTGGCCTTGCACGATTTAAATGAAAAATATTTATATATAGGGAGTTAGCATTTTTTTATTTTTATTTTTTTTATTAGATAATAATTTGTAACATATCTAATTTGAAAAAATTGATATTGAGAAAATTATTTTAATATTTTAGTTTAGCAGTTATTTATTAGATGTAATGTTTTAGTTAGTTTAGAAATGAATAAGGAAATTTTTTAATGAGAAATTGACATGTGAGTTTTTGGGTTATAATGATCTTCTTTAGTTATTAGTATAAAATTTTAATAATTTTAATCTATTCTAATCAATTTTAATACATTCAATCTATTCTAATCCATTAATACAATTTGATCTATTTTAATCCATAATCCATCCTAATCTCGCAAATAGAAGACCATGCAATATGAAGCCCACTCTGGTCCATTATTGCATAATAATTTTTTTTCCAACTAGTCCACAAAATGACACACTCAGAGCACTTCCCTTAATTGACCAACTTTCATTGGTTTTGACTTTTGATGAACATTAATCTCTTAAAGAAATAGCAATGTTACATTCATTAGCAAATATTCAAAGATAAAGTGAGAACCACAAACCATGGTAGGCTTGTGGTATGTGACGGGCCGCCTCCGCTTCTCATGTTAGTCATGTATAATGAGATATTAGATACTCAGTATAAGAGACTTTAAATAATTTATTAATCCCTTTGACTATACCTTTAATTATAGGCTTATAGCAAGTAGTAACTCTTATGAATCGACTTAGGCTAATAAAAAAGATGGAAAAAAGTTTCGACGACGTTGAAATTTAAATTATCATTTTATAAGCAATTATATAAAACTCATTAAGTATTTAACAAATCTCTGTACTATATACTCGTATTCAAAATAAAAGAAATCTATAATACAAAGTTAAAAAAAACCGAAATGAAAAAGAAAAAAACAAAAAAATCTGAAAAAGACAATACAGTATTAAAAAAACGCTTTCTATCAATTTCTATGCAGCGGAAACAAATGAATGATGGTTAATGAACAATAGCAAAATTTAGTATTGCATACCTTGTAAACAGGGCCAAAACCACCATGACCCAGCAATTAACATCTGAGAAAAAATTGTTGCAATTTGAAGTATACGAAGCTCAAAAAAAGGTCAGAAGTTTTTCAAATTCAGCAGTAGCAGTAGTAAAAGAAGGATTTATGCTGTTTCCATTTCTTTAAACAGTTGCAAATCTTGAAATTAGTTGCTCCCATCTCATTGATTGAAATTTTTGAATGATGAACTTTATAGTAGTAGTATATTATGAAAAGTTGATTGATAACGTATTTTTATTCAGTAACTAACTAATAAACGTTATATAGTGGTTCGTTAATGTATTTGGGTTTCATTTTTAGGAGTGAAGATGTAGGAAATATATAATTGGGGATTGAGGTTGGAGTTTCTTTGTTTTTTTTTCGTTTATTATGGTCAAGACTTGTCATGACAATTACAATTCATTATATGGGGTTGACTATTGTAGAAATATAAGATTTTTTCAAGCTACACATAGAAATTAAATTGGCGATCGAAAAATGAGTTGGTATGTCATGACAATTACAATTATCAGGGGTTAGTTAATTGAAAAGTATATAAAACGTTGCATTGCATTCTATCTTTTCTAAAGCCATGTAGTTTTGAACTTAAGTTTTTGGCATTTTAGTTCAGTCAATTTCAGTTCAGTTTAATTCAGTTTAGCTCACCTCTATTACAATTACTACTTCGTTTCAGTCCACTTCAGTTCAATTCAGCTCATTTCAGTTCAGTTCATTCGGCTCCTTTCAGTTCAGCTTAGTTCAATTCAATTCGGCTCCGATTCAGTCCAAAAGAACAAGGCCTAAATCAATCACGTTCAATTAAACTTCTTTTAGAATTTAAATACTGCTCATTTTGTTATAGAAAGAGAGTTTGAAGCGCAATACTGGCAGAGAATAAATTCGTCTACTATTCAATTACAATGGTATATATATACAACGTAGGAAATGGTTCCTTATAAAGTAAACCCTAGTCTCCGGAATATCTAGATCATACATAAGGGTATAATGGGCATCCATTAAATACATATATTATATAACTCTCCCCTTTGGATGACCATTATCGAATAGTATGCCTCATTGAAACCTTACTAAGAAAAACCCTGTGGGAACAAAAACCTTGTGAAAAGAAAAGAGTACATAACTTTTCGTACTATGCTTAAGATGTTGTCTCATTAAAAACCTTACCTGGGAAACCTAATATGGGACAAATCCATGGTTAAGGATAAAAGAAAACAACGCGTATTTCCTCTTCTTAATGGATGCATAAGTTGAGATCTTCCTGATAATGAATCCAATACCTTTGGGTAGCTCCACAGTTGAAATAGAATAACATTTAATTCCTTATCCATCTTGATTAGACTTCGGTCTTCAAATCTTCTATATGATGTACCTTCATTTCTCCATGTTCTTGAAAATAATACATATATTGCATTTAAATTACTTTATATTGTTTTAAGTTACCAAACCATTATTTAAACTATGGCTTATTCTAGAAGTCATATAAAGTAGCTATTGATAGTCAAATATTCATCATGATTTATGGCAACTCGTGAAATTATATAATATTGTCCAATTGTTTATGGTTTTTTGGACCATAAAAGGATTATCCTTACATTATACTATTATTACTAATAACTATTAATACTATTATAAATTATATGTAACTACTATTATATCTTTATTCGAGAACCGATCATACAACATAACCTACACTTCATGTGTAGTTATTTAATTATAATTGGCAAGATTTATCTCAATATATACACATAGTATAACCAAAATGTATCCTAACGTTGTCATTATGAGTCATAACTAGATACAAATCAAATCATAAATGTGTCAACATATCTGATAATATATGGACAAAGTTGGCTCAAAACCTCTTAAATAACTATGAAAGGGATCATCATTTTTTATAAGGAATTTAGTAATTTGCCAACTTATCCCAATTCTTCTCTCCTAAGTTGGTAAAATTTATCAAATATAGGAACGTCAAATTCTTAACCAACTTAGTATATAATCTGATCATGTGCAAAAGATTTCATCCATTAGAAGATTTTTCTACAAATTTCATTGCTTAGAAGGGTTATTTCAATAAACTATTCGTCTCTTCAAGAGAGAATTTTAATGAAGACTATTTTTCCTAACTTATGATGTCATCTAATGTAGTTATAAATCCATCATAGTTGTACTCTTCAAGAGATCAATATCAATGGGGGAGATAGTTATTGTGCAGTGTTTTTCCTTTTTTTTTATGTGTTGGCAAACAATTGCCCCAATAATCAAGAAACTTTATACAAATTAAACTTTCTTATAATTCCACTAGATGGTGATCTTTTGATCACTTGAACCTTGATAATATGATACTAATACGTACTCAAGATTTCCATATATAATTTGATCTGGTGAGCTTCAATAACCTAATAGTTGCAATATATATAGGTTATTCTAGTGAAGTTCTAGTCACATATTACTTTTTCATATATATATATATACACATATTGATGTGGCAAGCCAAAGGGCTACCAGTGTCACTCATTGAACGGGCAATGTGTCCACCTGCCCTGTCAACATGCCAACTTGGCACTTCCATGTGGCAACCAGGGACCCCCCATTAGTGGAGCCCCATGAATATGTTTCATTGCTCCATTAGACCTGTGTTACCCTTAAAATAAAATGAAGAAGCGACATTTGTCGAAATCCATTCATTGTCCAACACTAGAGCACCTGATTCACAATCAGCAAGGCCCAAAGATATTAAAAGCCCATGAGCAAAAAGAGCAAGCAAGACCAATCATATTGCAACAAGTGGTTAATATGACTGGCAAGGGAA
The DNA here is from genome assembly GCA_016808085.1 of Suaeda aralocaspica. Classification (NCBI taxonomy): domain Eukaryota; kingdom Viridiplantae; phylum Streptophyta; class Magnoliopsida; order Caryophyllales; family Amaranthaceae; genus Suaeda; species Suaeda aralocaspica. The sequence goes on from PYUH01000021.1 coordinate 370,452, forward strand.
TGAAATCACCATTGGGGGCATTCAATTTCATTCTATTATTACATAGGTTGAGAATTTCTCTCTCTAGATTAAGCTTGTTGTTATTATAGTTATTTTACCTAATCTTCCCACATTACTTACTTACGCAACGGAAAGGGGAAAAAATCTTACAAGGATTTTGTTCCCTTGTTTTGCAGGAACGAGGCACGAGACGTTGGGAAGCGGACGGCCAACACATGTTCCGTCTGACGTGTAGCTCTCTAGTTCTCTCTCCACGTTTTCAGTAAAGGGACTCTACTAGGAGTTCATTATACATCATTTGGTGTCGTCTTAGGGGAGGCACCTAAGGATGACAGGTGGTTCACTTCCAACGAAGATGAGAGTCGATATCTGATCAATCCGGAAACTATGAAACCGGACAAGGAACTGGTTCTCACTAGTGGATAAACATGTTATTAGTCATTGGTTTTGCCTATTAGTATCTTTTTTCTCTGGTTACTAATAGAGCAGTTCTAATAGCTTAGCTATTAGTATCATTTGTTAGGGAAAAACGATACTAATAGCATCACTATTAGTGTCATTTTTGAAACAAAATATAGTAAATAGCTTAGCTATTAGTATGTTTTTCCTAGGCAAGATACTAGTAGCTTATTTTATGTTGAAAAAAAATTGTAAACTGATAGTTTTTCATAGAAAATGATACAAATTATAAGTTTGTCAAAATAAAAAATAATTGGCTCCAATAATCATAAAATAATAAATAACATATGTAATAAATAATATACAATAACAATAAATAAATAATTGAAATTTTACAATGCAAGAGAAATTATTTTATTAATCTTAAATTCTTGAATGTTACATGTACATAATGTTGCTGAACTCAAATTAGTATTAGTTTTATCACATGAAATTGAATTTAAAAGATATAGAATCTGATTAGATGAGCGACAGGTGGAGGGATGAGCTGCGTGCACAACAAGAGACAACTTGTAGTTCCTAGACACATATTGGAAAACATTCAGATATTTAGTAAATTTAACATCAATGAGACAAAAGAAAAAGGTTCAATATGATCAAAGAAGTGATTAAGAGATAAAATCTTATTATTAACATCAAAAGTAAATAGAAATTTCAAGCCTTTCTCCAATAGCTAATACTTCATTCAATATCTGGATGTGAATTTAGTATCTCCCAGCCAAGACCATAATAAGGTTGAAGATATATGCTACGTGACATCAAGATGTTAAAACAGAAGAGCACCAAATTGCATAAAGCAGAACAAAGAAGACAAAGGCAAGGAAAAAGGAAAGTAATATCCGAGCGATAGGAAGCATAGAGAGAGACAAGAGCAACGGGAAAAGGAAAACACTTAAACACATAAAACAATTATGAAAAATCCAAGATAAAGAAATAACCTGTACTAATCGTACAAATAGGGCAACGTAAAATCGTTGGCACACATGAAGAGATTGCTCCATCAGATAGAGTACTTAAGGAGGATCAACTCGAGACTGGGTCAACTCAAGGGTATCTTGGAATGTCTTAAGGAGTCCTTTGAGGATGCTCTAAGGAGCATTCCTCAAAGAGAACTCATGAGGAGGTTGATCCCCATAGAGGAAACTTAAGGGAAAGATAATGAAGAAGATCAATGTGAAGGAAGACTCACTTTCCAAGAGAAGCCGAGAGAATTAAGAAGGAAATAACTCCATTAAAACTCATTGGGGTACACTCAAGAAGTATCGTGTCACTCCTAAGTTTAAAACCTAAATGGGCGGTGACAAGGGACATTAAAAGCAAGAAGGACATGGTTCGATGCAAGAGAATTCATTGAATTAAAGAGTCATGAACTCATGATGCTAAAGAGTACTTAGGCTAAAAGGACTTCAAGTAAAGATGTCTAGAGGTTCTTAATTAAAGAGGGCATCTAGCAAATATGCAAGAGAATATCTGAACACAAAACAAGCTCAACGAGAACTGAGTCGCTTTAACTCGTCGGGTTCATCGACAACCAGGAGATGTCTGATTCACACCACTTTACTCTTGAATCAATAAGCATGATGATGAAGAGAATTTGAGATATAAGATCGAGAAGAAGAAAGCTAAAAAAGCAGACCAGGCCAGAAGAGAGCAGATGATTAAATATTAAGAGAAATAGGTGAGACTGAGGAGCTCTATATGGCCAAACAGGTGATCAATGAACCTATGGGGATCTTGGAGACAAGATGGGTTCCATGTCTTCGAATGGAAGATTCCCTTCTCTACATCTATCATGATGGCACCTTGTCCAGTTAAATTTAAATGTCCAATGTAGAAGCTTTTGATGGAACAACTTATCCAGAAGAATATTTGGCAACATACAAACACTTATGTATTTTCAAGGTTGGATGATGCAACTTGGTGCTGTCTATTTCCCAGCAATACTTAGGGATAGCTTAGTAATGGTTAACAGTTTACCTGAACAATCCATCAACAGTTTCCATGAATTGAGTACAACCTTTGTACATCAGTTCATGGCCAATAAACTGGGAAAAAGACCAGCATGCAATTAGCAAAAATCACGCAAGGTGAGAAGGAATCGTTAGAAGTTATGTCCAATGGTTCAACTTGAATTATTACATATACCTAATCTGTCTGAAGGAGTTGCGTTTGGTAACTTCTTTAGAGGACTACGTGATGGAACATTTAAGTTTGATGTTGTACGAAGAAGAACTACAAAACCTTGAAGGGGATCTTGGAGAGACTGAATGCTTCATCCTGCTCAGGAGCTAGGTGCTCAACCCGCAAGGAAAAGAAGGATGACAAGAAGAATATCATGATTCAAAGAACAAGGTCAAAAGAGGCATGCCAAATGGATGGCTGGCTCATCAAGCAAAGGAATTCAAAATGAAAGAGAAAGACGAATGATACTCTGAAGTTTGAATTCACCAAGGACCTCCACTCTGTCTTCAAGGGATCCGGGAAAAATGACATTGATGATCCTCTGTGATACAAATATTGATCACAATTCGAAGGTTTGATTGAAGCTGCTAATAGGGTGCAACCATGGGGGAATCGATTGCTTATGGAAGACTCAAGTCTAATGGGTGCTCTCAGCTTAGGATTTGCGTGTGCTGGTCACGCATACTAGGTGTGGCAACGCAGATCAAGGAAAGATGGTTGACAAGGGGAATAAGTTGGTTTTGCCTATGAGTTTTATCCCATTTCACTTGATAGGGTTTTTCTCATTTTAGGCATTGAGTCTTTCATTCTCTTGGTGGGTCTTAATCTTCATTTACCGCCTTAAACACATTGAAAATGACTTCGTGAAGGTTTCTTGATTAAAATATTGAATTTTAAAATGTTTCTTGAAGATTGAAGCAAATCTCAAAAATGCGCAAATATGGAGCTTGCTTGTGTGGCGTATTTTGGGCGATTTAGTTAGGATTTGGGTAGATTGAATCTTTGTGTATTCTGGTTGTATTTTTGATTATCTTGTTTATCAAGTCATTAGAAATTCTGTTAGGATATTTTCTTAATTAGATAGAGTTTGTTAGTAAGATGAGAAGACATGCAATGCTGAGTGACAATCTTATCTTGTGAGTCATAGATAAGTCTTTAGGGGACGATTTTTGTTAGCTTTGTGCGTGTGTTTCTAATTTGTTTTGTTAGGATTTTTTTGATGATTATGACTATAAATTATCTCAACATTAGTTTGTAAAATTAAGATTTGGAAATCAATAAAAGTTTTGTCTTGTTTACTTAGAAAACAAAATACCGAAAATTTAAGTTGGTGGACTTTTCCTTTAGACTCTTGTGAGATTAGTTGTGGCTTTGAGGGTGCCTTGAGCTTTAGTTAAAGACTAATTAATCAACCTAAATTTTGTATTTTTTGTGGCCTAGCCTTTAGAGACTCGGTGAATTATTCCTATCCTTGTGAAGTTTTGTATATCATACGAAAGTTCACATACTCCTCCTTTGAGAAGTCCAAAGGAGGATCGAGTTTCAAGTAAGTATTGCTAATTTCATAAGATGTGGGGCATCACACCAATGACTGCTTAGAAGAATCTTTATGCTCTTGCTGCTAAGGAAAGATTGGTCAACATCTGATCAAGTCATCTGACAAGAATGTAAAGCGGAAGTCAAATTCTAAAGATGAAAACCAAGGAGGATTATTATACTGACAAAGATATTGTCTATGTAATATCGGGTGTGTTTGCAGCAGGTGGACTACCATGAGAGGAAGCACAAGAGTATGTTTGGAGCCTTGTTCGAGAGCCATCCCCTAAAACAGGGGTAGATGGAAAAACTAAGTTTCCTGAAGTATTGATTAACGACGAGATTGGTGGTAAGGTTCGAACCCCTCAGATGACCCCTTGGTGTAGAGTTGAAAGTAGCATACATGAAAGTGAAAGAATACTTGTTGATACAGGAAGCTCATTTGTTATAATTAGTTCATTTTTGAGAAAGTTAAATATAGCTCTTCTAAGCTAGAGCCAATCCACCATCCATCTGGGTTTGGAGGAGAAGTTATCAATCCATTAGGAACTGTCACCCTGCCAGTTCGAATGGGAGATAAAGATTATGCATAAACTGTTCGTCAAGTTACTTGTGATGAAAGAGCTACAAGCATATAATGTAATCCTTGGAAGCCAACTCTGAATGCCGTTAGGGCAGTCATTGTTACCCATCTCATGCTCATGAAGTATGAGTGTAACAATGGAACTGTGGGAACCATTCACGGAGATCAGTAGTTGGGAAAGAGAGTGCTATGTTACTACCCTCAAAGCTAAACTTGGTCAGGTGACATTGGGGAGCCAAGTAAGAAAAGGAAAGTGGAAGAAGCTCCCAAGGATCAAGTAATGGCTATTCATAGTTTGAATCAAGTTCCTAGACCTCAAGGTGGAGGCGAACGTGAAGACTTTGTGTTGGATGAGTTGAAGCCTGATAGAACAGTGAAAATCGGACAAGCACCTAACGAACATGTTGGGGCAGAGATAGAGCTTTACTCAGACAATACAAAGATGTTTTGCATCTGAGTTACGAAATGCCAGGAATCGATCCCGAAGTAGTTGTTCATAAGCTTAATGTTAAGCCTGAAATGAAGCCTGTTAGGCAAAGAAAAGAAACCTTGAAGTTCGTACAAAGCGGTTGATGAAAAGTAAAGAAGTTATTAAAGGCAGGATTCATCCGTCCATGCCAATATCCTAATTGGGGTGGCAAATGTTATCTTGGTGCCAAAACTCAATAGGACTATGAGAATGTGTGTTAATTACACATATTTGAACAAGGCTTGTCCTTAGATAATTTTCCTTTGCAAAGATTGATCGATTGGTGATTCTACGACTGGACACGCTTTGTTAAGTTTCATGGATGCATTCTGGTTTCCTCAAATCCCTCTATGGAGAAACGATCACGAAAAAACAACCTTTGTTACTGAAACTGGGCTGTATTTTTATACAAGAATGTCCTTCAGTTTGAATAATGTTTCAGCCACTTCCAGAGATTAGTTAACGAAGTATTCAAGCAACAATTGATAAGGAATATGGATGCATATTGATGACATGATTGTCAAAATCAAAGGTCTAAGGATCATATAGTTGATTTAAAAAAACTTTAAAACTTTGAGGAGGTACAAGATAAGCTGAATCCGAAAAGTGTGTTTTCGGTGTTACATTATCAGGCAAATTTCTCGGATTTCTTGTTGATGAAAAGGGATAGAAGTCAATACAGACAAGGTTAAGGTCGTGTTGTATGACATCCACTCGTAGTGTTAAAGAAGTTCAGAAACCGACTGGGAGCTTAGCAGCTTTGGAAGATTCCTGTCAAGGGCAGGAGATAATTGCCATTTCTTCTTTATTCGATCAAGAAGAGGTCAACAAATTTGAATGAACTCAATCAGCTGAAGAACCTTTATTAAATTAAAGGATCATATCCATTATCTTCCCAAGTTGGTAAGCCCTATTGAGAAAGAACCTGTATATGTACCTTGCTGTGTTAGAGTATGCACTTTCTGTCTGTCTTGTTAGTTTAGGGAGATGGAGTCCAACAATCCTTCTAATTTGTTAGCTATATCTTTCAAAGGCAGAATTAAAATAGCTCCAATTAGAAGTTTGGATTGCGCTGTTTATACAAGTAGAAAGTTGATACCCTATTTCTTGTCTCGCAGATAGAGTTTACACTGATCAACCGCTTAAGTCATGCCTAACCAAACAGTCGTATGGTAGGATGCTTAAGTGGGCCATCGAATTAGGTTCATTTGAAATCTCATATGAACCAGAAAAGCAATCAAAGGACAAGCATTTGCTGATTTTATGTTGAGATGACCAGACCTCAGTTCGAGAAGCCCACTATAGACCATTGGACATTGCATGTAGATGGATCATCACACAGAATGGATGTGGAGCAGGAATTATATGCAAATCTCCTAAGGAGGACTTGTATGAATACGCAATGAGGTTCAAATTTCAGACGTCAAACAATGAAGCTGGATATGAAGCCTTAATTGCGGGGAATTAAGATGTGCAAAGCCGCTGGCGCAAAAAGATTGAGGCAATGTTCCGATTCACAACTGATTGTGAGTTAATACTTGGGAGATTATGAAGCTCGGGATGAAGGCATGAGAAATATCTCTTGATGTTACAAGAGGAATTAAAGTCTTGAAAGGCTTTGAGTTGATGCAAATTCCCAAATCTGAGAACAATCAGCTGATGCTCTGTCTAAATTGGCAAGTTCGATGTAGGAGATTCTCCAAGAACAGTTTTTGGGAAGGAAGAAAGAAGAAAAGCATTGAAAAGTCGGAGGATGTTAATTTCTTCAGTAGAGGAAGTTCGTGGATGATGAGATCATTGCTATAAGACAGATGGAACTTTGCCAGCTGATTCGTAGCAAGCCAATATTCAAGCTCGAGATGTATGGTTCGTGCTATAGCAGGGGCAGTTGTATAAGAAGTCATTCACTCGACCGGTATTGAAGTACATCACTGAACAAGGCAACACTAGTCGAAAAATCGACATTTGCTGCGTCAATTTGCTGTGGTTCTTTGGAATTTTTGAGAACCGCAGCAAAATTATTGGAAGGTTTGTTAAACTGAGTATTTGTTGCGTGTAAAAAAACCGCAGCAAATATTCTATTTCTGCGGTCCTTTTTGATTTAAACCGCAGCAATATTCTATTTGCTGCGGTCCTTTTTGTATTTAAAACCGCAGTAAATAATACAGCAAACTAAGCAAAAAAAAAACCTGGCCAATTGAGGACTTATAAAAGCTCACACTTAACCTAATTTCACTCCTCCTTCCTAACCCTACACCTCCTCTCTCCTTCCTCATCCCGTCTCTACTCTTTTTCTTTCTCATTCTCCACTTCACTTCCTCTCTCATTCACCACTTCACTTCCTCCTCATCTCGAGTTGGCTTCCTCTCTCATTCTCCATTTCACTCCTCTCTTATTCCCAATTTTGAAGGTATAAATTCCTTTATTTTTTCCAGTTTTATTTTAGTTTTCTTTTGAATTTGTGTTCTTTTTTTTATTCGATTTTCTTCTTAATTTGAAGATCGATTTCTTTGATTCGTTGTTGCTGAAGATCGATTTCTTTTAATAGCACTTGCTTTTTTTTATCGATTTATGTTTTGAAATTTAAGTTTTGTTTATTTGATTAGATTTTTTTAATTCTCGTTTTTTTTTTTCTGCTAGTGGTCGAAGATCCGTTTTGTTGGAAGCCACTTTCGATGACTGTGAAGGATTGAACAAAGTTTGTGAAGGTGAGTTAATAATTTACTTTGATTTAGGGTTTGGTTTGGTTCTGAACTTTTGGGTTGGTTTGAGTTCTGTTTTTGATAGAATTCGTGTGTTTTGATTTTAGTCCATTTGTTTCAAGTTTGTTATGTGTTTGTGAGTTTTTTTTTTTTTTTTGATTTCGCGATTACATGGCGTATAAGATCTTTTTCGCGGCGTTTTTGTTGACCTCCATCAAATCATCCTCTTATCTATGCTATACAAACTAACAGGTAATTTCATCATTTTGTTCATTGAAGCAAACTAATAAAATGCTTTCTGTTAGCTACATTTTTGCTTGTAGAATTCTTTCTATTAATTACAACTGTGACTTTGGGCGCTTTTGAATACCTATATTTATCTCCTTTTTCGATTGATCGATATTTACCATTTGTTTCATGCTGTTTGCTAGAGCTTCTTACAGGCCTATAGAAGTAATAATTTTGAAGTTCTTAAAATGATGATTATCTATGAATGTTGCATGTCTTAACATTTTTCTTATGTAATGATGATAACAAATGTGTAGTCTCTTTAGTGTCCATTGTTGCTTGTTGTTAAACCTAGTTTGCTAGTATTTGTGTAGGCATAGCATGTTGATCAAACAGAAGGGGTTTCTATTGATTCGCCATCTTTCATGCTAGTGACGAATTCTGTTTTAATCTATTTATTTTGTATTTGTGATTGTTATACTAGTGTGACATGCGATCTGAGGTTGTTTTTCCTCTTTCCTCGCTTGTTGATGTATCACCACTTTGTATTTTTTTAACCCAATTTCTTTTATCTCACTGATTCATTATTACAAAGGTCATAGGCTTGTTGCTTCACAATGCAGTTGTATTTGTGAATAGATGGCTTAGTTAGTTCTTAGTGGATAATTATGGGGGCTGATGGTTTATATTTGGTAAGGTTGCAATGTTGTATATGAGACAACATAGGCTCGCTTGACCTAGGGCCGCAACTTGTGGTCACACCGGTGGGTGTATGTCTGAGATGTTTCAATGTTCAAAATTGGTAGAATTTAGATTGTCATAGCTAAATATCTACTTGATGATATCGATGACTACTGTCTCCAAAAAATGACTTATTCAGACTTATTCAGACTTTTCAATACTATATATAGTAGTAAGGAGTTGGGAATGAAAATTGCTTGATGTGGTGGCTGTGTGGATCTATTGATATGAGCCTATGAGAGCAAACTACATTTAAGAATCAGGATCAAAGACATCCTGCTCTAGTATGAAACTTTATTCTGTCACGTTGGTTCCATAGGTTGAAATAGCGTAATTTAAGACAAAAAAGCTCCTAATTTTCTATGATAACCACTTCATGGGAACAATTTTCTGAACGAAAGTCTTTTGAGGCTTGGTGCATCAAAAGCCCAATTCACCGCCACATATATATAAGATACATTTAACCTAATTTCATCATATTTTCCACGTTCTCTCTCTTCCTCCCTCATTTCCACTCTCTCTCTTCCTCCCCATTTTGCCACTCTCTTCATTTTATCTCGCTCCCTTCTTTTTATCTCGCCCCTCACCACTTCAATTCATCAATTCTCACTCCATCATTTCTCTCTTCTTTTATCTCGCCTCCCTCATCACTTCAACACTTCAATTTATGGTTTTTTGTTCTTTATTTTTATTCGATTTTTTTTGGGTTTGACGATTCTTCGTTTTGTTGAAGATTCCTTCAAGATCTTCAAGGTTAGTTTCCATTTTAAATTCATTTTGTAATTGTGTTCGTGTTTTTGTTTTCGATTTCAATTTGCTTTTGTTATTTCTTTCGATATTTTTTTTCTGATTCATTTGTTTGTTTTGGTTTTGTGTTTTCGGGTTGGGATTTGGGGTTTTATGTTTTCGATTTGGAGTTTGGTTATGGGTTTGGGTGGGTCATGGCTAGGGTTTGCGATGTTGATTCGTGGGTTAGGGATTTGTTTGGTTGGTTCGTGGCTTAGGGTTTTGGTTTAGGTTTTGGTATTGGTGTTGGTTCGTGGTTTAGTGTTTGGGTTAGGGTTCTGGGTTCTGGGTATTGGTTTTGGGTTCGTGGGTTTTGGTTTTTGAGTTGTGGGTTTGGTTTGATTGTTGATTTGTGCAATTGATTGTTTATTGCTCTAATATGATTGTTTAATCAAATGCAAAGGTGTTTTGCTTGGTTGTTCTGTTTAAATGTAATTGTAATATCAGAGCTGCGGAGCATTAGCTAGTAATAAGATAGGCACCCTGGATGGCAGAACCTTTGATATGTCTTCATTCACTATAAACTGATTATTTGGCAAACTCTAGTAATAAGATAAGCACCTTGGAATCCTGCAAAATTGTATTGTTTCATCTAACTGTAACTAGTCTTTTATTTCATACTGCCAAATATACTGTAATTTTCCGATTTTTGTTATTTAATTAATTAATTGTTTTGTCTATATAATCTGATCTCTTCCTAAAATGCACATCAATGAAAAGTGCATGTTGTTGTTCAAAATATGGACTAGTATTGCTTTTGCAAACTGAACTTGTAACGAATTTGGTAACTTTGATTTGACTACGAAGTGCCCTATGTGGAAATTTCTAAAAGACCGAATATTTGGTGTTTTGGACTTATACATATTGTCTTGTCAACCTGTAATAATTGAAGTAAAAAAATCTAACCTTTCAATCCTGAAAAATTATTTTTCGCACATAGCTGAACCATTTCATATAACCCTTCCCTTGCTGATCTTCACCCTTCTCCTTTACTGGTTGTTTCCTGTCAAATTTGTTTCTCATTGCTGGATTTGTACTTAGCTTATGATTTAGTCATTAATACTAATTTACTGATTGTCCTCCAAAAGGTGTATACTAGATGTGGAAGACGTGCCATGCCACCATGATGATGGGTTCTGCTGCAGTGTTTGTGGATTGTGATGAATGTTGGAAATTATTGCTCGTCACAAGAAGGGTACTTTGTATTTGTGGGACTTGTTAATCGAAGTTTTTTCTCTCAAGATTCATTGGCATCTTTGATAATGGCAGAATCCAAATGCATCTTCTAAAGATGCAGTAAGTTAATGTACAAGAATTTCTTTTAGTGACTTATAATTACTTGTGATACAATTATAATGAAACAATACAATTTTGCACTCTAGTATGAAATTATGTTGAGGAAAGTATCCAAGCTAGTGTTTCCAGATATATGCTAATAAATTCGCTAACAACTTGTGAATATATTGACAGTATCCAGATATATGGGCGCTTGATGAGAATGATCCATTTGGAAAGCCAGAAGAAGGCGGAGAAAGTGCTGCTGATGTTGTTTCACGACTAGTGAAAGCCATTAATCAAATTGAGACTTTATATGAAGGGTACACTCACCACAGCACTCCGTTAGATGTTTTTGATTACATTACTTGCCCATTACCGTTATTGTTTATGTGTATTTGTTGGAGAATATTGACTCTATAGTCTACACTAGATGCATCCAGTTGCAGTAATTTTTTATCTGACCTTTTAGTTTACTGAAGTAAAAGTACTTGCTCTGAAGTGCAAGTCTGGATTTCCCCTTCTTTGGACCTCTTGGCTTCTCCATTTCTTGTTATTTGGTAGTTTTGGGTCTTGATCTTGATTTTCTTTTGTTAATTTCGTTTGATTAGTTATAGAAGTGTATTTTTTTGTGATAGAAGTGTAATTCAATTGAAAATAACTGATTCTATGTATGTATAACATTTCAGCTTCTAATTTTGCTTCAAAATGCAAAAAAATAAAAAAATAAAACAATTTTTTTATTTTTTTGGGAGCTTATTTGCTGCGGTTATTCACAAAACCGCAGCAAACAAGTGTTTTTTTTGGTGGGAAACTGCACTATTTGTTGCGGTTTTACAAAGAACCGTAGCAAATAATTCTGTTTTATCATCTGCTGCTGCTATAAGTGTTGTGGTTTTCAAAACCGCAGCAAAAACCCGGGAAAAAACCGCAACAAAATGCATTTTTTGTACTAGTGCAAAGAGGTTTTGGAAGATATTCACAAAGGATTCTATGGATCTCATATTGGAGGACGAGCATTGGCGGAGAAGGCACTTCATACAGGTTATTACTGGCCATCATTAAGGCAGGATGACATGAGTTATGTTAAGAAATGTAAAAGATGTGAGATGTATGGAAATTTTCACCACCAACCAGCTAATATCTCCAACCCTATCATCAAGCCTCTTCCTTTTGCAAAGTGGGGCATGGACATCCGAGGTTCATATCCTCAAGCCTCGGAACAAAGGAAGTACGTGTTAGTAGCTGTGCATTACTTCACCAAATGGGTCGAAGCTGAGCCAATGAAGAGTATTAAACACACGGATGTGCAACAGTTTATATGGAAGAACCTTATTACAAAATTCGGAGTCCCACAATCGATTGTGTTTGACAACGGTCCACAGTTCGAAACACCACAGTTGAGAAAATTTTTAGAAGACTAGGGCATCTTAGCTCACTTTGCCTCTGTTGGCTATCCTTAGGCTAATGGACAAGTTGAAGCTTTTAATAAGAGCATCGGTGATGGACTGAGGAAGAAACTTGAGAAGGCAAAAGGATTGTGGGTCGATGAATTATACAATGTCTTATGGTCGATAAGGACAACCGTCAAGAATTCAACTGGAGAAACTCCCTTCATGTTGATGTATGGCTGAAGCTGTTCTTCCCATTGAAATGTGTGAACCTACTCTCCGAGTGATGCTGTATGACGAAGATGCGAACTGGGAATTGATGAAAGCTGTTCTTGACACCCTACCTGAAGTAAGAGGCAATGCGTTGCTTAGACAGCAGTTGTACAAGCTTCGGATGGCTAGAGAACACAACAAGAGGGTTAATCATAGGACTATGAAGCTTGGTGATCTAGTTTTGAAGAAAATGGAAGCCATAGGAAGGGATAATGAGCAAGGAAAGTTGACACTGAACTGGGAAAGACCATATGAGATTGTGGAGATTGTTCGAGATGGTACTTATCGACTTTGGAGTTTAGATGGTTAGATGGTTATGAGCTGCCACGAACCTGGAATGCTAATAACTTACAGAAATATTACATGTAATTCTGATTTATGGAATTAGATGAATAAGCTAAGGCCATATAAATAAGGTCCCAGTTGATCTTTTTATTGAAATTTGAGTTTACGTTTGTATTAAACTTAGCTACGGGCCATAATTAATGAAAACTCTATATCTCTATGTGTGATAATTTAATTTATTCCATCTTCTTTTGCTTACTAATCAAGACTAGGGCAAGATCCCAAAGTCATACTTTGTTACTTAAGCAAACTTAAGACAAAAAATTAGGACTAAGAGTCTTAAAATTTGACCAAGTGTCTTAAAAATATGACTAAGACTCTTTAAGAATGTTAAGGGCATGACCCCATGAGTTAACTACAGGTTAATATTTGGTAATTAAAAGTAAAAAAGAGTCTTTTATACCAAACAAGGGCATGTAACCTCGTAAGTGATTACGAATCACCAAAGTTAAGGCTTGATATTCAAAATTTAACTTTGAATGTATGGGTTATATAACGACAAGTGCTCTCTAAAGCGATTACGAAGCACAAAAGTGAAATTTAATTTGAGTACACACGTTGTACGAGGGAAATGCTCCCTTTAAGAATAAATAATAGGGCAATGACCCCATTTATGTATGTACTAGGGCAAAAGCCCTTACGATGGACAGTTAAATAGCAGTTTCGATCCCTAAGTTTAAGGGCAATCAATACTAAGATTTGTAAACCCGGGGATCTCACTGCTACGAGTAGGCGTACTTTTATACCTCTTAAGTTAATAACACAACGGATGTAAGAATCCAATGTATTCTTATAATCAATATGATTATAAGCTGGTCCATTAAGTGACTAGTTGGTCCATTAAGTGGCTGTCTGTTCAAATTTCTAAGTGAAATTATAAAAAATTTCTTTAACTTTCTAAGTGAGACTTTATTAAAGCAAAGTTGTACTCTTTTAAATACACAAGCTTTAAGTTGGAATTTGATGATTCTTCCAAAAGAGAATTTTTAAGTGAGATTTCAAGTCACAAAACTTATATGGAAATTTCTAAGTAATCACTGCTCACAAGTGCAAAACTTCTAAGTGAAATTTGGGTTATTTACATATAACTCCATATGAGTTTAAGTATAAAAGTTAATAATTTTTCAAATTTGAAAATGAATCTGGAATCCAGTTATGTAATGTTGTATGTATAAAGCTTGCTTGTTTTGAAAAAGCTCAGTACAAAAACAAGAAATGATCTTATAAGCTTATAAACTAAACTCTTGAGTGAGGTATGATTTTACAAGCTTTTGAGCTAAGTTATGAAACCTCTGAGTAAGGATTCATGAGCTCATAAACTCATAAGTTTAAGTTTCATAAATTTAAGATTTGTGAGCTTATGAGTTAAGTTTTATAACTTATTCATTGAGTTCATATGAATTTGAAAAATAAGTTTCTAAGTATAAGACTTAGAAATTTGTATCGGAGGATCTGTAACCAAATTGTTGCTGGTTACTAACTTCTTCAAGGCTCATGGCAATCAAGATATAGTTGTATGAAAAATAAGGAAATAAGCATTGAGGAAGCAAATGTAAAGTGCACATAAGGCACATATATTACAATACTTAGGAGAATTGTTCCAAGAATCATTGTTGTCAAAGAGTACTAATTAATACACCACATTGCTAAAAATTACAAGAGATTAAAAGAAGAAGCATCAGGCAGATGGTTGAGGAGGTTGGTCAACAGAGATTGATGCAGTGATGTCAGCCTCGTAAGTGCCTATTTTGGGAGCTCCATCATCCTTTGGTTCGTCACCTGCACCCTCGTCTTCTGGAACTTCGTCATCATCGTCTTAGGCATCAGAGAAGCTAAAGGGTGTAGGAGGAGCTTCTCCGCAAATGTTGGCTAGATGAACTCGGCTAACATATTCCAGCCTTTTTTCAAAGTAGCTATATGGAACATATTCTTCAACGCCAAATTTCTAGGCCTCAGCAATCCTGGCCTTTTTTTTTACTCTTCCCCCTCCAAGTATTTCTAGACATCAAACTGTCCAGCTTGATTAAGCTCTTCTTCGTTCTTCTTCTCCACTTTATCCACTTTAGCATTAGCCGCTTTCAGTTGTTTAGCCAGCTCGGCCCCCTTCTTCTCGGCCTTCTCTGCCCTTACTTCATCAGCCTTTTTGTCTGAGTTCATTTGCTCGACATCTATCTCCTTCTTCTTATATTTTTCAAGATCATTCCAAATCTCTAAATTCCTTTTAGCTAGAACAAGGTTCTGTTCTTTATCTTGACCCAAAGAGGCAGACAGCTCATTCACAGCATGTGAATTTTCATCTTGAATCCTAAGAACCTGTTCACTTAAGTAGGATTCACAAATGGTGAGCATTCGGGCTGCTTTTGCTCTTTCCTTCTTTGTTTTATGCAACCATTTTTTGAAGGTATTGGAGCCGGAAGATGATCTGTAAAGGAGATAAAAGGCATGAGATATGTTCTAGAAATTCACTAAGTGTTGAAGAAGAAGAGTAAATGAAAATTTATTAAGTGATGATTGACAAAATTTGATGAAATATTCTAATTGTTGAAATGGAAAGTTTACTAAGTGATGATTGACAAAATTTGTTGAAATATTCTAAGTATTGAAATGGAAAGTTTACCTCAATACAACTATTGAAGCATGGGCCAAGTAGTCCGTCCAGTATGCCCCTTAAAGACTCCTTGTATTCCTTGTCTCCACACCGAAGAACCTCCTTCACAAGCTCCTTTTTGTAATTGGAGTCGAATGTTTTGGAGGTTGAAGGGTTGTCACATTCTTCATCCAGAAATTCGTTATCTGAATCAGCCACATCTGTAGTTGGAAAGGGAATTTTTATAGCCCGAGGATCTCTAGGAGATCTAATGGAGTCTCCAAAACGAGTACTCAAGACAGTTGTTACAACATGACGAACAAATTTGATCGCTGATGCCATTGCTGATTCCAGATATTCAAGGGGCATGTTCTTTCTGATAGCCTCTTGCATACTGGATGTTGGGTCCTAGTTTGGAGGAGGTAGATCATTGGGGTTCCTCAAAGTACGGTCACTAACAGTACCCCCAATGGTGAGACCAACACGTCTGGCCTCATCTTGTTGGACCGGATCCAACAAACCTTCATCTGTTTCATAAGGATTGTCAAAGATAGCGCCCCTTAGTTGGCTACCAGCAGAACGGACCGACTTGTCCTTCTGGGTGTGTGGAACCTCTTTCGAGACCGGACAGGCCTCCAAAGGGTTTTAACTTGAATACTCTCGTTCGTTTTCAGCTTGGTAAGGAGAGGTTTTAACTTCTCCTTACCTTTGTCCTTCTTCTCTCTACCCAGCACGGAAAGCCAGGTATCTCATGTTGACTGCAAGAAAAGACGATTGTATAAGATAAGTTCACAAAGGGGAAAAATATCAAAAGTTCACAAGGCACCGAATGTGCCAAAAATTTCATTTACATTCATTCAATTTGGTTATCCATGTGATATCTGAATGAAATTATGAAGTTATACAAATTCAGAAGCCTAAAGTGCTAAAAGTTCATTCTCTTGAATCGAACAAGTCTTTTCAAAAGTTATTGGAATTTGATCACTCATGATTACAACGAATGTGCCAAATATTCATTT
This sequence comes from Suaeda aralocaspica, assembly GCA_016808085.1. Taxonomy (NCBI): domain Eukaryota; kingdom Viridiplantae; phylum Streptophyta; class Magnoliopsida; order Caryophyllales; family Amaranthaceae; genus Suaeda; species Suaeda aralocaspica. The sequence continues at coordinate 386,808 of PYUH01000021.1, forward strand.
GAGTACATTCAATTCGGCCTCATTCTAGGAGGCCGAGTTTATGTGAAGTTGAAGGAAGTTTGACACGTTATGTGTCAAAAAGTGACACCGAATGTGCCAAACCCTTATTCAAGTACATTCAGCTCGGTCTCTTTCAAGAAGATCGAGTTGCTTTGAAGATCAATGAAATTTGACACATTCGGTGTCATACGGTGACACCGAATGTACCAAAACCTTATTTAAGCACATTTGTTTCGGTATCTTTCAAGTAGACCGAGTGGCCTTGAAGATAAATAACATTTGACACATTCGATGTCATATGGTGATACCGAATGTGCCAAAACCTAATTTATGCACATTTGATTCGGGCTCTTTCTTGGAGATCGGGTTGCACTTAAGCTAAATCAAGTTTGACACATTCGGTGTCATGTGGTGATGCAGAATGTGCCACGTTGTATTTAAACACACTCAATTCGATCTCCTTATGGAAACTAAGTCCAACGAAAGAGTTTTATGTTTGACACATCCAGTGTCAAATGATGACACCGAATGTGTCAAGTCTTCACTTGACGTACTTAATTTGGACTCCTTAAGGGAGGCCGAGGTTAATAGCAGTGTTATAATATTTGGCACATCCAGTGCCAATAAAGACGCCAGATGAGTGTCGATTACAAAAGACCGAGTTTAAACAAAGCATTATGAAATTTGGCACATTCGGTATCATGTTATGACACCAAATGTGTCTTTTCTTAACTACCACATAACTTATTCGGTCTCTTTTAGGAGTTCGATTTCAATAAAAGAAAAATAAGATTTGACACATTCGGTATCAAATAAAGCCACTGAATGTGTCAAACACGCATTCTAACTTAATTTGTTCGGTTTCTTTATATAAGACTGAGTTGAGTCAGAGTGTTATATGATTTGGCACATCCGACCTCAAACATAACTCGGAATGTATGAAAACAATTTAATCTAAGGTATGCCGAATCAAATGACATTGAAGTAAAATTTAGAATATTCGGCATAGCATAAAAATACCTTAAAAAAACATACGGATTCTAATTAAAGATTGTGGACATTTGGAACATCCGGTGAAGAACTCTTACCTCAATTGTTTGTCTTTTTTGGAGAGGAGTTTTCTCCTTTGATTGATCTAGACATCGAAGAAATTCTTGCTGGTCCATATTCCCTTTCTTCTCGTCTGGGAGCTCGTTTAATGCTTTTTCTACAAAATAATAAGACCGGGTTATATACTTAGACAAATTTAATGAAAAATTAACATAAAGAAAAATGGATGAAACCTACCAGCATTACCATCATACACTAACTGTAATACACCACATTTTCACGTATTTTAAGAAAGTATTTTTGTACCTTATTCGTATAATTTTAACATTTTCATTGAAAAAAAATATGTTCAATGGGCATATTAAATAAAAGAAATTAATAATAATAAAATAAATAATAAGTTTTGATTTGAAAGTAATTATTTGTGTTCATAAATAATATTTTTACGTTTAAAAATATTTTAAAAGGCTTCTAAAAATAAAATTTTCAAAGGTTTCCTAATGTATTTTGAGGCAAGGGACTAAAGGTAATTTCCACTTGTTAGGATTAATATGGGCTTTTCCAAATCCTACTTTGGGGCCTATAAATACCCCCTTAAAACCCAAATTTTCAGATTTTCTTGCTCGTACTAATCATTAGGATTTTAAAAATTTAGACAGAAGAGAGAGAGAAAAAAAGGGTTTGTAATTTACGAAAAAAAAAAATTTGCTGCAGTTTGGAAATCGGAAAAGAAAAAAAAGTTTTTTTGGGTGTTCTGGGGATCCCAGTCGGACCACCATCGGACGCCGCTGCCACAGCCGGCTGCACCACCCTCCCCTTCGGTATATTTTCGAACTTCTTATAATCAAAAAAAAATCTCCTTCTTTCTTTTTGATTTAATCTTGCAAATTCATGCTCATACTTTTGTTTAATCATGTTTTTTATGAGTTTTGATTATGTTTTAATAAAGTATGATTTGTTTTAAGGCATGAATTAAAATTGTTGTTCATGAAATTTTAGATTAGGGTTTAAAAATTATGCAAGTAATGAATTTTCATGAGTTTTATGATTTAAACTTCAATATTATGATCATGAATTATTGTTGTGTGAATTTATGATGATTTTATGAAGTTTAGATTGATTTTTAAAGGGTTTGGAAATAAAATAAATTGCTGTCCAAAACTTATAATCAAGCAATTCAATTGAATAAAAATTTTGATCATGTTTAGGCTTATGAAAAATTGTTCTAAAGTGTAGATTGGTTTCATAGTTATGTTGGTTGATTGAAGAAGAGTTTTGTCGTGAAATATTGATGTTTTTATAAGTTTTTCATGACTCTAAAGTTAGTAAATAAATCTGAAATTTTTATAAAAACAAGTTAAAGTAAGTTTTAAGTGTTCATATTATGCTAGTATGATCACATATGAATTCTATGATGTTACATATAATTTTTAGTATGTTTTATGAAGTTTAAAAGTGATTTTAAGCATGTCTAACATGCTGTCCAGAATTTATAAAGCGAATAATTAGACTTTTAAAGTATGTAATTAGCATAAATTGATCATATAAATTTAGTAATACATTGTATGATTGATTTATGTTGTTTTTGAAGCTTTTTAAGGAGTTTTAGTAATTTTATATTGCTGTCTACTTTTCTAAAGTGGCATAAAAGTTATACTAAGGTTTTGTAAAGCATAAATAAGTCCCGAAAACTAAGTAATGTTACAATAAAAAAGTTAGAGTGTAGTATGGAATTGAATAGAGACCACATAAGGAACTTTTAGACAAAGTTTCCAATATAGAAGTTAGTTATAGTTGTTGTAGAATTTAGTCAACAAGGTTTTAATTTAGTTTCTGTTTTTCCTTGTGTAGAAGACTTTGAACTAGTCCACTTCTAGAAGTTGTGGCGGAGCACTGTTACTTTACAAGGTACGTAAGTACTAAAGACAAACACAGGAGTTAGAATGCATGCTTGAACAATTCTTAATTACATGAAATCTTGTATGCTTGTTTTAAATCATGAATTTATGTGCATAACAAGTTCATTAGTAGCATGTTCTTAAAGTATGATGGAATTCCATGTTAAATAGAAAGTTAAATTTTTATAAGCATGAATTGGAATGTCATGATCAGTTTAATTTGGCCAATGGTTTATTGATCAAGAAGGAAGTTATTTGTAAGTTGGTTAGTTACTTAATCAACAAGAAAGGTAGTTGTGAATTTTTATTCACATGATTAAAAGAAGCTATGAGCAATTATTTTAGACATGTTGCCACTCACAGTTTAATGTGTGGTCAAGAAGAAAGTAAGTAATTAGCCCCTCACAGTTATTGTGTAGTAAAGGAAGTTCAATTTAATTAAAGGACACACATAAGATTAATTTGGAATCACCTTAAGTTGAAAATAATTAATTTGGCTTATTGATTTGATGCATGTCTTTATGTGATGTTGCATGAGAGTCATAACATTTCTAAACCTGTTAAATCACGTAAAGTGTAAGAGGACTTGCATCAAAACTCTTGGAACGTATACACCTTGAGTATGAACAATGGGGGGAGTTGTATGGAACAGTGATCTATGACTTCTAATTGGACTACAAGACGTTGTACTCTTTTCTATTATGTGACATAGTAATATCTTCTTAGTGTTGCTACCAAGTTGGTGCCCAATAGGAAGATGATTTTTAAGGAGGAAACCCATTCGATGCAGGATCCATAATTTTAAATATAATAATTAAATTAATTGAGTCCATGTACAGGTAAAAGGTTGAGTAAGGTAAGTTGAGTGCATGTTTTGTTTCTTATTGTTGTTGCATAGTCTTTAGTAGTTATGTACTAAGCTTTGCTGACTATTTGTTTTGTGTGCATGGCTTTGTCTTGGACTTGGCCCTACAATGACCCACTTGTGGTGAGTAGTTGTCTAGTTAAAGAAAAGCTGCAGGTACAGGTGGGCATAAGTCATTTCATGATGGGCTGGAGTGAGAGCGCTTGCTGTATTTTTGTAGCTTTACTTTATTTTATTGCTTATGAATGACTAACATTATTTTGGATGTTATTTGATTTCTAAAGACTTTTAGCATTAGTTTTGGTTTTGGTTTTTAAGGGCCATTAATATGGTTCCGAAGTGTAATAAGTTTAAAGTTGAATTTTAATTTGAGATTGTTTTGAAGTTTAGTTTTAAAAGGTTTTGGTTTTAAGAATTCCGCTGTAGTACTTTGATAAATGCCTTAGTCGTTATTGTGGTGGCGGTAATACTATTGTTTTTCCATATTTAGAAATTTCAATAAATATAATCCGTAATAATTTTAATATGTTTTCCGAAAAAATAAGAAGTCAGAAGTTAGGAAATTCTAGGGTCTTACAAAGTGGTTACCAGAGCTTAGATTTTGAAATAAAATGAATTTTATTTTGGGGGTACGCTAAGTTTTATTTTTGGAAAGAGGAATTTCTTATATCGGAAACTATTTGAAAATGGAATTTTTCTAAAAATAGTAATTTCTGAAAATGGAAAGTTTTGAAAAATAATTTATGTGTGCAGGTATACAAGGAATTCAGGTATGTATTATGTGTTCTTGCTTTAATACCATGTGGTGAGCTTGGGTAGGAAGTTTGGGCATGTAGGATAAACTTTGTTTCTGTTCTTTCATGCATTAAAGTTCATGTTTAAGGTGTTGCTTATGTGAATAGTTGGGTGTAAAGAAAATTGTATGTTAGCCACAAGACCTCTTTTTGTAGAACTGCTAGTTTGTTTTGTTTTGTGGAGGATGTCACATAGTATGCCTAGTAAAAATACTCAAATAGGAACATTGGAGAAGAAAGACTATGAAAGTCCGCCTCAATATTTCTGGAAGATACAGTTCTATTGTTGGTACATGAATACTGTGTTGAAGTTACCACAATGGGATCAGCCTGACCATGTAGCAACCTGTATTGTTAAGTGTTTGCCCGATCGTTCACCCTACTTAGAGATTAAGGCGAAATTTAGTGATTTACACTTTGTTGGAGGCCTTCCAAACTATTGTAAGTATAAGGATGCTGTTGGTTAGTAGGGTTGTGATTGGAGGATCTTGGAGGGGTATATTGCTAGGAAGGAGCAGGATTACCAACAAATAAATGCAAGTGAGGAGACCCCACCCGCACCAAGCCTAGAAGGTAGCCAAGGAAGTGAAAACCTAATGGTGGAGGAGACTCCTACGGGTTCGAAGACTGATGAGTCAAGGGATAGTTCGTGTTATGAAATTGAGAACCCAAACCCAGTAATCCCGGTATATGTTGACTTGGTAACCGAATCTGAAGAAGAGAAAGAAGAATCAGATCCTGAGGAGGACATGGAAGGAGAAAAAGAAGAAGAAACAGATGAAGAAATGGAGGTTGACACTAAGAATGACCCGGAGTTCATACCAAGGAAATATGTGATGTTAAGAGTTGAGACAAGAAAGATAATGTTAATGTATAGAGACTTTGCTTAGATCTAGTTAAGAAATGATGAGAAGATTTGAGTAATAAATTTATTTTATGATTTAAAGCCTTAAGTAGAATAGAACCAAGGGAATTAATTTTATTTCTTATGTGCTTTATTCTTATTTTAATGGTTGTGTAAACAATCAAGACAAAGTGAATCATTCGCTCTAAAAGAATGAAATTTCTTCTATGAGATGATATGAGAAAGTGTTTTATGATTTAAGTCTATGTTGTCCTAAATTTCAGTTAGACTTAATTTAATACAAAGGTTTTTTCCTCTATGGGAGAAATAGAATGGCTGAACGTAACAACAATCAGCTGAATGAAGTAGTGAGGCAATTGGCTACTGTAGCTGAATAGTTAGCTGCTAGAGGAAATGGAAATGGTAGTGACCCTGCTGGGGAACTCTTCAAGAAAATTTCTCAAAGCAAGCCACCCACTTACCAAGGAGAGCACAATCCAACTGTTCTAGAGGGATGGTTGAGAGAGTTTAATAAGTTGTTTGGGGTAGTTGAGTGTCCAGAGGGGCTTAAAGTGAACCATGTTGTGTAGTATCTTAGGGGAGAAGCTGATTTATGGTGGTCACAAAATGAGGCTGTAATAAGGGCTCTACCAGGATTTAATTGGGAAATGTTTCAAGAGCAGATTCGTAATAAGTTCTAACTTGTGTTTCTTCAGAAGCAGAAGGCTGAGGAGTTTCTAGAACTTAAGATGGGGAGTATGTTTGTTACTGAGTACTACTCTAAATTTATAGAATTGTCTAGGTTTGCTCCTGAGGCTATAGCAACTGAGAGGTTGAAGGCTAGTCGTTTTGAGGAAGGGTTACCCTTAAACTTACAGTCACAACTAGGTGGACAGATCTTTGAATCCTTGGATGACTTATATGGTAGAGCTGCACACTTGTATGCCATGGACCAAAACAAGAAGGAGGTACCGAATTGAAGGTGAGACGAGGGAGAAAAGGAAGGATGGTGGGGGAAACTTCAACCAACAAGGGTGTAACACCCTGGATTTTCCTTAACTTCCTACTTCCTAATTTTTCCGAAAAACATGTTAAACTAGTAGATATTACGTTTATTAAGCTACTATATATGGAAAAACCAAAGTATTACCGCCACTGTGATAACGACTAAGGCATTTATCAAAGTACTACAGCGGAAGTCTTTAAAACCAAAACAATTTAAAACTAAACTTCAAACAACTTTAAAATAAAATCAACTTTAAATTTATTACACTTCGGAACCATATTAATGGCCCTTTTAAACCAAACCAAAATCTCTAATCAGAAGTCTTTCAAGAACCAAACAACCAAATAAATGCTAGTCTCGGAAAGTAATTGAAATAAAGTAAAACTACAACCACATCAAGCGCTCTCACTCCATCTCATCATGAAATGACTTATGCCCACTTGTACCTGCAGCTTTCCTTTTACTAGACAACTACTCACCACAAGTGGGTCATCGTAGGGCCAAGTCCAAGACAAAGCCATGCACACAAAGCAAACAGTCAGCAAAGCTGAGTACATAATTACTAAGGACTATGCAATAACATTAAGAAATAAAACATGCACTCAACTTACCTTTGACAACCTTCTTACTGCACATGGACTCAATAAAATTATTATTATATTTAACTTTTGGATTCGGCATCGAATGGGTTTCCATTCCTTTAAAATCGCCCTATTGGGAACCAACTTGGGAGCAACTCCAAGAAGGTATTACCTATGTCACACGAGGTGACGGATATCCAGCGCATTTATAATATAAAAGAGTACAACGTCTTGTACTCCAATTAGAAGTCATAGATCACGGTTCCATACGACTCCCCCTATTGTTCATACTCAAGGTATATACGTTCCAAGAGTTTTGGTGCGAATCCTCTTACACTTTACGTGATTTAACAGGTTTAACAATGATATGACTCTCATGCAACATCACATAAAGACATGCATACAAACAAGCAACCATATTCATTATCTTTACTTTAAGGTGATTCCAAATTAGCATATGTGAGTCCTTTAATTAAACTGAATCTCCTGTACCACACATTAACTGTGAGTGGCTAATAACTTACTTTCTTCTTGACCACACATTAAACTGTGAGTGGTATTATATATAAAAATAATTGCTCATTACTTCTATTAATCTTGAGAACAAAATTCACGACTACCTTTCTTGTTGATTAAGTATCTAATCAACTTTAAAAATTAACTTCTTTCCTTTATTTGTAAAACTGTTGGCCAAACTATACTGATCAGAACATTCCAATTCAAGCTTATGAAAAATTAAACTTTCTATTTAACATGGAATGCCATTAAACATTAAAAACATGCTGCTAACAACTTGCCATGCTTATAAATTCATGATCCAAAACAAGTATACAAGATTCATATAAACAAGAATTTCTCAAGCATGCATTCTAACTCCTATGTTTCCCTTTAGTACTTACGTGCCTTGTAAAATAGCTGTGCGCCACAACTTCTAGAAGTGGACTAAATCAAAGTCTCCTACACAAGGAAAACCGAACTAAATTAAAAACCTTGTTGACTAAATTCTACAACAACCATAACCAACTTCTAAATTTGGAAACTTTGTCCAAACAATCCCTGATTTGGTCTCTATTCAATTCCATACTTCAATTTTCTTCTCTACTGCAATTCTACTTAGTTTTCGGGACTTAATTATACTTTATAATACCTTAATAAAATTTTCATGCCACTTTAGAAAAGTGGACAGCAATCTAAATTTATCAAAACTCCTTGAAAACTTCCGAAAATGACACAAATCGATCATATGATGTATTACCTTACTTACATGGTCAATTCATGCTATTTACATACTTTAAAAGGTTATTTAATTAATTTATAAAATCTGAACAGCATGTTAAACATGCTTAAAACCACTTTTAAACATCATAAAACATACTAAAATTTATATATTTCATCATAGAATTGATGTGTGATCATACTAGTGAAATTTAGACACTTAAAACTCAATTTAACTTGTTTTTATTAAAATTTCAGATTTATTTCTAAACTTTAAAGTCATGAAAAACTTATGAAAACATCATGATTTTATGTCAAAATACTTCTACAATCTACTAACATGTTTATGAAGTCAATTTAGGCTTTAGAACAATTTTTCATATGTTAAAACATGTTTACAATATTTGTTCAACTCAAATTCATGATTATAAAATTTTGACAGCTTTATAAAACAAGTTTAAAACTCTTAAAAATCAATCTAAACTTAATGACATCAACATAAATTCACCCAAAAATAATCTATGATCATAACATTAAAGTTTGGAACACAAAAATTCATAAAAATCATAACTTTATAAATTTTCAAACCTTAATTTATAATTTCATGATCTCCAAACATGCCTTAAAAACAATTCATACTTATATAAAAACATAATTAAACTTATAAAAATATGATTAAACACAATTATAACCATAAATTTGCAAGATTGAATCAAAAATAAAGAAGTAGAAACTTTTTTTTTATAAAAGGTTAGAAATTACCAAAATTAGGGAAGGAGTTCCGGCAGTGGTGGTCGGCTGGGTGGCGCGCGGCTGCCGGTTGGTGGCTGCTGCAGTGGGGGCTGGGTGCGGATCCTGAGGCACGCTCCAAATTTTTTTTTTTTTCGAACTTCCGACTTTCTCTTTTTTTTTTTTTAATCTTCCGAATTTTTTTTTTCGGATCTTAAATTTTTTTTTCTCCCCCTTTTCTCTCTAAATTTTTGGAATCCTAATTGACTAGTATGATCAGGAAAAGTTTGGAATTTTAGGTTTTGTAGGGTTATTATAGGCCCCAAAGTAGGATTTTGGTGAGGCCCATAAACACTCCTAAGTAAATTAGGAAACCTTTAAAATCTATTTTTAGAAGCTTTAAAAATATTTTTAATCATAAAAATACTATTTAAGGACACAAATAATACTTTTAACTAAAACTTTAATATTTACTATGTTTTTGTTAATTTCTTTTTATTTAATACTTCTATTGAACATAATTTTCATTAAAAATATTGAAATTATATGAATAAATACGAAGGTTATACGTATGAACTACAAAAATACTTTGTTTAAATACGTAAAAATGTGGGGTATTACAAAGGGAATAATGGTGGATATAAGAGACCTCGTTTTAACAACAACTTCCCGGGTAATAAGGGAAACTTTGGGAAGCCTGATTCTGGAAATGGGAATAGGACTCAGGTGGCTAGTCAAGGAGGGCGTGTGTACTTTTGCAAGAAGTGTCCTAACAATCACCCAGGAAAGGACTGTGTAGGGAACCTAGTGACTTATCGATTTTGTAATAAACTTGGACACCATGAGTATGAGTGCTTCTCTAAGAACAAAGGAAAGGAGGGACAAAATTCTCAAATTAGGGGAAATTCAGCTGGGGGACAACAAAAGGGTTTTCAAGGAAATATGGGAGGAAAGGTGACACCTCAAGCTGGAAATAGGAATGGGAGTGGGAATGGAGGAGGACAGACTAAGACCTCAAACACTGGAAAGCTGAATGTGATGGCTCGAAGTGAAGCGGATGCTAATAAAGATGTGATCACTGATACTTTTTCTATTCACTCTCTTCTTGTTAAAGTTTTGTTTGATTCTGGTGCAACGTACTCTTTTGTTTCCACTAAACTCTTAGAAAAGGTAAAACCTGTGTTGGGATAAGTAGATGCAGTAAATATGTCAATAGTGTTACCTTTAGGATAAGAAGTGCAATGTTCAAGGAGATTTCAGGATGTTCCTATTGAAATTGAGGGAGTGGAGTTTAAGGCTAACCTAATCGAGTTTGATTTAGGTGACTTAAAAGTGATCCTAGGGATGGATTGGTTGAGTAAACACAAGGCTGAGATTCTATGTGAATCACAGAAGATCTCATTGATGAATAAGGGTAAGAAGGTGAGCTATTGGAGGGCAGGAAGACCGCAACACAACAAAATAGTGTCAGTAATGAGGTTTGCTAGGTTTGTGAAAAAAGGTTTTCCAATCTAACTTTGTAGTGTGAGAGATGTGGATCATGTTGAGACTGCTAAACCTGAGGATATTGAAGTAGTAAGGGACTTTCTTGATGTATTTCCGGAGGAGATTCCGGAATGCCACCTAAGCGAGAAATTGACTTTACCATAGACTTAGTCCTAGGAACAACACCTATTTCCAAAGCACCCTATAGGATGGTACATGCAGAAATGAGTGAGTTGAAAGAGCAGTTGTAAGATTTGTTGGAAAAGGGTTACATTAGGCCTAGTGCTTCACCTTGGGGAGCACCAGTACTGTTTGTGAAGAAGAAAGATGGGAGTCCGAGGTTATGTATTGACTAGAGGGAGCTGAATAAAGTGACTATCAAGAATAAGTATCCTTTACCAAGAATTGATGACTTGTTTGATCAATTAAAAGGAGCTACTGTGTTTTTGAAAATTAACTTGAGGTCAGGATACCATCAATTGAGGATTGCTAATGAGGACATACCGAAAACTGCTTTTCGCACTAGGTATGGACACTATGAATTCACTGTTATGCCTTTTGGGTTAACCAATGCGCCAACAATTTTTACGGATCTAATGAATAGAATCTTCCAACGGTTTTTGGATAACTTTGTGGTCATTTTCATTGATGACATCTTGGTGTATTCTAAGAGTAAGGAAGAACATATGAAACATTTGAGGATAATCTTGATGACATTAAGGGAGAATGAGTTGTATGCTAAGTTCTCAAAATGTGAGTTCTGGTTGGAGAAAGTAACTTTCTTGGGGCATATTGTGTCTAAAGAGGGAGTTGAAGTAGATCTAGCCAAAATTGAAGCAGTTAAGGAATAGCCTACACCGAAGAATGTAACGGATGTACGGAGTTTCTTAGGGTTAACAGGTTACTATAGGAGGTTTGTGAAAGACTTTTCGAGGATTGCTAAACCCATGACTTCGTTAATGAAGAAAGACTGTAAATTTGAGTGGAATGATAAGTGTGAAGAGGCATTTTAGACCTTGAAAGAGCGTTTGACTACAGCTCCGGTGCTAACCTTGCCAGATGGGAATAACTCTTATGATGTATATAGTGATGCTTCTAAAAATGGTTTGGGATGTTTGTTAATACAAAATAGAAAGGTGATAGCTTATGCTTCAAGGCAACTGAAACCATATGAAGTTAACTACCCTACTCATGATCTAGAGTTAGCAGCAATAGTGTTTGCTTTGAAAATATGGAGACATTACTTGTATGGGGTGAAATGTAGGATATACACAGACCACAAGAGTTTAAAGTACTTTTTCACTCAAAAGAATTTAAATATGAGACAAAGGAGATGGCTTGAGTTGATCAAGGATTATGACCTAGATATCCAGTACCATGAATGGAAAGCCAATGTGGTAGCCGATGCTCTAAGTCGTAAAACAAAACATGGAGTGAACACCTTGGTGGTTGCTAATGAACTATGTACGGACGTAGAGAGATTGAGTTTGGAAATAGTGGAGGAGGGAGATTTGGAAGGAATTCTTTGTAATCTTAGTATCCAACTAACAATACTCGAGGAAATTAAGAAGAACCAGGAAGGAGATGTGAAACTGGACAGAATTAAGGAAAAGTTGAAAGCAGGAAAGCCTATGGATTTTAAGATTCATGAGGATGGAAGTTTAAGGTATAAGGGAAGGTGGTGTGTACCATAGAAATGTGAAGATTTGAAACGTAAAATCATGGAAGAAGGTCATAATACCCCGTATTTAGTGCATCATGGAGGCGATAAACTGTATAAGGATTTAAAGAAGATGTATTGGTGGCCTAGGATGAAGAGAGAAGTGGATGAATTTGTGAGTAAATGTCTAACTTGTCAAAAGGTTAAATTTGAGCATAAGAGACCTCAAGGAGAATTCCAACAACTTGAAATACCAGGAAGGAAATGGGATTGCATTTTGATGAACTTTGTGACTTGTTTACCAAAGTCGAAGAATCAGAATGATGCCATATGGGTAATAGTGGATAGACTTACTAAGTCAGCAGTGTTTATACCCATGAAAGAGACTTGGAAAATGGAACAACTTGCAAAGGCCTACAGAAAACATGTTGTGAGGCTACGTGGAGTTCCAAAGGATATCGTGTCGGATAGGGATTCCAGGTTTCTTTCGAAATTCTGGAAAAGTGTTCAGGAGAACTTTGGTACAACATGCATTGAAGATGAGTACAGCTTTCCATCCAGCAACTTATGGACAAACGAAGAGAACCATACAAACCTTAGATGACATGCTAAGGGCTTGTGTAATGGACTTTCAAGGAAATTGGGAGGATCACTTTGATCTCATTGAGTTTTCATACAACAATAGTTACCATGCAAGTACTGGCATGGCACCTTTTGAGGCTTTGTATGGAAGGAAGTGTAGGAGCCCTTTGTGTTGGAACGACGTAAGCGAGACAGTGATTCTAGGACCTCAATTAATTGAAGAAACCACCAAGAAAATTAGAGTAATACAAGCAAGCAAATATTCAAGCAGCACAAGATAGACAAAAGTCCTATGCGGATCAGAAATGCCAAGAAGTTGTGTTTGAAGTTGGTGACAAGGTGTTACTTAAGGTATCACCAATGAAAGGGGTGATGAGGTTTGGAAAGAAAGGAAAATTGAGTCCAAAATACATAGGACCCTATGAGATCTTGCAAAGGGTTGGAAAGGTAGCTTATAAGCTAGCACTACCAATAGAGTTGAGCAAAGTTCACAATGTTTTTCATGTGTCTCAACTAAGGAAGTATGTGCCAAACGAGTCACATGTGTTACAACCTGAAACAATAGAGTTAGACCAAAGTTTGACCTATGAAGAAAGGCCAATTAAAATCCTAGACAATAAGGTCAGAGATACTCGTAGAAAGAGTGTCAAAATAGTGAAGGTGTTGTAACCAAGAAACCGAAGAAGCTACTTGGGAAGCTGAAGATTTGATGAGAGAAAAATACCCAGAGTTCGTTCAGGTTAGTAGTAGAGTTACGGGGACGTAACTCGATTCTTAAGGGGGGTAGAAAGCGACTTGTTTTTCGCGCGTTTTACCCTCAATTTTGCAAGTTTTTATGAGTTTCCATGACTTTTAAGTAAGAAGTTTATGTTTGTCTACAAAAAAGTTGTCAACTAAGTGTCTAAAGTCTACAACAACATAGTATTTCAGTAAGAAAGTTTTAAGTAAATATAGTCTCTATTCAAATTCCATACACTAATCTACACAAAGTTTCGGGACGAAACTTCTTTTAAGGGGGGTAGACTATAATACCCCACATTTTCACGTATTTTAAGAAAGTATTTTTGTACCTTATTCGTATAATTTTAACAATTTTATTGAAAAAATAAATAAATATGTTCAATGGGCATATTAAATGAAATAAATTAATAATAATAAAATAAATAATAAGTTTTGATTTGAAAGTAATTATTTATGTTCATAAATAATATTTTTATGTTTAAAAATATTTTAAAAGGCTTCTAAAAATAGAATTTTCAAAGGTTTCCTAATTTATTTTGAAGCAAGGGCCCAAAGGTAATTTCCACTTGTTAGGATTAGTATGGGCTTTTCCAAATCCTACTTTGGGGCCTATAAATACCCCTTAAAACCCAAAATTTCAGATTTTCTTGCTCATACTAGTCATTAGAATTTCAAAAATTTAGAGAGAAGAGAGAAAAAAAAGGGGTTGTAATTTCCGAAAAAAAAAATTTGTTGCAGTTTAGAAATCGGAAAAGGAAAATAAATTTTGGGTGTTCTTTGGATCCGTGGCCAGCCGGACCACCGCCGGAAGCCGCTGCCACCGCCGGCTGCACCACCCTACCCTTCGGTATATTTTCGAACTTCTTATAATCAAAAAAAAAAATTCTCCTTCTTTCTTTTTGATTCAATCTTGCAAATTCATGTTCATACTTATGTTTAATCATGTTTTTATGAGTTTTGATTATGTTTTAATAAAGTATGGTTAGTTTTAAGGCATGAATTAAAATTATTGTTCTTGAAATTTTAGATTAGCTACGGTTTATAAATTATGCAAGTAATGAATTTTCATGAGTTTTATGATTTAAACTTCAATAATATGATCATGAATAATTGTTGTGTGAATTTATGATGATTTTATGAAGTTTAGATTGACTTTTAAAGGCTTTGGAAATAAAATAAATTGATGTCCAAAATTTATAATCATGAAATTCAATTGAATAAATATTTTGATCATGTTTTGGCTTATGAAAAATTGTTCTAAAGTGTAGATTGGTTTCATAATTATGTTGGTTGATTGTAGAAGAGTTTTATCGTAAAATTTTGATGTTTTTATAAGTTTTTCATGACTTTAAAGTTAATAAATAAATCTAAAATTTTTATTAAAACAAGTTAAAGTAAGTTTTAAGTTTTCATATTATGCTAGTATGATCACATATGAATTCTATGATGTCACATATAATTTTTAGTATGTTTTATGAAGTTTAAAAGTGATTTTAAGCATGTTTAACATGATGTCCAGAATTTATAAAGCGAATAATTAGGCTTTTAAAGTATGTAATTAGCATAAATTTATCATATAAATTAAGTAATGCATTGTATAATTGATTTATGTTGTTTTTGAAGCTTTTTAAGGAGTTTTAGTAATTTTATATTGCTGTCCACTTTTCTAAAGTGGCATAAAATTATACTAAGGTTTTGTAAAGCATAAATAAGTCCCGAAAACTAAGTAATGTTACAATAAAAAAGTTAGAGTGTAGTATGGAATTGAATAGAGACCACATAAGGAACTTTTGGACAAAGTTTCCAATATAGAAGTTAGTTATAGTTGTTGTAGAATTTAGTCAACAAGGTTTTAATTTAGTTTCTGTTTTTCCTTGTGTAGAAGACTTTGAACTAGTCCACTTCTAGAAGTTGTGGCGGAGCACCGTTACTTTACAAGGTACGTAAGTACTAAAGACAAACACAGGAGTTAGAATGCATGCTTGAACAATTATTGATTACATGAAATCTTGTATGCTTGTTTTGAATCATGAATTTATGTGCATAACAAGTTCATTAGTAGCATGTTCTTAAAGTATGATGGCATTCCATGTAAAATAGAAAGTTAAATTTTTCTAAGCCTGAATTGGAATGTTATGATCAGTTTAATTTGGCCAATGGTTTATTGAACAAGGAAGGAAGTTATTTGTATGTTGGTTAGTTACTTCATCAACAAGAAAGGTAGTTGTGATTTTTTATTCACATGATTAAAAGAAGCTATGAGCAATTATTTTAGACATGTAGCCACTCACAGTTTAATGTGTGGTTAAGAAGAAAGTAAGTAATTAGCCATTCACAGTTAATGTGTGGTAAAGGAAGTTCAGTTTAATTAAAGGACACGCATGAGATTAATTTTGAATCACCTTATATTGAAGATAATTAATTTGGCTTGCTTGACTTGATGCATGTGGTTATGTGATGTTGTATGTGAGTCATAACATTTCTAAACTTGCTAAATCACGTAAAGTGTAAGAGGACTTGCATCAAAATTCTTGGAAAGTATATACCTTGTGTATGAACAATGGGGGGAGTCGTATGGAACAGTGATCTATGACTTCTAATTGGAGTACAAGACGTTGTACTCTTTTCTATTTTTAATACGTTGGATATCTGTCACTTTATGTGACATAGTAACACCTTCTTAGAGTTGCTCCCAAGTTGGTGCCCAATAGGACGATGATTTTTAAGGAAGAAACCCGTTCGATGTAGGATCCATAATTTTAAAAATAATAATTAAATTAATTGAATCCATGTACAGGTAAAAAGTTGACGAAGGTAAGTTGAGTGGTTGTTTTATTTCTTATTGTTGTTGCATAGTCTTTAGTAGTTATGTACTCAGCTTTGCTAACTGTTTGTTTTATGTGCATGGCTTTGTCTTGGACTTGGCCCTACAATGACCCAATTGTGGTGAGTAGTTGTCTAGTTAAAGAAAAGCTGCAGGTACAAGTGGGCATAAGTCATTTCATGATGGGCTGGAGTGAGAGCGTTTGCTGTGTTTTTGTAGCTTTACTTTATTTTATTGCTTATGAATGACTAATATTATTTTGGATGTTATTTGATTTCTAAAGACTTTTAGTATTAGTTTTGGTTTTTAAGGGCCATTAATATGGTTCCGAAGTGTAATAAGTTAAAAGTTGATTTTTAATTTGAGATTGTTTTGAAGTTTAGTTTTAAAAGGTTTTAGTTTTAAGACTTCCGTTGTAGTACTTTGACAAATGCCTTAGCCGTTATCACGGTGGCGATAATACTTTGGTTTTTCCATATTTAGAAGTTTTAATAAATATAATCTGTAATAATTTTAATATGTTTTCCAGAAAAATAAGAAGTCATAAGTTAGGAAATTCCAGGGTGTTACACTAACCCACAAGCTTCAAGAAACTTGTAGTCAGTGAAAAGGTAATTGAAAGGGATCCATTTGGTTGGAATCTCAAAATCCATTCCTTTCCTGACTGTTGTCTTTTTGAAAATTTCTAATATGGCTAAATCATTGTCATTCAGTTTTGGGGGTTTGGTTACTTTGCCTTTAAATTTGGGGTTTAGGTTCCATTTTTTCATCCAAGCTACAAAATTGGCATCATCATGCTTAATGATAACAAAATCCCCCCTCCATGAAGTAGCCTCATTAGATTTTTTTATGGTTGTAATATAATCTTCGTCATTATCCATGTAAACCAACCTTGTTTACATCCAATACCCTTAGTCAATTTGTGCATATGTACAAAGGCAGCAGAAGATGGTCTTAAATTATTTAATTTACAAGCGGATGCATAAGTTACAATATGGTGCCATGCATTAGGCCTCAATTGACACAATCCTAAGTCATAACATCTAAGAAGATATAAGAAAAAATGAAAGAAAGGAAGGGAGACGCCCATGTTAATTATCTTTCATTTAAAGTGATTCTACAAACATCTTATGTGTGTCCTTTAATTAAACTAAGCTTCCTTTACCACACATTAATTGTGAGTGGCTAACTATCTACCTTTTTCCTTGACCACACATTAAACTGTGAGTGGCAGCATGTATAAAAATATTTGCTCATTAACTTCTATTAAATATGTGAATAAAAATTCACAAACTACTTTTCTTGTTGATTAAGCAACTAATCAACTTAAATAACTTCCTTTCTTCTTCAATAAGCTATTGGTCAACTTTTAAACTAATTATAACATTCCAATTCAATCTTGAAGAATTTATCTTACTATAAATGTGGAATGTCCAAACAATATAAAATCATGCTTCTAATACTTAACTTTCATAAACTTGTCATACATGTCAATTCACAATCAAATCAAGCACAACAACATATCATATAAGATCAACCAAGCATGAATTCTAATTTCCATGTTAATTTGTCTTTAGTACTTACGTACCTTGTGTTGAAGTGGTGATCCGCCACAACTTCTAAAAGTCAACTAGATCAAAGTCTCCTATATAGAGAAAACCGAAACTAAATTAAAACCTTGTTGACTAAGTTCTACAACAACTCTAAACTAGCTTTATACCTTATTAGAAACTTGTCCAAAACATTTCCTATATGGTCTCTATTCAATTCCATACTTTATTTTAATTTTTCTATTGCAAAATAATTGATTTTCGGTAATTTTTCAAAAATAGCAGCTTTGTAATCTTCCTCAAAAACACTCTAAAACCTTTCTAAATATCATATTTTGATCAAAAATTGATTTTGCAGATGCATTAAAAACAATTATAACTTACTATGTCACATGCTACTATTTTTATAGGGCATAAACATGTGTTACTAAAAATTTACTATTATAGAAAATAGGGTTTAATGGAGAGTATTTTTGTGGGAGAGAATAAACCTGCCATCTTATTCAGTACCAAAGTATATATATATATATACAAGCATTAAGGGTTTCCTGTAGAGTAAACCCTATACACAAGGGGCATAATGGACATCCACCAAATAACAATATTTTATAACACTCCCCCTTGGATGTCCATTATAAAGCAAATATACATCATTTTATAATGCGCATGTGCAATGCTGCCTCATTAAAAACCTTAACAGGAAAACCCAGTGGGAAAAACCATAGCTAAGGGAAAAAGAGTACAGCGCGCATTGACTCCCCCTTATAATGCGCATGTGCAATGCTACCTCATTAAAAACCTTAACAGGAAAACCCAGTGGGAAAAACCATAGCAGTAGGAAGCGCCTTGGTAAATAGATCTGCTAAATTTTCGCTTGAACGATTCTGTTGGACACTAATCTCACTATTCTTCTGAAGGTCATGGGTGAAGAAAAACTTTGGCGAAATATGCTTTGTCTTGTCACCTTTAATGTACCCTTCATTGAGTTGTGCAATACNCTTCCTTGAGTTGTGCAATACAGGCTGCATTGTCTTCATATAATGTAGTCGGAGCTTGTTTTCCACATAAACGACCACAATCTTCTTGTATGTGCTGAATTAGAGACCTTAGCCATACACATTCTCGACTCACCTCATGAATTGCTAAAATTTCTGCATGATTAGAAGAAGTAGCAGTAATGGTTTGTTTCATGGAACGCCAAGAGATTGCGGTACCACCATATGTAAATACATATCCAGTTTGTGATCGAGCAACATGAGGATCTGATAAATACCCTGCATCTGCAAAACCAACTAATTCTTCTTTGGAGGTGTTAGAAAAGAACAAACCTTTATCTTTCGTACCTTGTAGATAGCGAAATATATGCTTAACCCCATTCCAATGCCTTCGGGTAGGACATGAGCTAAACCTTGCTAATAGATTGATAGAGAATGATATGTCGGGTCTTGTGTGACTAGCAAGGTACATCAATGCTCCTATTGCACTTAGATATGGTACTTCAGGACCAAGAATCTCTTCATCATTTTCCCGAGGGCGAAAAGGATCTTTATCAACATCTAGTGATCTTACAACCATTGGGCTAGTTAACGGATGTGCTTTATCCATATAAAATCTTCTGAGCACCTTCTCTGTGTATGTAGTTTGATGCACAAGGATTCCTTCTTTTAGGTGCTCAATTTGTAGCCCTAAACAAAATTTTGTCTTACCAAGATCTTTCATTTCAAACCCTCTTTTCAAGTATTCCACTTTTATTGATNTTTTTTCAAGTATTCCACTGTTATTGAAATCTCTTCTGGAGTTCCAATGATATTCAAATCATCAACATAGACAGCAATAATCACAAAACCTGACCCGAATTTCTTTATGAAAATAAAAGGACTAATAGGGTCATTCTTATAATTTTCTGTCAACAAATATTCACTAAGGCGATTGTACCATATACACCCTGATTGTTTCAATCCATAAAGGGATCTATTTAACTTAATACAATATTGTTCTCGAGAACGCGAACCAGTTGCTTCAGGCAACTTGAAACCTTCTGGGAGTTTTATGTATATATCACTATCAAGTGGGCCGTATAAGTAAGCTGTTACAACATCCATTAGTCGTAAATCAAGTCCATGTCTTACTGCCAGACTAATTAAGAATCTGAAGGTAGTTGCATCCACCACAGGAGAATATGTCTCTTCAAAATCAATACCAAGTCTTTGTGAGAATCCTTGTGCAACTAATCGTGCTTTGTGTCTCATAATTTCACCCTTTTCATTTCTTTTCCGCACAAAGACCCATTTATATCCCACTGGTTTTACACCTTCAGGTATACGAACTACTGGCCCAAATACTTCTCTCTTTGCAAGTGATTTCAATTCTGCATCAATTGCTTCTTTCCATTTTGGCCAATCATCTCTTTTCCTACATTCTTCAATGGACTTAGGCTCATGATCCTCTTTTTCATTCATAACATCAAGTGCTACATTATATGCAAAAACATCATCGACGTCGCTTTCATTTCGGTTCCAAGTTATTCTAGACATGACATAATCTGTTGAGATCTCTTCATTTTCAGGTACCTGAGGTTCTTCTAGAACACTATCATTTGTCATGTCTATGGTCTCTTCTGGAGATCCTTCATTTATTGCTTCCTCAATCTGGCCATTACTTATCATTGCTCCTTTTCTTTTCCGAGTATTCTTATCTTTGGAACCTATTGGTCTACCACGCTTCAGGTGTGCCTTAGACTCATGAGATTGTCCTTCAGGGACATCAATCTTGATAGGAGCATTTACAGCTGGTATATGTGACTTAGTTACTCTATTTAGGTCAGTAAATGCGTCTGGCAATTGATTTGCTAAGCTTTGTAAATTAATTATCTTTTGAACTTCCAATTCACATTGTTTAGTGCGAGGATCAAGGTGATTTAATGATGATTCATTCCAACTTATTTCTTTTTCCAACTGCTTGTTCTCTCCCCCTAATGCTTGGAAAACTGACTCGTTAAAGTGATAATCTGCAAAACGAGCAGTAAATAGATCTCCTATTAATGGCTCTAGGTATCTAATTATTGATGGGGATTCAAACCCGACATATATGCCCAGCCTCCTTTGAGGACCCATCTTAGAGCGTTGTGGTGGAGCAATTGGAACATACACAGCACATCCAAAAGTTTTTAGATGGGAAATATCTGGTTCCTGACCACAAACCAATTGTGATGGGGAGAATTTATGTTTACTGGTTGGCCTGATGCGAATTAGTGCTGCAGCATGTAAAATAGCATGTCCCCAAGTAGAAATCGGTAGATCCGACTTCATAAGTAATGGTCTAGCAATCAACTAAAGACGTTTAATTAGTGATTCTGCAAGACCATTTTGTGTATGAACATGTGCTATACAGGATGTTCGACATTAATTCCAATAGCCATACAATAATCATTAAAAGCCTTTGAAGTAAATTCACCAGCATTATCCAGACGTATATTCTTAATAGGAAAATCTGGAAATTGTGCTCGTAATCTTATCAATTGAGCAAGTAACCTCGCAAACGCCAGGTTGCGGGTTGATAGTAAGGACACATGTGACCATCTAGTCGATGCATCGATTAAAACCATAAAATATCTAAATGGTCCACATGGTGGATGTATTGGTCCACATATGTCTCCTTGTATACGTTCAAGGAAAGAAATAGATTCATAATTTATTTTCGCTGGTGATGGCCGAATGATCAACTTACCTTGGGAGCAAGCAGCACAAGAATAATCATTTTGAAGAATCTCGCGCGGGGTTTCTTCAAAAAATGCATGTGAATTTTCAATTATTTTCGCATCATTGATGAACCGGGATGGCCAACCGGTCATGCCAAACTATAAAGCTATCTGTAAACTTCTGGTTTACATAGCATATGTCTCAATAACATTAATCTTTGTTAGTACAAGCCAGTGGAGAGTGCAGATAATCTCTCCAAAACCTGCTTAGTGCCTTGGGTTATACTCGTAATTTGAAGGAATTCATTATTTCCTCACATTGTCTCAATATGGTATCCGTTTTGACGGATATCTTTAAACTCAACAAATTTCTTTGAGACTTAGGGAGTAAAAAGCATCAATAATTTCGAATTTTGTTCCCATAGGCATCAATATAGTTGCTCTTCTGGACCTTCAATAATGTTTGCACTACCGGTATATAGTATTCACACTTATATTATTCATCTCAATTGAGAAAAAATCTCTTTTTTTAAGTATCGTATGAGTAGTTGCACTATCTGCTAGACATATTTCTTCACCATTTATTGTTAATTGACTTGGAGAGCATTCATGTTCTTCAATAAAATATAGAAAGTAAATAACATATCCTAAATATCCAAACATTCAAATAACTAAATAAGATTAAAGTAACAAAGTCTTAAAGCACAAAACAAACTATTGAACTATCAGTTCATGCAATAAAACACAAGCCAAAGTAAATAACATAAATTATCTAGCTAAATTATGAATGTAAACTACTAAATCTTTATTTGCTAATAGTCATAATTATTTTGATTTAATTATTCCCTTCAGGGGTGGTAAGAAATCTGCAACCTCCAGGTGAGTTGTACACCATTATCAAAATCACCTTCGTCTCTTCATATACCAAGTTAGTCTCCACTTTCTTTCCTTTCTTTTCAGAGACTGCTGATAAAGGTCAACAAGATGCTTTGGTGTACGACATATACAGACCATGGCCCTTTCCTCCACAACGGTAGCACATAGTCTCACTTTTAGCCTTCTCATGCTTTTTACTACAATCCTCATTGTCCCATTCCGGTGAGAATATGAGTTTTTCAAATGACCACCTCTACCTCTATAATATCCACGACCTCGACCACTGCTGCTGCAGGGCCTCTATTGTTATTTCGTATCCCATTGTGGGATGCAGCATTCACTTCAGGGAATGCAGTAGAGCCAGTTGGCCGTGATTCATGAATTTTCAATAAAAGCTCATCATTTTGTTCAGCCACTAGAAGACAAGATATCAATTCAGAATATTTTTTAAAGCCCTTTTCACGATATTGTTTACTCAATAAGAGATTATCCTTGTGAAAAGTGGTATATGTCTTTTCCAACATATCCTCATCAGTTATTTTTTCTCCACATAATTTCAGTTTAGAAGTGATTCTAAACATGGCTGAGTTATACTCACTTACTGATTTAAAATCTTGTAATCTTAAATTAAGCCATTCATAACGAGCTTGAGGGAGGATAACATTTTTCTGGTGGTCGTACCTTTCCTTTAAATTATTCCAAAGCACCATTGGGTCTTTCACAGTTAAATATTCAGTCTTAAGGGCCTCATGAAGGTGATGGCGAAGGAATATCATAGCTTTAGCTTTGTCTTGACTGTTTTCTTAATTTCCTGCTTTGATAGTTTTTCCAAGACCTTTTGCATCTAGATGAATTTCAGCATCCAATACCCAAGACAAATAATTCTTTCCAGTAATATCAAGGGCCGCAAATTCAAGTTTTGCTAGGTTTGACATAATTTACTATATCAAAATAACATTGCAAATTAGGAACTATTATATAGTGTAATAAATGTATATATGCCACGAATTTACTGATAAATGAGTCAAGTAATCAACAATGACAAATTTACTTAATACATATATACTGTATAGACAAATTCACGAAACACTATATATATATGTAATAAAATAAAATAAACCATGGTGGATGATAAGCTTTGCATTAAAAATACTTGTTTACGCTAATATTATTGTTTGATAATTCATATTGATAAAAATGAATGCTTAACACTTAATTTATATAAAGATGGAAATCCTAATCCTAGTGAAAGCATAAACTCCTAATTATACTAGTAGACAAGATAATGACTAGAGACCTTACTCCACATGTACCAATATAATGAATGATAAACTAACTAATTGTATGTTGTTAACCAATTTATACTGTCAATAGCCATATATATAATAATAATAATAATTAATCAAAATCATTGAACAAAACACAAAACAATAACAACAATTATATCAGCAATCTGTAATTATTACAATACTTATACTCAAGATTCTATTAACCTAATGATATTGTGATACATATTTGATTACACTCTATACTTTATTGTGACAATATCTGTAATTATACTTTATTTGATTACACTCTATAGCGACACAAGACTAATAGTTCTAAATCATCTAAAATAATCAATGATACATATTTACTAATTTCGCATCATTTAGATTACATATATAATTAAATAATTAACATATTTTACATTACATATCAAATACATCTATCATTAGCATATATAAATATTATATCTTATCATATTAGCACTACACTATATATATATTCTAATATACAATAAATTATCATACTACAAATACTATTAATTAAAATAATTTTATATGCTAATAATCTAGACATATTATATATACTATTAAACTACTATAAATCAAACGATTTCAACATACATACATATCTCTTTTCAGTACATCATATTAAAATAATTCACAAATCATCATATAAACACTATAATTATATTAAAAATACATTATACAAAACTATTTTACAAATCTGATATTTTACAAATCTGATAGTATTATTGTAATTAACAAATCTGGTAAGTATTAGTTATAATATTGTAATTAACTTAATAGTTATTCCTAATCAAACATCACGGCGTCCATGAATAATACTATTTTACAAAATGCAACTATAAATTTATATTAAAGCAATTACAAATACTCACTTCATATGGGAAACAAATCGGGTTAAACATAATGTCCATAAGACACAATGAAAACTCAAAAATTGATGATCGAACGTCGATCAAAAAATAATTGAGATTATAGTCCAAGTTTAGCCTAAATTATGATATGTATTACAAATAAAAACTTGCAATCATTATCAAATAAATGGACAACAAAAATAAAAAATAATAATTGTCACATAAGGTATATGCTTTAACACGAACAGTACAGGAATAAATTGCACATGAAACATGATTGCCATCAAACGTGATGATCATATAACCCAAAATTGGATATATTATCAAAAACAAAAATTGATTTTGCAATAATATTTACCTTATGCAAAGCAAGATACCCAAGGAACAAGGGGATACCGAATTAACAAGCAAAATTCACATAATTCCTTTTTTTTTTAATAGACTAATACTTTATACGAGATCATAGATTATGATTTCACTTTCAATAATAATTATGATTGGACTAATAGTGTAGGCGTAGCGTACCTTATTGTGATTAGCAAGGCTATTGATTTTTAATTGAAAATTATTTAATAGAACAATCGTGCTGATAACGTATTATAGAAAATAGGGTTTAATGGAGAGTATTTTTGTGGGAGAAAATAAACCTGCCATCGTATTCAGTACCAAAGTATATATATATATACAAGCATTAAGGGTTTCCTGTAGAATAAACCCTAGTATCTAGAATGTTCTAGATTATACCCAAGGGGTATAATAGACATCCACCAAATAACAATATTTTATAACATTTACATCTTTATTTATTTATCTATCTAAAACTCATTAAAAACTCATGGAAACATCATAAATTCATCATAAAACTCTTTTACAATCCACGAACATCATCATGAATCAAATCTATGCTTTAGAATAATTTTTCATAAGACAAAACATGTTCATAATATTTATTCCATTAATTTTCATGATTGCAAAATTTGGACAGCAATATAATTTATGTCTAAAACCTTTAAAAATCAATCTAAACTTCATGAAATTATCATAAATTCACCCAACAACAATTCATGATCATAATATTGAAGTTTAAATCATTAAAAAAACATAAAATCAAGAATTTCATAATTTCATAAACCCTAATTTGAAATTTCATGATCAAGCAAATAAATTCATGCTTTAAACTAAATCATAACTTTATAAAAACATGATTAAAACTATAGAATCATGATTATTCATAATTATAAGCATGAATTTGCAAGATTGAATCAAAAAGAAAAAGAGAAGAATTTTTTTTATAAGAGATGCTCGAAAATACCAAAGAGGGGGGGGGGGGNAGAGGGGGGGGGGGGGGGGGGAAGGTGGTTGGCGAGGGAGCAGCGACGACCGGCGACCTGCGAGGTGGACGGACGACAACGAGCGCAAGATTTTTTCTTTTTTCGGAAATTTTTCTTTCTCAAAATTTTTGAAATCCTAAACAAAAACTTAGTGATTTATAAACCCCAAAAATTTTGAGAAATTTCTCAAAATTTTTGAAATCCTAAAATCTAAGATTGCAAATCAAATCTGAAAATTTGGGTTTTAAGGGGTATTTATAGACCCCAAAAAAGGATTTAGTGCAATTACATAAATTTGGGTTTTAAGGGGTATTTGTAGGCCCCAAAGTTGGTTTTAAGGAGTTTTTATAGTGACTTGCAATTTAATGTTTGAAATTACTTTTATGCCCTTGTTTTAAAACAATTTATAAAACTCTAAAAATTCCATTTTTAGAAACTTTTATAAACATAAAATAATTAATTTGATTAAAATTTATATATTTCCTTTCTTTAATATTTTTATTGAATTTAATTTCTCAATAAAAATATTAAAACATACGAAAATAACTCCTTAAGATACATGAAAATATGGGGTATTACACATATTCATTAGCAAGTCATGTTGTCCTTCTGGGACATTAATTTTAAATAGAAAACTTATAATTGGTATATAATCAATGACATTAATTCATATCTATCTTTCGGATGATGTCATTCTATACGTTTAATTATCATGTGGCTACTTTCATCAAATAAGTTATTGTATGTACCAAATTGACCATCAACGTGTTTTATAATTCATGAAACAAATATATGTCTCCCCCTTATCCTTGCATATGGGGTTATGAATTCAACCCAACAACTTTTATATCTCTCATAACTCTTAAGACATAAATGTTTTTGGCAATGACATGTATCAATCAAATCAATTAAATTTTTTTTATAGAACTCTTACCTCCCTATGTATATAGTTGTCCAAATACACCAAACTTTATATTGAAAATTTTAGAGAGAGAATAATAATTACAAATCCAATCGACTTTCTCACAATATCATTATCCGTTTTTTAAACCCATAAAATTATTTCTCGTTAAAATAGTGTTTGTTAATTTTAGTTATATAACTTCTCATTACTTCTAGGAAATGAGAGAATTAAAACTAGTTATCTATATATCATTAATACTCACTTATAGTTCGTTATCTTGAATATCAACCCAAAAATTGCATATCAACAACTCAAATACTTTGAATATTATTTTCGCAGGACAATTGGCACATAGGAACATATTTGTGTGTTACTGGGGTGAATAATCTAAGCTAGTGTAGAAACTACAAAAATTTATGTCATGTAAATATCTTCATATTATTCTTGAGGATTTATGAATAACCTTTGTAAATATAAGGAACCCCATTTTCATATGTACTGGTATTCTTCATAAAAATTAAGGGATTACATGCTCATACATACACGTATCTCATGTTTAATTTGCTCATCATTTGAATCCTATTTCATGTAGGTATAGTTGAATACAATCACACCGAAAGCATATACTATCACATACAATCAATTACTAAAATTGTTATAATACAAATTATGATTGTTTGTCAACTCCTTTTTTAACTATAATTATCAAGATACTCATTGTAAATTAGAAACTTTAGTTACACTGTATAAGAATATACAATTATCTCCCTTAAAAACTTTAAATCTGTGATAAAGATGGTGAAATTATATTATTGATGAAAATCATAGACAAGAACATCATCAATTTTATAAGTATAAGTATATACCTAAACAATATCCTTAGCTTTGTATACAATTAACAAAGATATTGTTAAACCACAACATTCACGATTCATACAAATTGTATACAATGCATACAAACAACAAGTCAGCAATAGAGAGCATCAAATAGAGGTGTAAGTTAAGTTATTAGCTTTGGCAGTTGATATAACAACATTCTTATTTCTTATATTAATCCTTTCTATCTTTTGAGATATCACTAAAGAAAGAGTTTGTTGTTGTTCTATTGTTTTTCTTATACAGGACATTGATCATCGATCATTAGTCTATTTAATTATCCCCGGCCTTTCTTTGCTTTGAAATCTAATTTTTCTTTATCTCTTTAATTATTGAGCAAATAAGTAATGCCTCCACAATTATCAACATTCTTAATTTGTTGATTTCGACTCAATTTTTTCATAATAAAAAATACCAAAAGAAATATAAGCATGGCTAATAAAAGAGCAAATCAGGGGATGATCCAGGGAGCATATGATTATAGTACGTAAGACATACTTATGGAGTATAATTCAAATCAAGAGGGAGACAATATTGAATTGTTAAAGCTAAGTAGTATATTCATTCACTCAAATCATTAAAATAAAGACAACAACTTTTGTTAATTGTAAGCTTCAAACAATTATATCATAAAGATCATAATGTATGATGTTTTAATTGTATATTTGTAAATTACCCTCACCTAATAAGGCATAAATAAATTTATTATTAATCAACCTATACAATAGGTATGTAAATTGATGTACCAACATAATCAATTATTATCTTATTATAAGCGTATAATCAATTGATATTATCAATTGTCATATATAATAATAATTATTATTATTATTAACAATCAACTCAATTAACATATGATTAGCCACTAATTTTGTTTTTATCTTTTTTGTTTAAAGATATCAAATATGTTGTCATATAATCATATTCAATAGCACAATCAATATTTATTGATAATGATCATCATTGAATAAAGTGAGGTGATTGTGTAATTCATATATAAAATTAGTTGAGCCTAAAACTCAATGAATATGCTGAATCATGAAGACTAAAAATGCTTTCAAAGATCTTGTAAAAAAAATGCTTTCAAAGATAAAGGTCAGGGGGGTATATTCAATCATGAACAAACACATAGGGCCTGTTTACTTCAGCTGAAAATAGCTAAACTGAATTGAAAGTTTTTTAATGAAGGGTTAATGAATAGCAAAATAAGAGAAGAACTGAACCGAACCGAACTGAACCGAACTGAACGGATTTTAAGTTGAAGTAAACAGGCCCATAGTATGGATAAACTAATAGACTAATAAATAAATAAATAAAAACATTCATGGAGTTGGGGCATAGTCATTGCCCATACTATTTATTAGATAACATTAGTTAATCTTGTAAAATAAAAATGATACTAGCCAGGGCATACCACGGGGTTCAAATCTAATAATAAATATATATTTAAAGTAAAATAATCGGAGAATATTGAGAGCGCAATGTAGGATTTATCCTTTCTAAACCAATTGTACGTATTTGAGATAATTAATTTCGTTCTGGTTTAGCTAATTCTCATGCCACATAAGTAAATTTGACCAATAATATTAAAGATAAAAAATATTATATGTCAAAAGTTTAACCAATGATAACAAAAACGATATGTTAATTAAAAACTTTAAGAGATATATTTATGCAAATTGTAAAATAATAAGAGTATAAAAAGTATGTATAATAATCTGTCAAAAAATTAATAGTATGTAAAAAAAAATATTAACTTTTATGATTATGCATTAAAAGTTTGGTTTGATATAAAAAAAAAATACTCTACTTCCTAAATTTGTATTAATATTATAGAAAAAGACCAAATATAATAACCTATTTAAAAAATATATAATAATTTACTTATCATATATAATAAAATTAAATGAAATTTATTGTAATAACTTTTTTTGGGAAAAAGATTATTATTTGTTAAATAAAATATAACAATATTTTAAAATGAAATGTTGTAATATTCCGTCTATCGCACGAGTTTCAATAATAATCATACAATATATATATTAAAAACGTCGTTGTCAACGAAATCGCGTGGCGCTTTCCAATAAATGTAACACATGTCACTCTTTATGAAACGAAATGTGAAAGTTTAACCACCAATCAATATTAAATTTGATGTTAAATTTTTTAAAGTAATGGATCATGAATTTTTGTTATTTTTATCTCATGTGCTTTATAGTTGTTTTACTCTCTTAATAAAAACGTATCACACTACAAGTTACACCTTCTAATTTCACAGGAAACAAAAAACATTTTATAAAAATAAAACAAAAACGTATTTAATAATTGTAGTCGATCCGTCGCATTACCGAAACCAAAATTCTGATTAAAAATAATATAGGGTCAACCATCGACAATTTCCGTTAATTTTGACTGCATGACCAAAATTGCCCTTTGTTTAAAGTCCCAACTCCCAGATGACCTTCTTTACCACCAACCCATTCCTTTCCTCCTCCCTCTTCTCCGCCGTCCGCCATTGACGCGCATCTGAAACTTCAAGTTAAGTGTTTTTTTCATCAACTTAACTAATTTTTCGCAGATGACGCCGTCTAGTGGAACCATCGACATTGCTGCTAAAACTCAAAAACTCGAAGTCGATCATCGGATTTCACTCCGTATCTACTACAGAATCGCGGATAATTTACTCCGTCAGGTTAATCTTCTACTCAATTTCATTTTTAATTTTATTTTTTTGTTAATTTCTGTAATTTTTGATTTTGTTGATCAATTGCACGTTTTGGTGGTGAATTGAATGTTGTTGATCAATAATTTCTGTACTCGAGGTTTGATTTGGAGTTTATTGGGAGTTTGTTTGTTTTTAGCGAGTTCATGTGTTGAATTTTGGAATACGAATTGTGCAATTAGGGGAAAACTTGTGTGTAGCATTTATTGATTTTTTTTGGTGATTTTAGAAGAATTTTTTTTTGAGATCGTTTATTTTTGTGTATTTAATTTGTATGTATGAATGTGCGATTATATAATATTTAGACTATTTGCTTATGGTTATAGTCGGTTTAACCTATTGTGAAAGTAATTACAGACTATCTAGGATTTGTCGGCTACTTTGATGGTGTACTAGATGATGAATGATGGCACATTAGCGTTTTCGATTGAGGATGGGAGTAGATTATGTTTGTATGGTGATTGAAGAAGAAGATTTTTTGTCGAAAGTTTTATTTTAAATTTAGTTGCCGTGGAAAGAACTTTGCCTCTTTGGTTAAGTTGTTGAAGCTAACATATTGCTGCTATTTTTATGATGATATTTATCATTTCAGGGAATTGAGGGATTATCATCTTGTTTTTTTCTTGTTATGAAGTACATGGAATGATCAATTTTGGTTTATGTAGCCGACTCTAAATATTGGGACTAAGGCTTTAATTGATTAATTGATGAAGCTTTTGTTTTGTGATTGATTATACCATTGTAAATTTTACAGGCTAATATCTTTCGGAATGAAAAGAATGTTATAGACCTCTATGTTATGCTTCTACGATTTTCGAGGTAATGAACACTTTGGCTGTTTCTCTTGTAATTTTGACAATCTCATTGGTATCGTATATAAAAGGTTTTTAATAAAATAAGCACTTAATGTTTTACGAAATATTAAAATAACCACCTAGTGATTTATTTATTTATTTAACCACCTTATGATGGAGTCTGTCAAAAATCTTGTTAGTGGGCCCACTCTTCTCTCTTAAACCACTTCCCTCCCACGATCTTAACATCTCCTTTTTGGCTATCTTTAGCTTCTTTCCTATCTCTTTATTCCCAAACTTTCAATGGATGAATCTTGATATTCATTTATTATTGTTCATTAACTTGCCAGCCACCATTGTTGCAATTATAGAGTTGATTCAAGTATGTTGATATCATTTAGATCAAAATGGTTGATTGAATCATAGTTATATGTTCAAAAGCAACGCATTCAGTACTATTTTGTTGTTACTTCAATGGTCCTAAATGATTAACCTCTCCCTTATTCTATCCCATTCTTCACCAAAAGGCAAGACCCAATCTAGTATAGAACAAAAACCATGGCAACAACCAATAACATCACAATGAAAGTGAAGTAAACAATGTTGAAAACTTTTCAATTTTGTTCTTCCTACACCTGTTCCTTCCCTTATTCACATTTAACTTCATTTCATCAGTTATAACCTTGAATTTAAGCTTCAAATTGTCATTCAAATTGTCCCCTTATACTTTAAGAATTTGCAACCTCTTTACTCTCACCAAATTGTACTCTTGCAATTGAAGAACTTGCAATCTCTCTTGCAGCACATAAACTTCCTCCTTGGTTTTCTTTCAACCTCAATAGTTGAGCACTTAAGCTATATGCTGGCTGCCCTCCTCGAATGTGATCATGTTAGCTGTTGAAGTCCGCACATGGACCTTTTTTAATTGTTGGTCGAAGTCATTGTCATGCCTGAAATAAGTAAAATTCTTTGGGGTCTTCCCAGGCCTTCTCTTTAGGCTTTTACTTTGCAGGAGTCGATTAGCAGTCAAATCTGTAGTGTACTTAATGAACCGAGCTTTATCAATTCCCCTCAGTCCGTTGGCCTTTTACTTGGCAAAATCAGATCAAGAATTCCCTAGACTTCACTAGTCTCATTTTCTTCAAATCTTTCCACCTTTAACGTTACAAAGGAAGAAAAGTACAAGACTTAATTCTCTCTCAAGGAAAGCAGCGCCTTGGGGCATCCGTTTAAACACTTGACTTGGGTACTACGACAGTACGACCTTACAACTATATCACTAAATAACCCTTGGCTTTGCTTGGCTTGGCTTGGCTTGGCTTGGCTTGGCTTGTTGGCTTCTTACTGCATTTGATTTCCTTGCATTTGATTTCCTTACTATCTTTGGACATTATAGCGCTAACAACAAACGAATGAATTGATTAAGCCAAGAAAGAAAAGTTGAGGATGGTTGAAATTTCCACCAAATCATGAACCCTAATTACCCCAAAAATCAAACAACCTAATTTAACATGCTATTACCTTTTTAAACTTGAGGAAGACAAAAAAATTTGTAATCTCCTTCAATTTTGCTAATTTTTGGGTTTAAAAGTTTCCCCAAATTTTTTGATAGAATTAGGCCTTGTTTACTTCAACTTATTTTTGCTAATTTGAACTTATTTTTTCTGATATGAACTTATTTTAGCTGACCTGAACTTATTTTTAACTTACTTTTGCTTAAAATAAGTAAAATAAGATAGGGAATACAGGGCCCTAATGTTTGAATAGTGTTAGGTTCCTTTCACTTTATAGAGGAGATACTTGATTTTAGAGTGTTTAGGGTGGGCCACTGGAATTGGATTTTTGACACACTTCGTTACTAGATACCCAAATCTAAGATTAATAAGCATAAGGTAGTTAAATATATTTTTTGTCATTAGGTGGTTATTTCAAAGTTTTGGAAAACATTAGGTGATCATTTTTAAAAATAACCTATGCAGCACATACATCCTACTCATAAGGTGCTTCCAAGAGAGAGAACCAATTTTAGATGTTGGAGCAACTCAACAGGGATCACATCAAGAACTAGTAGTAGTTAATGTTAGACATTAGTGGCTTCATTAGTGACCTTTTTAGGTTATGGAAGCAGCTAATTGGGGATCATAGCGAAAAGTACTACTTAATCTCTCAGGATCTTAAAAAATATTATACCCCCATCCTCTGCACCACACAAAACCCGCACACACAAAATTTTATTACGATCTCCAAACATTTACGAATTAACTATATGACCGCTTCTAGTTTATAGAATGTGCTATGAGGGGTCATAATGAGAATCAAGAATTACTATTTAATATCACAGTGTCACAGATCTTTGAATGTCATATATCAATCTCCACCTCTCTCGAAACTCCCTACTGAAAGTCAAGGTAATTGTTAAACTGTAAAATACCATTGAGATACAGCAATATTAGCAAAGTTGTGTGATTCATTTCTCCTCAAATCACTTCTGCATATGATGTTCTTCTCTCTTAGTCTCTTATATGATTATTTTGTATCTAAGCATTTAACTTTTTACCGTTTTCAGTTTGGTGTCTGAGACTATTCCACGCCATCGAGAATATGTAGCATCTCCACCAGGCAAAAAAAGTTTATTGAAAAAGGTAATTAAGAATTAAAACCTTCTTTTGTTTTCTATGTTTTATCACTGTTTCTGCTAGAGATAGTTATGGAGAAACCAATGTAGACAAAAAAAAAAAAAAAAGATTTGCAGAAAACAGGGGGCTTTGTTGTTGTTTGTAAATATTAATCAAAGTATTGCTACATAATAATTCATCATTTTTCTTTTGTAGCAATTGTTAGCTACCTTGAACGAATTGGAGTCACTGAATCCAACCGTTAAGCAAAAGCTTCAAGAACTAGCAAGAAAACCTGTGTACCAAGCTATTGGATGGAATTATAATGATTGTCCCAACGAAAATCTTTCTCTTAGTTCTTGTGTGCAATGGCCTCTCATCAATGCATGCGCTCCAACCGATAACCAAGTCGTTAAGGTACATTTGTGTTTCTCGCTATCATTGTAGTGAAATTAAAACTAGCTGTTTTACAGTATTTTGTTAATTCTCTAGTGTAAGTGATGACTGTCTTACCACATTTCTATTTTGTGCTAGACAACACAAAAATTTTCCAGCAGTGTTTATGGTGGTTTGAATGCTCAAACAAAACTTTACACCACCCCTGTAGAAGACAGATTCAACAGATTGTAAGTCACAGCAAGATTAATGCTTCACACAGTTTTTTTGTTATTTATCTATAATTTTGGGTGGGTGGATGGGTGGGTGTTTGGCCTGATGTAGGCGTTGCATATATATTCTTATGTCACATTTCAATATATTGTTTGCTTCTAAAAGAATCTAGTTATAAGTTATAAAATTTTATTGTCGCTTTTATTTGTTAACTTTGTTATCTGTTTATCTTTTCTGTGTAACTTGACCCTTGTATCATGCATCACCCAAATCCTGTGTATATATTTTATACACTGTATTTTATATTGACTTCGATGCAGTATCTATGGCTTTTTCAAGGTTCTAGTAAAAAATACTACCTCCGTTACTTTTTATTTGCGACACTTTCTATTTAGGGAAGTTACAAATTATTTGCAGCACTTGTTTTCTTTCCTTCTTTGGCAAATTTTTTAAATTGAAATTACCAAACTGCCCTCAATTAGTGTTTAAACATTTGATTAGTATAACTTATTTAGGATTAATTTTCATTCTAATTTCAACATTAATCATCATCCTCTCTCACCCAAACCACCACCACTCCATCATCTTCACTACCTTTTGTCTTTTAGACCGCCACCCTTTTACCACCACCAGACTACCGCCACCAATCTACCGCCGCCCCTTCCTTAAGTTTACCATGTAGGACTTCGAAACCCCAACCACCATGCTGCCCTACCTTCATCGATCTTTGAAACCACAACCACCAACAATCGTTTTCGATCTAAATTCCACAAACCACCTACACAAAGTTTAGATAGAGACCACCACAACTCACCAACACCATCTAATTGTCGTTTACAAATTCAGATCGGGAATCGCCTCAATCGCCATTGATGTGAGCTCAAGCAACAACTACAACAACAAACAACCATTTCAAAGATGAAACACCTACTTCGAAAACTCCACATCGGAAACGATCACCACAATCGCCATCACGTGATAGAATCCCTAGCTAACAATCGAATCGATAATAATGAATCTTCTTCGACTACAACACCGCTTTCATCGTCGACTTCGTCATCACCGCCCTGGTGATTTTGGGTTTTTTGGTTTTTGATCCTAGATTTTTGATGTCGGGGTGTGGTTATTTTGGGTTTTTTGTTTTTGATTCTAGTTTTTATAACTCGGCGATGTGGTAGTTGTGTCAGTGGTGAGGTTTCGGTGATTTTGGTTGAGTTGGTGGTGGGATATCGGTGGTTGTGGTTGTGTCAGTGGTGGGATTTCGGTGGCTGAGGTAGTTTTGGTGTTGCCGATGGTGGTTAAGGTGGTAGTTTTGTGTTAAATGTCTCTCTCCTTTCTCCCTAATTGCTACCCTTACTTTTCTAATTCAGTCATTTTCTGCTGCTCAGAACTATGTTGGTCTCTATAGTTTAGCATAGAAATTGAAATTTATTTAGCTGTTTGAATCAGATGTGGGTCTGGATCTTGACTGTGATAATATAATTTGGGATGTTTGCTTAAGTTTATATGTATTAATTTTTTTTAATAAAAAGCGTTTTTGTCAACAATTACCTAGATGTTTAGTGTTTTTGTGAACAATTACCTACATTCCAGATAAAATTACACAACTACCTAAACGTTTCATTTTATTGTGAAACACTACCAACTAACGTTTTCCATCCAAATTCAACATTAGTGGGTCCCACTTTTTATCTTTCTCTCCCTATAAAAATCAATTTTTACCTAATTTCAAACTCATTTATTGTATTTGCAATGGTCATTTTTTCTTTTTCTTCTCTACGAAAATTGTTGCAAAAATATAACTCTAAAAATTAAAATTGATTTGGAGCTTTTGATTTTAAAACCTAATTCAAGGTATGTGTTTGCATAATTATAAAAAGTTGGGTGTGTTTTATGTTTCCATTTTCATAACATAACAAAAGCATAATCTTCGATGAAAAAAACAATCTTAAATTAAGGAATTATCATGTTTCACTTCCACAAATAAGTAACTTACTTCCACCAACTTTGCTACCCTCCATTGACACACCTTCAAGCTCTCGAGAATTGACAACACAAGCTTTGGGGTTCCTCATTTAAAAAGTTCCGGAAACTGGGGTTTAAGTATTTTGATTTTGTTAATTAGGAGTTGAAGTAAGAGTTGAATTAAACTTATAATTTTTATGACTAAAATATGAATGAAAAATCTAATGATTTTTGTAAGGTTTCAAAATTGAATGACTTAATTGAAAAGAGAAAAGTTCAATCCCTCTTTTATTACTTGAGGGGCATTTCAGTAATTTCATAAGATAACCATACATGATTGGAGGAAAAGGTAAAAGGTGCGATCCACTAACATTCAATTTAGATGGAAAACGTTAGTTGCTAGTGTTTCACAAAAAAAATGAAATATGTAGGTAGTTGTGTAATTTTTTCTGGAAT
Source organism: Suaeda aralocaspica (assembly GCA_016808085.1). Taxonomy (NCBI): domain Eukaryota; kingdom Viridiplantae; phylum Streptophyta; class Magnoliopsida; order Caryophyllales; family Amaranthaceae; genus Suaeda; species Suaeda aralocaspica. The sequence continues at coordinate 423,623 of PYUH01000021.1, forward strand.
GTAGGTAGTTATTCAAAAAAACACTAAACATCTAGGTAGTTGTTGACAAAAGAAGCTAATAAAAATCATTTTTTACGGGATTCTACCTCCACAATGCATTTGTTGAGGACATTAACAATGAGCTTTTACAGTTGACTGTATGTTCTCAAACCTTTCTTATCAAAACATAAGTTCCTTCAACGGGTTTTTGCACACCCCTATAATACAAGTCTCAAGATGAAAGTAGACTTAAGTGACTCAACCTCTGTTGGCCTATTCATCTTTGTTTATAAACTTGTAACATATTTTTGTCCTTACCTAGTTATAGTAAGCTCATCGCATTATAGTCTAATAGTTGGTGAGAAGTTGAGGATGATTATTGTTTGTCTTGATCAAAATCCTTTTGCTTGCCATTTTGATCTTGATATTGCTAATAGCGGGTGTTGAACAAGCTAGTTTTGTCACTTCATATTTATCTTCTTTACCTGATTGATTAGTGACCGTAATCCAGATATGGAAAAAAAAAGTACAAATTAATACCATTACAGATTGAAGCAGTTGAAATATGGAATGATCTATAGTCTATACTTGCTAGGCTGCCCTCATCTTCTATTACTTTCTTAGAGAATTCTGTATGGTGCCATTGTAGTTTTGAAATATGGAACGATCTAGACTTGCTAGGTTGCCCTCATTTTCTATTATTTTTTTAGGGAATTCTGTATGCTACCATTGTAGTTTTGGCTTTTCTATATTGGATGCAATTTCATATGAATTACATTTGATAGCACTATCATTTATGTATTTGTGCTGTAGTGATATTGAAATTATCACACATTCATTAGGTTTAAGGGCCAATATATTACTGAGAAAAAATGTCAAAGTTCCCCAGATCCCCACTTATAAACTTCTCTTCAATTAAAAACCTTTCTACCCTTTCCCATAAGGCCATAACTCCAACAGCTTCCCATCAATACCATTGCTTTTTAAAGCAATCAACACTTCTCTTCTTCTTACTTTAGCAATCAAAGTTCTTGATAGAATAGAAACAGGTTCATCTAGTTCTTACATGACGTAGGACAAGGTAACAACGACAATTTTATGCATAATTCACTTTAATTTGGGGGCAATAAGCTATTTCATTACTTTTTTTTTTATTTTTTATAATTTAATCCTTGGATGATACTCTTATTTGTAAATCTACTAAAATAGTAGTACTAAATATTAGTATCTAGATTCCTTGCATTAAACAAAGTAGTAGTCTATAAACTAGCCTTAAGTTCAGTCAAATAAATATAATGTCATATATATTACGAAGTAGCTCTAAAACAAACCCAAAGAGCTAGTCAACAAATCTCAAATGAAGCCGAAAGAAAAAAAAGAGTATGAGTCTTAAAATGGTTAATTTACTTTAGTTTGGGGGAAATAAGCTATTTCATTACATTTTTTTGAAAATAATCCTTGGATGATACTCCTATCTATAAATGTACTTAAATAGTAGTACTACATATTATTACATAAATTCCTTGCATAAAACTAAGTAGTAGTCTATAAGTAGCCATAAGTTCAGTCAAATAAATGTAATGCCATATATATTACTCCCTCCGTTGCTATTTGTTTGATACGCTTTGACTTGCACATATGCCAATGCAATTGTTTGACCTTAAATACCTTTTGTTGTGTATATGTAAAAATTATACTCCCTCCGTTTTTTTAAGTTGCAACAATTCACTTTTCACACTTGCCTAGGCACATTTTCAACAATTTATAACTCTAATTATATATTTGTATAAATTATAAAAATTATATATTAATAAAGTGCACACTAAGACGAATCAAACGAGATCCATATTGACTATATTACTTTTTATACATTGATCATAAAATTAAATCAAAGTTTAAAAGATGAATAGTGCAATTTTAGAAATGTTGCGACTAAAAAAAAAGGAGGTAGTAATAATTTGGATATTAATAACTTACTCATTGAGACGAATAAAACAAGACCCCATATGATTATATTATGTTTTATATATTGAAAGGAATATATAAGATTCTCTCACCCTATGAATAGTGTCAGATTCTAAACGTATCAAACATTTCGGAACGGAGGAAGTACAAAGTAACTCTAAAACAAACCCAAAAAGCTAGTCAACAAATCTCAATTGAAGCCAAAAGAAAAAGAGTATGAGTCTTAAAATGGTTTGCGTGGTGAGCTGTAGGAAAGAATGGTTGGGCAATGGGCATATAGAAAAAGACAAAATAACGAATGAGTTTATTAGCAAGAAGGTAGGGATTACTTTTATTGACAATAAGATGAGGGAGAATTGTCTAAGATGGTTTGTTCACATAAGATAGAGACCAAGCAACGCTCCATAAGGCTTGAAGAGTTGGCAGAATGAGGGGTAGAGAAACCAAACAAGGGTGAGGGTGATTGCATGTGGTATGAGTCTATTGGAATTTGATGAGAGTTAAGTGTTAAGGAGGAAAGAAGGGAGAAAGAGGATAAATGCATTTGACCTTATGATTCCTTGTGACAGGGCTTTATTTTTTTAATTTGTACAGATCCTTTCGTTTATGCTTGTTTATTGGTAATGCCACTGTAGCACTAATGAATAACATATATTTTACCACATGAAAAAAAAAATTGTCTACCATATAGCCAAGTCAAATTTACAATGGCACCACATAGATTCCCCTTTTTTTTCACTGTATTTCTTCCTTTAGTATTTATTTGTTGCTCTTGTGATTTCTGTTGAGACTTGCACAGATCTGTGTCCATTGCTCGTCCGACTGAAGAAGCACTTTCGAGACACTCAATTTTGGGATCAAATGGGCTCTGCAGGCAGTGGCCACCACCTGTGTCCAATAAAGTGGTATGCAGCATGATACCTGCCTGTAGTGATTTATCTGCTAAACATCAAATATGTTTTCTGATTATTCTCTGATAATGTAGGTCCGATATCCCAGTAACATTGATACAACGCCTGTTGAGATTCCAAGGTAGATCTCATAACTTTGCTCTGTGCATGTCCTTTGTTTATATAAGGAATTTTCAGACGATATTTCTTACATCATTTGTTTTTATTTGTTTGTGGACCGTCTTTGAAGACAAGCTAGTATTTGATGTCTGTATGTGTGTCCCTGGAGTCGAAAACTGCTGAGTAAGTTTTTCTGTAGGAATCTAGTTGATACATTTGCATGTAGGTGTAGGTGCAGAACCTCATAAGTGAACATTTTTTTTATTTTTTTATTTTTCTTTGTGCTCGGTACTTAGCACTATCTACATGCAACTTATTATATCTTACGTCTGGACACCTTAGAGATACATTTTTCTAGTAGTCCTTTGTGGATGTATCATGTATGAAACTATATTTATCAGTATTCTTGTTAAAAGTATTACAGGTCAATTCCATACCCTTAAAGATTGTTTTAGGGCATTGTTCATTGTAGGAATCATTGTACTCAGGTTGTGTTTATTTATTTATTTTTATATGTATATTTCTATTTCGGATTGATGATTTAGTCTGGTAACATTGTAATTGTACAAGACTTGAATTAAATGTATGTGGCATTAGTGCTGACTGTTTTGTCCTTGAGTTTGGGGTTTATTTGTTTGTTGCTTGTCCAGTCCTAGTAATGTGTGTGTTGTTGACTGGTCTGTGATGATAAGCAGGCTCCAACAGATCATGGTTGTTGAAGATGGAGTTGCAGCTAGAAAAGATATTAGCAATGTGGATCGTGAACAACAAAGCTTGCAACCGACACTTGAACCTGGCAGTGAGAATCAGAAGCCAAAAGATGACGAGCAGCCAATGATTTCATTTGAAACATCTGATGTTACTGATACAGTGGTTGTCAAGCAACCTAATCCCCCAGCTGTGCTTGCAGAGGTGCTAGATCTAATCCCTGCAGAGCCACCCCTAGTGACTGAAAAGCATGACACAATGGAAACTCCTCTACAAGACAATTTGCTTAAACAAGAATCTCCGATGGAGCTGCACATAGTAAGAATGTTAGCTGCCTCTCGATTACTCTTTGTCATGCATGGTTTATCTCTGCTTGATGTCATCTAATAGTGTTGTGTTGAAAACAACACTTCGTATGTCATTTGATTCATAAACTGCTTCTTGTGCTTGGATATTTTAAAAAGTTACGGTGAAAACTAGAGTCATCAATTAGGTGCTTTAGCCTCGAACCTTTTTTTCTGGCAGCTTATTATTAGCCTCAGAAACTTAGTTAGCTGCTTCTCTTTCATGGTAATCTATCTTCTTCTTTCTTCCCCTATTGTGTTCCTCTGCAATCTATACAATGTCACCAGCTGGTTAGCCTGAATCATGCCATGACTGAATATTAAATAAACAGTACAAGACATGCATGGCATTGTGCATGTCAGACTGCAAAACTTTTTGCGTCTGGGGCTGGTGGGTAGGAGGCTTGCTGTTTCTCTGTTCACTAGCGACAGCTAGGAATGTTTTGGATAGTTCCCTATCTCTACTAGTAGGGCACAAAAATTGGGGGCTTCAAGGTTGTTTAAGAATTTTTATATTCTTGTAACCTCTATCTCTTGGAATTTGCTGACCTGTACTATGGAGTCCTAGACTACTTGTGGAATCTCTCACTTCATGAAGCAGTGGAGGAAGCGGTCTTATTCTTCTGTTCTCATAGTGTACTTATGTTACCTTAGGAGAGGAAGCGGTCTTATTCTTCTGTTCTCATAGTGTACTTATGTTACCTTAGGAGAGGAAGCGGTCTTATTCTTCTGTTCTCATAGTGTACTTATGTTACCTTAGGAGAGGAAGCGGTCTTATTCTTCTGTTCTCATAGTGTACTTATGTTACCTTAGGAGAGGAAGCGGTCTTATTCTTCTGTTCTCATAGTGTACTTATGTTACCTTAGGAGAGGAAGCGGTCTTATTCTTCTGTTCTCATAGTGTACTTATGTTACCTTAGGAGAGGAAGCGGTCTTATTCTTCTGTTCTCATAGTGTACTTATGTTACCTTAGGAGAGGAAGCGGTCTTATTCTTCTGTTCTCATAGTGTACTTATGTTACCTTAGGAGAGGAAGCGGTCTTATTCTTCTGTTCTCATAGTGTACTTATGTTACCTTAGGAGAG
>PYUH01000021.1:429014-474151 GCA_016808085.1 Suaeda aralocaspica
TCAGACGATATTTCTTACATCATTTGTTTTTATTTGTTGTGGACCGTCTTTGAAGACAAGCTAGTATTTGATGTCTGTATGTGTGTCCCTGGAGTCGAAACTCTGAGTAAGTTTTTCTGTAGGAATCTAGTTATACATTTGCATGTAGGTGTAGTGCAGAACCTCATAAGTGAACATTTTTTTTATTTTTTTATTTTTCTTTGTGCTCGTACTTAGCACTCTACATGCAACTTATTATATCTTACGTCTGGACACTTTAGAGATACATTTTTCTAGTAGTCCTTGTGGATGTATCATGTATGAAACTATATTTATCAGTATTCTTGTTAAAAGTATTACAGGTCAATTCATACCCTTAAAGATTGTTTTAGGGCATTGTTCATTGTAGGAATCATTGTACTCAGGTGTGTTTATTTATTTATTTTTATATGTATATTTCTATTTCGGATTGATGATTTAGTCTGGTAACATTGTAATTGTCAAGACTTGAATTAAATGTATGTGGCATTAGTGCTGACTGTTTTGTCCTTGAGTTTGGGGTTTATTTGTTTGTTGCTGTCCAGTCCTAGTAATGTGTGTGTTGTTACTGGTCTGTGATGATAAGCAGGCTCCAACAGATCATGGTTGTTGAAGATGGAGTTGCAGCTAGAAAGATATTAGCAATGTGGATCGTGAACAACAAAGCTTGCAACCGACACTTGAACCTGGCAGTGAGAATCAGAAGCCAAAAGATGACGAGCAGCCAATGATTTCATTTGAAACATCTGATGTTACTGATACAGTGGTTCAAGCAACCTAATCCCCCAGCTGTGCTTGCAGAGTGCTAGATCTATCCCTGCAGAGCCACCCCTAGTGACTGAAAAGCATGACACAATAAAACTCCTCTACAAGACAATTTGCTTAAACAAGAATCTCCGATGGAGCTGCACATAGTAGAATGTTAGCTGCCTCTCGATTACTCTTTGTCATGCATGGTTTATCTCTGCTTGATGTCATCTAATAGTGTTGTGTTGAAAACAACACTTCGTATGTCATTTGATTCATAAACTGCTTCTTGTGCTGGATATTTTAAAAGTTACGGTGAAAACTAGAGTCATCAATTAGGTGCTTTAGCCTCGAACCTTTTTTTCTGGCAGCTTATTATTAGCCTCAAAAACTTAGTAGCTGCTTCTCTTTCATGGTAATCTATCTTCTTCTTTCTTCCCCTATTGTGTTCCTCTGCAATCTATACAATGTCACCAGCTGGTTAGCTAAATCATGCCATGACTGAATATTAAATAAACAGTACAAGACATGCATGGCATTGTGCATGTCAGACTGCAAAACTTTTTGCGTCTGGGGCTGGTGGGTAGGAGCTTGCTGTTTCTCTGTTCACTAGCGACAGCTAGGAATGTTTTGGATGTTCCCATACTCTACTAGTAGGGCACAAAAATTGGGGCTTCAAGGTTGTTTAAGAATTTTTATATTCTTGTAACCTCTATCTCTTGAATTTGCTGACCTGTACTATGGAGTCCTAGACTACTTGTGGAATCTCTCACTTCATGAAGCAGTGGAGGAAGCGGTTCTTATTCTTCTGTTCTCATAGTGACTTATTTTACCTAGGAGAGGAAGCGGTCTTATTCTTCTGTTCTCATAGTGTACTTATGTTACCTTAGGAGAGGAAGCGGTCTTATTCTTCTGTTCTCATAGTGTACTTATGTTACCTTAGGAGAGACTGAATGGTTGTGGGTGGGTGGGGGGTAAATTCATTAGCTATATAGGATCAGAATATATCTGTTACGATGATAATGTAGTGGCTTGGTTCGTTGCTTCGCCAATGTTTCATCCTTTGTTCCTTACTTGAGCGCTTTATATGACCTAGGATCATGCAGCTCAAGCAAGCTTTAATCTGGCATAGGAATATAACAAAGTCATAGTTTTCTCTCAAGTTGCTGATTAATTGTTTTGTATGACCTGCTATCTAATACATCTCAAGTAAATAAAATAAATGAACCTTGGATCGAATTTACACTTTGATGAAATCTGTAAAAACAGAAAATGTGTGAATTGTAATTATTGTTAAGTTAGTTGCCATTGCTAATTATTTGCTAGTATTTGTAATTATTGGAGTGTTAACGAATCTCTTTTCTTTTTAATTGATTAACTAAATGCAATTGTAGAATTGTAGATATTTATTTTTTCCAGTCCTTTGTTAGGCGTTTCAGAGGTCATATATGTACTTATCATCCATTTCCCTTCATTCCATTTTATTTTTCTTATTTTCTCATTAATTATAGCTTGGCAAAATTCATAATAAAATAATTTTTCGAAACTACGCATTGAAATGAGTTAAATACAGTTCACCATTTATTTTCACATTAATTGGTGACTTAAAGATTGATGGTAACTTTTTGCTTCATATTTTTTGCCTTTCTAGGTGGAATGGAGTAGTAATTTTGTTTCATTTTTATGTTTAAACTTAAGATTGTGTTTGTAATAACTGATTAAGCGTACCTCACTTCATTGAGGGGTGTGGATCTCATGCCCTACACTCTCCGCCTAGGCTTTAATCCCATATTACCTCAGTGTGTCTTGTGCTTTCTAAACTCTGTGCCAGCCTTGAAGAAGGTAATTTCTAACCGTACCTCGCTTCATCGAGTGCTGATCTCATGCCCTGCATTCTGTGCCTAGGCTTCAAACCCATACTGCCTCTGTGTATCTGTGCTTTCCAAACCCTGTGCAAGCCTTGAAGAATGTATTTTGTGATATGTATTTATATATGCAACGGACGTAAACGTTATCTTTTTGACAGAATGTTTCTTTCTACAATACTATAACAGCTTTACAAAGTAGAGATATGAAATGTTTGCTTTGTTGTAATACTATTCTTTCTCACCTTTGTATGCCATAGTTACTGTTCAAACACCTCCGTGCACCTTACATAAATAGATTAGCTCGCATTTCAAGTGGATTTTGTCATTCATGAGTTGCACACTTTCTGCATGGGTGATATAAAGCTACAATGTATAGTGCCAGTGATTACATTGACTTGATGTGTTTAGTTGAGGTCTTGAAGAAATACAAATGTTCTGTTGGAATTTTTTTGACAAAGAATTTAACCGAAGGGAACTATGTATATCATTACATAGTATTTTAGTTGTTAGAATCATGTTTGTTGCTTTCCTCGTGGTTAACTTTTGCTTTTATATAAGTAGAGAAGTAAAATTTGCAGATTTGGAAAATAGCTTATATTGGACAACTAGATCTGACCGGGAAAGATATTATGGCTGTTTTCTGTAACGACTCAACATTAAGACAAGTAATTAGGTAATTATAATAACTTAGTAACTAGGAACGTCTAGAATGTTTTAGAGTTGTTAGGTAGAATTTCCTATATATAGTGCTCTAAGTGTAGAGGAAACGGTTTTGTGAATTGGAGTGCAGTTTTTTGAGAGTTGTGAGCTAATCTCACTAGCAGAGAGTAGTAGCCTAAACCTATTTTTGTGAAAAACCCATCTGGCTTAGTTATCATAGCCTTGATCTTCCTTCCTATCTTTACTTTTTCATCCATTTTGCTGTTTAAATTTATACGTGGAATTCAGTCTGTTACATTTTCTGAATAATTTATTGTGCTGATGGCAGTCAACAAATATGATGGATACATTTTTGAGACTGGCTAAATCAAACACCTCAAAAAATCTGGAGACATGTGGTATTCTTGCCGGTTCACTTGTAAGTCCTTCCTAGTATTATTTTAAACATGCTCATTTGTGGAAATGTGGAAAGTTAATATTATGATTAATGTGATTATGCAGAAGAACAGAAAGTTCTATATTACAGCTTTGATAATTCCAAAGCAAGAATCGACATCTGATACTGTAAGTTGATGCAAATATAATTTACTGATGCATTCCTACCGTCCTACTTTTCTGTAGAAATTATTTGTTCTTTCTTTGTTTTCACATTAATCAAAGGTTTTTTGATCCTATTGCCAGTGCCAGGCAACAAATGAGGAGGAGATATTTGAAGTGCAAGATAAACGATCACTTTTCCCCCTTGGCTGGATTCATGTAAATTTATTTTCAAATTACTGGATTCTGCTGTTGATGATTAGTTAGTCCAATTCTGCCTGTTTGCCTGCTGTTCAGAAGTTAAGGTTTATGTTTGCTTTCCATTACATGAAATGTGGAATCTTGACTTTTAAAAATGTCAGAAAAAATGTGTATTCCTGAAATCTTAATTGATCGCTACTTTATGCTCCTCCAATTGATCATCTACTGTGATGATTTGTAAGCAATTAGGATTTGAGTTATATCCGTATCTTGACTCCTCATCACTTGTGTTTACTTAAAAATGCTGACCTTAAATGCACCTTCTATATTCGCTTATTTTTAGGTATAGGGGTCTTTTTGTCTTCAGTTGATTTTGTGAGTAGAAAACTAACATCTATGTTATTCTGCTATTTCCAGACTCATCCCTCGCAATCTTGTTTCATGTCATCAGTTGACCTTCACACCCATTACTCATATCAGGTATAAGTTATTTCTGATTTTTGTTGCTTTTACTTAAATTGGGATGTAAATGTTATCGTTTCTTTTGTGTTAGAGGAGTGGGGTACTTTAAACTTAATCGCTTGAATTGTTATTTTTTATGAAGTTGACAGTGTTATTAAACAAATGTTATTGAAATTGTCTGCATGAATAAGTGGCACACTGGACCAAGGTAATTATATTTAAGTTATGTAGATTAGCCAGAAACTGTGTTCTAATATTTTATTTTTAAAGAAATGAACTACTTGGGAGATGGACAGAAGACTAAAGAGTGTTCATGGTGAAATTGCTGGTTTGCAAATAAGGTGTAGAAAGAATATAATTAACTCAAACATCTTTGTGTGCTTCTGTGCATATGTATTAAGCACATGATCTGTTATTCTATGTATGCTGGAGAACTTTACTAGTTACTTCCATTCTCTTCCTGTTTTTCCATGTGCTCTTCCATGTAGAGCCCCTGGTTCATCAGGCCCTCATCTGCTGAATTTGTGAACTCTGCTGTTGCCTAGAAGTATTCCTTATAGCCAGGCTTTTGCTGAATGTTCAATGGACCTGTTTAGTATAGGAAAATCTCACTATCTCAGCCTATTTCGTAGCTTCGTCAAATTTTTTTCTTGTTCATTGTTCGAGGCTAGACAGGATCCTGGGAATCACTGAAACAGATTGATAATCCTGCATATATAAAATAAAAAAAATAAGCTAACCATCATCACGATATAATCATAATGAGCAATGTGATTGAGGTGAAGACTAAACATTAGCTGGGAAAAAACTTTGGCCTTGCCTTTATTGAAACTTTCTACTTGTACATAGACCATTTTCCAATAGGTTTTGCCCTTTTGCTTTGATAATATGTTTCCCTACTTTTTTTAAAATAACATTTCTAAATGGAGATGACAGGAGCCTCATTTGTTTTTCACAGGTTATGTTGCCTGAAGCTGTTGCAATTGTCATGGCACCAAGAGATAGGACGAAGTATGTAACTCAACCACATCTAATACTTAGATTTGATATACTTGGGTCTTTGAAATTGTTTTTGTAACTTGTGTTTTTCGCATAAGCAGAACTCATGGAATTTTCCGATTGACAACCCCTGGAGGCATGTCGGTTATTAGATATTGTGAGCGGCGTGGATTTCATTCACATGAGCAGCCTGCTGATGGTGGGCCCCTATACAAACAATGTACAGATGTATATATGAATCCCAATTTGAAGTTTGATGTTATAGACCTTAGATGATTCAATACCATGATTCTTTTTGAAGCTCTCCAATTTGTGGATCAGTGGATCGTGTAACTCAATTTGTGTTACACATTGGCTTCTAATTGTAAAATATAACAGTACATATTGTAAAATGGGAAAGGAGTAGATAGCACTTTGATTGTAATTTGTAAGATGTGATATAGATTGCTACAATTATGGATTGATTTGTTCCTACGTGATCCCTACCTAAAATTGAAATGAATAATTCTAACTTCGAGTCATTTATTTAAAATATTTTCAACTATTGATTAACGGAGTATAATCTCAAGTTCACTTCTTTTGCATATGCATATAAATCATCAGTTTCATCATACATTGGTATCATTATATTTTCCAAAATATAATTTGCATGCTATTTTACAATGATATTTGAATACATTTCTCATTGGTATCATTATACATGCAATTTCTTATATTATAGGTCATCTATTATAATTTAGATATCAATACCACTTTTCGGTATACGCCATGGTATTAATATATCATTACAACTTTAAAAGTGTGAACTGCACTACCTTGTTACATATCACATCTCTATTTTAGAACCGATCATGCAACTTAACATACAGTTTAGGTGTATTTACTCAATTATAATTGACAAGATTTATCTCATTGTATACGCATAGTATAACCAAAATGTATCCTCAACGCTATGCATCATGAGTTATTACTACATAATTGTGCAACATATCTTGATACTATATGGGCAAAAGTTGGCACAAAACCTCTTTAAATAGGCAAAAACTTATATGAGGCTTGCCACACCATCAATTGATGGTGTGGTGATAGCCTGTCGAAGTGGCTATCAAAGATAAACCATACAAAGCTCGCTAGGCTACTAGTAAGGGCAAGTAAGGATCGTATCCCACGAGATAAAAGGTTTCTACACTAAGGACTAAGGAGTAAGTTTAAGTTGGATTTGCTTTAATAAGCAAGATTGTCACTAATGTTGATTTTATTAGCTTAAAGTCAGATTAAAGACGACTAAGGTAAGGGATCCACCGCTCACTTCCTACATGAAGGTGCGGTTTCTTAGGTTAAACCGAACATAGAAGGAAATGTCAAGGGGAAGTTATTCTAAGAGCCATGACTACTCTCTCGAGCTAGCATGACGAGTGGAACTATGAACACGACCTATTCTCATGACGTGAGCACAAGACGGCTCATAAGCACTTTATTCATGAAGACTAGTAACATCCCTTAACTCGAACACCTATTCTCATGGTTGTTAAACTAATCAAACATGGAGACTCTTCACTCAACTTCATCTCTCGATCATTCGTTGAGGAACCTAAGACGACATCTATGGAAGCAAGTCATAGATTACGTGATTTATAACCCCATGTTACGACTCTAGTCACCCCCAAGCTCGGTTTTTACTAAGAACCAACTTAAGTTATGAAGGTGGTGAGGGTTTCACCCACACCCTAGCACTAAACTACCCAGTACGCATTTTATTATTCAAACATATATTTTTATTCATAATTACAAGTTATAACAAAGATATAAGTTGTGACAATGAATTATAATTTAATTTAAACAAACTACCCCGAAAGAAAGGGGCTTTGTTTATTTATCAATTTTATTGCAAAGAAGTAAGTTGTGCAAGTGATTAAAGAAAACTACAAAAGCAACAGAGAAATAAAGGCAAGGACAAGATGACTTGAGAAACTAAATCAAAAGCAATAGAAAAGTAATAACAAGGATAAGATTAACTTGAGAAGAAAGCTAAAACAAAAAGCAATAGAAACTAAAGAACAAGGACAAGATTAACTTAAGAAGAAATGTAAGAACAGAAAGCAATAGAAACTAAGAACAAGGACAAGATTGACTTGAAAAGAATTATGAATAAAAACAATAATCTATAAAAAGACAAGTAGAAAAGTATGATAAATGAAATGGAAACTAAAGAAGAGTTGAGAGTTTTACTATGAAGCTTGAAATATATAACTTTAATGCTATACCAATGATCCTTGTAACAATGATGAACTCCAAAAGCCTTGAGTAAGTGATGATCAACCAAGAACTAGAAACCAAAAAACTTGAAGAACAAACTTGAATTGATTTAAAGATTGAATTACAAACTAGTTTTGAATTGTTAAGTAATTAAGCAACTAGTGTTTTATGAATAAAGAGATTAATCTAGAGAGTTTTAATAATTCTAATGATATCCAATAATGTCTAACTATCTCTACAAAAGCTTGCAACTGAAATATATATACAAACTAAGACCCAAGCAAGTGGAAAGAGCAAGAAGAGAAATCAAATTTCGTACGAAACAGGGGCTTGCGGCAGCATGCCAGGTACCATGCGGCCGCAACCCCTGTTATGTACTTCCCCTACTTCATTTCGTTAGTCAAGTGGGGGAAAAAGAGGGATGGGCTTCTTTGCTGGGGCTGGTATGGGCCTTGCCTACATCGCCGAGCCCGAACCATGGCTTGCGATATCGCGAGACGCGAAGTAAAAGATCAAAACGTGTAATACCCCATATTTTCAAGTATTTTAAAGAGTTATTTTTGTATTTAATACGTATGTTTTTAATATTTTTACTGAGAAATTAAGTTCAATAAAAATGTTAAAGAAAGGAAATTTATATAAATTTTAATCAAAGTAATTATTTTATGTTTATAAATAATATCTCATGTTATTTTATGTTTTATTAAATATTTTGAAGAGTTTCTAAAAATTGAATTTTTAGAGTTTCTTAAATTGTTTTAAAACAAGGGCATAAACGTAATTTCAAACATTAAGGGTATTTATGTAATTGCACCAAATCCTACTTTGGGGCTTATAAATACCCCTTAAAACCCAAATTTTCAGATTTAATTTGCAAACTTCAAGTTTTAGGATTTCAAAAAGAAAAAAAAAATTCGGGAAAAAAAATGAAATCAGAAAATTTCCGAAAAAAAACTGCAACCCTTCCTCCCCTTGCCGGTGACATCCTCGTGTCGCTCCTTCCCTCGCTGGCGCCCCCTATTGTCGGCTGTCACCGCCGCCGGCCACCACGCCACCCTCCTCCCTATTTTGGTAAAATTCGAAACCCTAATATATTAATTTTTTTTCTTCTCCTTTTCTTTTTGATTCAATCTTTCAAATTCATGTTTATAATTATAATTAATCATGTTTCTATAGTTTTAATCATGTTTTTATAAAATTTTGATTTAAATTAAAGCATGAATTTATTTGTTTGATCATGAAATTTTAAATTAGGGCTTATGAAATTATAAAATTCATGATTTTATGGTTTTTAATGATTTAAACTTCAATATTATGATCATGAATTGATGTTGGGTGAATTTATGATGATTTTATGAAGTTTAAATTAATTTTTAAAGGTTTGGAAGTTAAATTATATTGTTGTCCAAATTTTATAATCATGAAAATCAATGGCATAAATATTATGAACATGTTTTTTCTTATGAAAAATTATTCTAAAGCATAGATTTGATTTATGATGATGATAGTGGATTGTAAAAGAGTTTTATAATGGATTTATGATGTTTAGATGTGTGTTTAAGGAGTTTTGATTAAGTAAATAAAGCTGTAAATTTTTATTAACACATGTTTATGCCCAATTAAAATAGTAGCATGTGACATAGTAAGTTATAATTATTTTTAATGCATCTAAGTATTGTATATTGATCTTGTAACATGACTATAGTGTTTTATGATCAAAATATAATATTTAGAAAGGTTTTAAGGTGTTTTTGAGGAATTTTACAAAGCTGCCATTTTTGGAAAAGTACTGAAAATCAAGTATTTTGCGATGGAAAAATTAAAATAAAGTAAGGAATTGATTAGATCGATTCCATGTAGGAAATGTTTTGGACAAGTTTCCAATGTAGAAAGTTAGTTTAGAGTTGTTGTAGAACTTAGTCAACAAGGTTTTAATTTAGATTCAGTTTTCTCTATGTAGGAAACTTCGAACTAGGTGACTTCTAAAAGTTGTGGCGGATCACCATTACAACACAAGGTACGTAAGTACTAAAGGCTGACATAGAATTAGAACTCATACTTGGTTGATCCTATATGATATGTTTGTTGTTGCTTGACTTGTTTGTGAATTGACAAGTTTATGGAAGTATGAGAAGTATGGATTTATATTGTTTTGACATTCCACATGAATAGTAATATAAATTCTTCAAGATTAAATTGGAATGTTATAATTAATTTAAAGTTGGCCAATAGCTAGTAAAGAAGGAAAAAAGTTATTTAAGTTGATTAGTTACTTAATCAACAAGAAAAGTAGTTTGTGAATTTTTATCCACATAATTAATAGATGTTAATGAGCAAATATTTTTTTATACAAGTTGCCACTCACAGTTTAATGCGCGGTCAAGGAAAAAGGTAAATAGTTAGCCACTCACAATTAATGTGCTATAAAGGAAGTTTAGTATAGTTAAAGGACACACAAGATTATTTTACAATCACCTTAAATCAAATATAATTAATATGGCTTGTATGATTCTATGCATGCTTTTATGTGATGTTGTATGTGAGTCATAACATTGGTAAACCGGTTAATCACGTAAAGCGAAAGAGGATTCGCACCAAAACTCTTGGAGCGTATATACCTTGAGTATGAACAATGGGGGGAGTTGTATGGAACATTGATCTATGACTTCTAATTGGAGTACAAGACGCTGTACTCTTTTATATTTTTAATGCGATGGAATTCCGTCACTTTATGTGACATAGGTAATACCTTCTTGGAGTTTCTCCTAAGTTGGTGCCCAATAAGGCGATTTTAAAGGAAAGGAAACCCGTTCGATGCGAAATCCAAAGTTTAAATATAATAATTAATTTGTTTAAGTTGAATCTATGCACAGGTGAAGAGTTGTCAATGATAAGATATATGTATGTTGTACTTTTATTTTATTTTATTTTATTTTAATCATGCTGCATAGTCTTTAGTAGTTATGCATACAGCTTTGCTCACTGTTTATTTTGCGTGCATGGCTTTGTCTTGGACTTGGCCCTAAGATGACCCACTTGTTGGCGAGTAGCTGTCTAGTATAAGAGAAAGCTACATGTACAAGTGGGCATAAGTGAAAGTGCAAGTGACACTCAAGAGGGGGGGAGGGGGTGAATTGAGTGTTGTAAGATTGTTGTTAATTTTTCGATTAATTTTAAGACCAGTTTAGAACCAGTTCTCAAGCAGCGGAAACAATAAAGCAGTAAAATAAACAACAACAAGATTTAACGAGGTTCGACTTCTAATAAGTCTATGTCCTCCACTCACTCACTCTTTTATTAATCAACTTAGACTAACAAAAGAATTACACTTAATCAATTATGCACCTATGCACAATATAGTTCCCCAACTTCTACCTATGGAAGTTCGACTCAACCTTCAACTATGAAGGTTTTAATGAAGATGATCCCAGATCAACTTCCCCAGAAATCTGAACTCACAGAATGCTCAAATTACAACACTTTGTCTCTCAATAACACTTAGCCTAAACACTTACAAAAGAGAGAATATTAAGATCTTAATGTTGTTATGAGGTTTATGCGAGATTGAGACTTAGGGAGAGCTTTTGCAATTCGTAATCTTCATTTTTTTGTTCGTGCAAAAGTTCTTCTAGTTGTATGCTAGAAGATGTCCTTAAATAAGCCTTTGGCTAGTATGTTATGTAATATTGCAAGGGAATATTTTCCTTGGAATTATAGAAATAATTTCGGGAAAATATTCTCACTTATTTTATTTGAAATCAAATAAAATCAGCACAATATTATCTAACATACTTGTCATACTTAAGAATATTTGCCTTGCATACCACTCCAAGCATCCGTATAATTTTTGAAAACAATTTTGCGCCGAAAGAAACTTTCCTAAAATATAGATGTATGAAGTAAACTCGAGGGGACTGGTTCAACACTGTTCCCATACTATTCCAGTCAGCCAAGTTTACTTATAATTATGTATGCCAAGTGACTTAAGTTCCTTGTCATCCATAATAAGTGCATCTTTGTAATCTTAATCTTTATAGTGCATATGTAAACCTTCATACCACTTACATTGCATTTAAGACCTAAGAGTTAGACTCTATGAGCTTGGTCTTCATGCAAACTTCAAGACTTGGCTTCTCGAGCTTTATCTTGTCATCATTGAACTTGTTTCTTTAGTATGTGAACATGCAGACAGAAACTTGCATACAATATAATAGTTCAATGTGGTTTGTCATCATTCAAAACAAAAGTTAGGAACTCAACAAATTCCCCCTTTTTGATGATGACAAACCATGAAGTTCCCCATGCAAATAATATCCTTTAATAATTGGAACTTTTCAAAAATTTTGAATTCTTTAGAATTCAATGGACTGGTCTCATACTGTTCCTGCAGAATAAGCATTATTTACAAGTAAACCAGTTCACAACTAACTGAAAACAGTTTAAGAAAGAGTTTTCTAAGTACCCAGGGCAAATACTAATTATACTCAGAGCTCTTAGACTTAAACATGTATTCGCAATAAGAACATCAGTAAGTTCATCAGACTTGTTTTCAAGCAAACAAGCCGTTGGGATGATAAGAAGTAAAATGCTTTGAATACATTTACTTCTAGACCTTGTAGGTCTGTCACCACTAGCAAGACTATCAATCTTGCTTCCAGTTGCTGCAACACACACAAATTAGTAACATTCATTAGACCTGCTCCCCCCTGAATTAGGTAGAAGAGATCAAAACTTCACACCTGCTTCCCCCTTTTGGCATCATCAAAACAGTCAAAGCATAAAAGCTTTTAAACAAATAACTAAACACAATCAGTAGTTAAACTACTAATTATATAAAGTGCAGCTAATATAGGTAGCTCTAACAGTATTCTAGAGATGCTGATTCTACCAATTGTTCCTAATAAAGTGCCACACCTACTTGTCCTGAAAGTTATTACAGACCAGCATTAAACCAAATTACAGAATAACAATGCCTTTTGAAAATGGAAGGGGGAAACCAGAATAAGAGTTCAATAAAAGGAGGGGTTAGTAGCAATAGGATAAAAGAAGAGAAAATAAAATCAATCAGCTCCAGAGTCTTGTTCAGTCTCATCATCTTCTTCTTCCTATGAAGCACTTGCATCATGTTCTTCCTCATCCTTCTCAGGGACCCAGTTCAGCATCCTCATCATCAGCATCACCTGCAGCTTCTGATGTCTCTTCTTTGTCTTCAGAATCCTCACCACCAATTATACCAGCTTTATCAAGACGAACCTCAATTCTTCTGTAGGATTCTTGAAGTGCAGCACATTGTATTATGACATTATTGACCATATTTTGCATGAGTTGATTCTGGTCACTCAGCTGCTTTACCAAGGCATAGGTTGCCTAAACTGTTTCTGTACTGGTCCTAGCAAGACCAGCATCACTCTTCCCCTTATCCTTCATCTTTAACACATCACCTGCATATGTCATGCCCTTTTAACCTATTATCTGATTGGTGAGATGTGACATGGTGCTATAATCTCCCACCATAGGTATGTTCTAGTGCCCAAATAATAAGGTCAGCCATCCTCCATAGCGCAGAGCATGATTAGCTTTCTCCACACAGCAGATCATATGACCTAACATCATAGCAAGGAGGTTGACAGGAATGTGTTCAATGAGACAGTAAATGAGGACACTATCCATCAACCGTACACTCATGCGTCCTTGTGCTCTAGGACACACAATCTTTGAGGCTATAGTATGGAATATCCTCATGATTGGCTCCTTTAATTGACCAATGGTGTACCCCTGCTTGCTCTCAGGCGGACCAGTAAAGAGTCTGGTCTGGATCTGTTCTGCTGTGACTCTCTTTACAGATGGCCAATTTTCTCTTTAGTAAACATCAAGTCTCTTTGTTGGAACTTTGAGAATCTCAGCCAGTTTCTTTTCAGACAAATTTATGGGAGTATCTTTAACAAAGGAGAAATAAGATCCATCATCTTTAGTATGCAAGTGTGAGTAAAATTCTTCAACCAGTGGAATAAAAACATCTAAATCTTTTGCAGACAACACAGACCATTTCTGAAAATCTAAAGCCTCCTTAACCTCAATCAAGATTTTTTTTGCAACCCAACTTTTTGCAACCGAAAATCCTACCAGAATTTGTCTATCTTTCAGATTATATAGAGGTTTAGGGGTAGTAGACTTACTTTTCTTAGATTTCATGCTTAAAGAGATCACAACATCAGATTGCTTTCTGTTTTGCCCTGTTGTGGGCTGGTCTGGTTGTGCTTCTTTCATGATAGCCTTCCCCTTGGACGCTTCTGCACCCTTTCTAGCAACTGTTTTCACACGAGCACCCTTGCTTGCAATTTTATTTGTGCTCTCTTTCTCAGTAGTTATCTCAACTTCCTCTTCTTCTTCAATAACTTTCTTGTTCTTTGATTTCTCAACTGGTTTGGGAGTGGTTTTAGGTGTGGGTGTTTTGGGTTTTGTGGTTGGTGGTTTAGTGACCTTCATCTCAACTTTCTTAACTGTTTTTGATGACGGTTTCTTGGTGCTGACTTTCTTTTCCTTCACTTCTTCTGTAACAACATCCTCCATTGGTTCAATTTCCCTTTCTTCTGATTCAACTTCTTCTTCCTCAACTTCTTTTTCATCCGACTTTGATCCGGACTCAGATTCTTTCTCATGTTCAGATTCTTCAACAATCTATGGTTCTTTGGATTTTGAGGTCTCTATTGGGACAAGAGTTGATTCTTTGGATTTTGGTGTGGGTGGCTTTTTGGCAGTGGTTGATTTTGTGGATGTTGGTGTGGAAGATTTGGTGGTTTCAGCGGTTAATTTTGGTGTAACCACCTTTGTGGTTGTTTTTGTGGTGGATTTTGGTGTGGGAGATCTTATAGTAAGGGCTTTTGAAGTTTTAGACTTGGCGTTCTTTCTAATCAACAGCACTTCTTCCTCTTCGTTAACTTCCTCCTCCATCACATCTTCTATCATAGACTCAATTACCTTGTCAACCATCTTTGTTTTCTTCGTTTCAATTTCAGGAGATTCACGAACTTCTTTCTCAACCAATCGCGTGCTTCTTCTCTTCGACATGATGAGACTGAATATTTCCTCTACTTTGAGCACGAAAAAAATTTGAACAATGTGAGTGAGAGAAAGAAGAAGAATTTAGACGAATTAGGTTTTTGTGTGAGAGAAATATAATCGAGAGAATATATAATAGAGAAAAAAAAATTAAGGAAATGAAATGAAGAAGGAAAGTATGATCAGAACCATATAATTATAAAAGATTTGAACCAAAATGGTTATTTTCAGAATATTTGAAAGATATTTGTCTGTTCCACCAAAAAGGCAGTTTCCATAAATATAACCTTCATTACATTTATTTCCAAAAATTTGAATTTTCGAAAATAAACTGACTGACTAAAATAACCGCCTCATGGATCTTGTTCCGTAATGGTCTGCAACTTGTCTGTGCCAACTTAATCTTTACAAGATTATGCTATGGTACTTGAGTACTAAGTTGATTAGCTCAGCATCGCATAAGAACTTTGTGAGACCTAAAAAGCAAAAAAAANAGACCAAAAAAAAAAAAAAAAAAAAAAAAACAAAAAAAAAAAAAAACAATATATACATGTTGACATCATTTGACTATCCAAAGGGATAAGTGAAGACTTAAGAGCTCATTGTCTAATTTTAATCATACTCAACAAGGTACGAAGCTTGATGAACATTTCTCTGCTCAAAGGTTTTGTAAAAATGTCATCTAGTTGATCTTCTGACCTGCAAAACTCCAATTCTACATTACCTTTTTCAACATTGTCCCTTAAAAAATGATGCCTAATCTCAATATGCTTGGTTATAGAATGTTGGACATGATTTTTCGAAATATTGATTGCACTTGTGTTATCACATAAAATGGGAACACTTCTGAAACAGATCCCAAAATCCTTTAGTGGTGACTTTATCCACAAGAGCTGAGAACAACATAAAGCAGCTGCAATGTACTCAGACTCTGCTGTGGATAAGGCTACATAATTTTGCTTCTTAGATCCCCATGAGATAAGGTAGGATCCTAAGAAGTGAGCCATTCCAGAAGTACTCTTCCTATCCACAATAAAACCAGCAAAGTCAGCATATGTGTATCCTATATGATTCATACTGCTACCTTTTGGATACCACAAACACAGATCATCAGTACCATTGAGATATCTTAAAATTATCCTAACAACCTTTAGGTGAGATTCTTTAGGGTTGCTTTGAAATCTTGCACGCAACCCTACTGAAAACACTATATCTGGCCTACTGGCTGTTAAGTAGAGCAATGAGCCAATCATAACTCTATACAACTTACCCTCAACACCCTTTCCCTTCTCTTCAAGGCTCAATTTTGTATAAGTTGGAATGGGTGTTTCATAGGATTTGCTGTCTTGCAAGCCATATCTTTTCAGCAACTCCTTGAGGTACTTCTGCTGATGAATCTTAATTCCATCCTTGGTTTGCTTCATTTGAAGTCCTAGAAAGAATCCAAGTTCTCCCATCATACTCATTTCAAACTCACTTTTCATCAAATCTGCAAACTCATTACACAAAATATCATCTACATTTATCTGGACCACTAGCAGATCAGTTCCCTTTTCCTTTAAGAATATTGTCTTGTCAACTGAACCTCTCTTATATCCATTTTCTAAAAGAAAACTGGAAAGCCTCTCATACCAAGCTCTGAGAGCTTGTTTGAGACCATAAAGAGCTTTGTCAAGTTTAAAAACATGGTTTGGCAAGTCACTATCCCCAAATCCAGGGGGATGTTCCACATATACATCTTATTTCAAATAACCATTAAGAAAGGCTGTCTTAACATCCATTTGAAAGAGTTTGAAGTTCATATGAGATGCAAAAGCAATTAAAATCCTGATTGCCTCAAGCCTGGCTATTGGAGCAAAGGTTTCATCATAATCAATTCCTTCCTATTGATTAAACCCTTGGACCACTAGCCTAGCCTTGTTCCTGACTATAATACCTGCATCGTCTAGTTTGTTCCTGAACACCCATTTAGTTCCAATAACAGACATGTTTTCCTTCCTGGGTTCAAGATGCCATACTTGATTTCTCTCAAACTGATTGAGTCCATCTTGCATGGCCAGAACCCAATCTGGATCCATTAAAGCAGTCTTATAATCATTTGGTTCAACATTTGAAAGAAAGGAATAGAAAGCACAAAAGTTTTGTAGAGTAGAATTCCTTGTTTGCACCGCTTTGTTAATGTCACTAATGATAAGGTCAGAGGGATGAGCAGACTTTTACTTGAGATTTACATTGGTGCCTTCTCATGTTGAACTGGTTCCTGTACTGGTTTCCCCTGTTTCATTGTTGCTTTGAACAGGTGAACCTGGTTCCATAGTGGTCTCAGTTGTATTGTATTCATGTGGCTGAGCCTCTTAGTCACTATTTCCTTCTCTTACTTCATGAGCTTCTTGAGTTTGTGCTTGAACAGACTCTTCCTCTCTAGGAGAGTTGTGTGGTGAGTATGGTTCAACACCTTCTACTTCTTTAGCTCCTGTAAATTTTAGCATGCCAATTTTGAATTCATCATCATCAACTTGCACATGCTTGCTAAAAATATTAGTTTCATCAAACAGAACGTGGATACTCTCTTCAACACACAAGGTTCTTTTGTTGAAAAATTTTTATGCCTTGCTGTGTGAAGAGTATCCAATGAAAATAGCCTCATCACTTCTGTAGGGGCCTCAGGATTTTTGGGTCCCAATTTTTTTTGGTAACCTTTCCCAAATCGTCCATAGGTCGAGTTAGTCCTAAAAAATTGGCTTAAGGAAAGGTGAAACGAATTAATTAGACCTTTTTTCAACTAAAATGGAGCGCTTGAACTTGTACCACGCTACAACCGTAGCGCTACAGGATTTCCCACGCTGACCCTACAACGTTACAAGTTCTGTGACGCTACAGTGTCAGCGCAGGAAGGTTTGTACCGCTACGAAGGTAGCGTAGTTAACTGATGAGGCTATCGCACACCTATCAAAAATAAACCAAACCACTCTAACTAATACAGCTAGGGAAGTAGGGATCGAATCCACAGGGAAGCAATTAAACCTATTAGTTCTAAAAAGTTTAGATTGTGTAAAGGGCCTTTGAGTGTGAATTGTGACCATGAAATTAACTAAAATTAGAACTGAATCAATTAAGGGAATGAATTAATGACTAAACCTAGGACATCGGTTCACCGTAGACCAAAAAATGAATTGCACACAATTAATTAATTAGATTATCAATTTCCTTGAATTAAGGTCCACTAATTCTCTCGAATCTAGTCCCCTTCAAAACTCCTCTAATGGCTCTCGCTCACTTAAACTCGTTTTGCATATTGTCCTTATGATCTAATTGTGGTAATCTTACCTCTCGACATCGATTTCAACAATATCAAACTAACAATTAAACCTGGCCAGTATTTAACTGAAAGCAATAAAAGTTGACAACATGAATTCAAGTACATTAATAGTCAAACTAATATTTATGAGAAAAACATCAAAAATCAATCCATGGATCCCTTAGTCCTAGAAAAGGAACTACTCACTCATAATTGAAAGAATATAAACTAAATCAATGAAAGAAATTAAAATCCTAAACATGATTAAACTAAACAAACCAACAATAATCAAGAATTTAAATCTAAGCATAAAACTAATAAAACTAAGAGCATAAATTAAAACTAATAATAAACATTAATGAAGAACAAGAATTGAGATTGAATAAAACCTGACTATTATTGATTGAATGATTGACAAGAATTTCACACTTAGAGAGAAATTAAGAGTAAACTAGGATTTTTAAGTGTAAAAAGCATAAAATGACAAATTAGGAGTCTAAAACATTAAGTACTTCGGCTAAACAAGGGAAGAAACACGCGAAAATCCCCTTTAGAGCCACCCGCCCGGAGGGGTCTGGGCGACCAACCCTCACCCGGGCGGATGGCTTCGACCGAGGCATACGGCTTTGCCTTTGTTCGTTTCTCGGTTTTTGCTCGTTCTTCCTTAATTACTTCTTTAATTCTTCATTTAGCGCTCCTAATCCTCAGTAAAGCTTCCCAAATGACTTCAACTCTTCACTAACTTCTTCAAGTGCTTCAAAAGGCTCGGAAAACAACGATAAATCATCGATTCCTGTAAAATCTTATAAAAAGTACAACAAACACTCGAAATAGCAAAAGTTAGTAGAAATGGCTCAAAAGAGCCGTATTAGAGCTATAAATCAATCGGGATCGGGGTAAAATACATGTCAAATATCAACTTATCATTAACTTCCTAGCGCTTCTCTTTTTTTATTTTAAACCCAATTTTAATTCATTTTTTTTGGGAGAAACTTCAATACCGATACCAACCATGCTAATAAGGAGTCGCCAATGAGTTTTAGGAACTAAAATCATAAACTGTGTATTTAGATTAGATACGAATGGGACTCGAATAAGGGACGTTTGTCTAAATTGCACGGAAATCTTCTCCGATCCCATGGGGATGACTCCAGGTTGTGGTCGAGCGAACCAAAGATTGGATTCGGGGGCAAAAGTACTAATATGGCGGATTGCGTCATATTAGCCCGTAGCCGGCCATTGCTAGTTTTCTCTTAATCATACACAAGCTATACAAAGTACCCAGAAATTGATTTACAACCTAATACAAAATTACTATTATTAAGGTGAAATCATATAAAACTAATTAATTTAGTAAAATCGTCGTTAAGATTAATTCAAGGTTCCTAGCATGATACAATTTGTCCAAAAATTATCTTGATTTAATGTGATACATTAATTCATATTAAGTCCTTTAACAAAAATAAAATGATAAAAGCGGTAAATGATTCGGAAAACCAACAACAACAAATCCACAAGTTTGATTTTTAGGGCTCTCAAGAAACGTACCACTTCTCGTATGAAGATTGGAGTCATCGAGTGTTTGTAGCCACTTTTTAAATAAAATAAATAGTAAAATAATAATAAGTAACTATATATAAAAATGAAGATGATAGAAAAGCAACATTTCGGGTTAGTTTAGTGTAAGGGAGAAAGTGAGTAAAAAAAGTTGTTGAGAAATGAAGAAAATGAAGATTTTTATAGCAGCGTGGGAGCCCTAATTGCGCTGGCCTGCTAGCGTGGTATACCAAATCGCGCTGGCCCAGTAGCGCAAGAAACCTTACAATGCTGCTAGGGCAGCGCTATTAACTTAGTTACGCTGAGCTGTCAGCGTGACTAAATTCACTGCGCTGCGTTTTTAAAAGATTATTTTTATTTATTTATTTATTTATTTAATTTAATTTAAAATAATAAAAAAGCGTTGAGATAATTAAAAAAATTATGCTAAATGGGCCTTTTATAATACCCGAAACTTATTTTTTTATGCCCAAGTATACCTGATTATCCGATCTTCTAAAGAAATGAGTTTTTTTTAATCATCACAGAGTCCTACGGCGGGACAGGGGGACTAAATTAGGTGTCTACAACTTCTGGGATCAAATTTATCCAAACTTGATTTACCGTTATTGTGTACAAAGCATTTGCACCAAAAAATGCGTAAGTGTGCAATGTTTGGTTTTCATCCCCTAAGGAGCTCATAAGGTGTTTTCTTTAGTAAAGGTCTCAGCATTACCCTATTTAAAATATAGCAAGCAGTACTGATAGCTTCAGTCCAGAAGTTTCGAGGTACACCACTCTCTAAAAGCATTGTTCTTGCCATTTCTTCTAGAGTGCGGTTTTTCCTTTCAACCACTCCATTTTTTTGTGGAGTTCTGGGGGCTGAGAAGTTGTGAGATACACCATGATCATTACAGTAGGTAATGAAGCTGACATTGTCAAATTCAGAACCATGATCAGACCGGATAGAGACCAGTTGATGATTTATCTTGCTTTGGACCTATTTTATCAAGATTTCAAACTCTTCAAAAGTTTCATTTTTAAATTTTAGAAATACTGTCCACGTATAACGAGAGTAATCATCAACTAACACAAATACATAACTATGACCATTTCGACCTTGTACACGCATGGGTCCACACTAGTCCATGTGCACAATTTCGAATGGTCTAGTAGTGCTTACAAACTTCTTTGGCTGGAAAGAGGACTTGACATGCTTACATTTGGGACATTCATGAGAAATATGTTCTGCAACAAACTTAATATTAGGTAAACCTGTAACTAAGTCCTGAGATCGCAATTTATTCAACAAGGAAAAACTTACATGTCCAAGTCTCTTGTGCCATGGCCAATGGTCATCCTCCATAACATTGAGACAAGTGGCACTGGTCTTAGGAATCTAACTCAAAAATGTTATGTAAACATTATTGTGTCGGAACCCCTTACAGACCAGCTCCTTTGTTTCAGTGTTAACTATGTGACAAAGATTTGTTTCAAATTCAACATGGTTTCCTTTGTCACATAGCTGAGATATGCTCAAGAGGTTATGTTTCAAACCTTCAACAAAATATACATTATCAATTGCTTGAGAAACTGTCTTACCAACCTTACCTATACCCTTGATCAAACTTTTACTATTACCTCCAAAGGTGACCTTCCTCCTTCATAGGCTACGAGTGAAAGAAATTGACTTTTATCTCCTTACATGTGTCTTGAGCAACCACTGTCCAAATACCAGAATGGCTTTCCTTTCACTCTAACCTGCACGAACTAATCAAGGTTTAGTATAGCAATCCATATTTTCCTGGGTTCCTTGTTAATGAGAATTGGTTTGATACTGTCTTTTCTAACCCAGATTTAACACTAGTGGAAAAAATGACATTTGCTCCGGTCAAAATCCTCCTTTTTGCTTCGGTTTTGGACCGGAGTATACCCAGGAGGAGCAATAAGTCTTAAGACTTTTTGCTCCGGTTATAACCAGAGCCCTTTTGCTCTGGTTGTTTAAACAACCGGAGCAAAAAGTATGTTTCCCACCAAAAAAAGTGACCTTTTGGTGTGATTGTTTAAATAACCGGAGCAAAAAGTGTGTTTTCCACCAAAAATTTGACTTTTTGCTCCGGTTCTTTAAATAACCGGAGCAAAAAGTGTGTTTCCCACAAAATAAAGTGACTTTTTGCTCCGGTCATTTAAATAACCAGAGCAAAAAGCACCCTTAAAAACAAAAAAAATAAATAATTTTTTTTCCGCTTTTTTGATGCTAAAATGACTCATTACAACCCCAACATGCAGACCCAAAAACCGAGCAAGCAGAACACAACTTCAAGCCATAATCATCAGTAACCGCATAATCAGAACTAAACCTGTAGAACCAGTACTTCCAAACTAAACTGCAGCCACCAAAACTGCAACCAACTTGCAACAAGGCAGCCAAAATATCAAAACACCTGCACCACTCCAGACTGCAACCACCAGAAACAAGCCACCCCAACACCAAACCTGGGACCACAGCCTCTGCAGAAACCAGCCCCCACCTCCACAATACTCAACCTCACCACAACAGTCCAACTGCATACCAGAACCAGCTGCAAACCAGTTCTGCAGAACTGCACATAAGCTCACAGTCTTAAAGACTCACAAACACTAAAACTGCCTTTCTCTACCCCACTGCACAAGCCTCGCACAGCCTCAACCAGCCAGCAAAACAAGACACCACCAGCAACCTGCAGCAAACAACCTGCTGCCTAACAAACAACAGCTAAACAAAACATTACCAAGACCAACACCAAAACAGCTAAACCAAACCAGAACAACACCAGCAAACCGCAGCAACAAACTGCTGCCTATTGCCAAAAACAGCCTAAAAACAACCTCACACCAACATCCTGCACCACCCCCAAACTCACCCAACCACACACCCAAAACCACAAGCCATACATGCAAACCAGCCTGCAGTCTCACTAGAAACAAACAGCAGCCACTGCAATACACCCTCCAAACCCACCTACAACAGCTTGCAAATCCCAGTCTCTGCAGTATGTAGGTCAACAACCAGCAAAACAATTTGAAAGACTGCAGAGCTGCAGACACTGCAGACCAACCACAAACACCCAAAACCTCATCACCCCAAACAACCAAACCAAATCCAAAAGAAACAGCCAGGCTACACATCATTCAAGCTTTGATTCATTAATTAATCATTCATATCCCAAATCATGGATAATTCACTCAATTTCATTCATGGATTCCTTTACTCACTTATTCACTCACAAGACTTAAAGTACACAAACAACCCAAAAAACTCAGACAAGAATCAAATCTAATCCTAGAAATATAGTATAGTAGAAATTAAAAACACTAACACAAACAAATTAAAACAAGGAATTCAACACCAAAATAAAAACCCCAGAAATTAAAAATTAACAAGCATAATTGAAGAGTTATGAGTGCAATTAACAAGAAAAGGTGAAGAGTTTTAGAGAAAGCATAAACAAGAAAGAGCAAATGTTTCACAAACAAAACCTAAACAACAAAACATCCACTCATAAACAAAAACAGAATAAAACCTAAGTTTTACTCATCAAAATACCTGCAGATCCAATCAAAAATCACTTGATCCTTCGTCTTTGACTCCTCGCTTCAATAGATCTCCGCAAAAACACTTATAATAACCCTGATTGAAACTCACAAACAGCAAGCAAGCGGCCAGGCCCAGCGTCCACTAGCTCCACCACGACCAGAGCCACCACGACATAGCTATGTCGGTCACTCCTCCTTCACATTCGACATGACTCCCCTGATGAACCGATTTGATGACATGCATCTCTATAACCAGCAGCGGTTCGACAGGATAGATCATTCACTTCGAGGACTCCGTTCTGATGTTGATTTGCTACCAAGAGTCCAGTGGAGGGAGCACACAAGCAATGTTGCAGCTGGGACGGTTCAGGGATTCCCGAACCATCCTAACTTGCCACCTACATACGATCCTAGCACTGAGCCCACCTCTTACCCCTATCAGTTGTTCTATGACCAGTACTATCCTAGGTACTGGGGACCCGGTCAGTAGAATTCGGCTTCACCTCCTTCCTCTGCTTTGCATGGTTATTTGTCCCGGGACGAGACAAAAACTTGGTTTGGGGGGAGGATTTATGTATTTTTGTACTTTTTTTGCTTAGTTTTTTTCATTTTTGCTTTGTTTTCTTTATTTTTTTCTTTTTCATTTTCCTTTTATTTTCACCTTTTTCTTTGGAGATTGGTTTGTTTCTTTTCCTTTTCAGGATTTATTTTGAGCGGGATGCATTATTGATTTAGTACTTAGTTGGACTCCTGTTAGGAATTGATACCGGCTTGGTTAGATCATTCCAACATCTCTTTTGTTTTGTTTTGTGTGCTTAGTTTTAACTGCTTTCTTAGTTTAGTTTTATTGCTTTCTTAGGACTGTTGCATGGTTTGTACCATTCGTTAAGGATGGGAGTTTACATGTGACCAAAAAGATTGTACTGTTTTCTTAGGTTTAATTTTAGAGAGAATTGGCTTAATGGATTATTCGTATCCCGGTTTATTGTTGGAATTGACTACTTCTGTACCCCTATGCTTATTTTGAAAACTTTATGACTCTTGACTGCGGATGGATCCACATGTGTGATTTGTTGGCTATGACTTGAATTTGATTGCTTGATTTCCTTTTATTTGTCAACTCTTCTCAACCTTGCTTGGGTCTTGGACTTGAACTGTGTTAACTGGAGGATTTGAGCCACTTTTACATATAAATTCATTCATATTTTCCTTTCATGTGTGCTTAGTTCCTGGTGCAATTATGATCTTGGGTTTGACTTTGGATTCTAGTAGCTTTAATTGTGGATTTTTTGTATGTTGCGCATGTTAAAAGGCCTTTATTTCTTCTTTTGAGCTTCAGAATTTCATTTCTCACATTTATATTTTCCCTTGATCCATCTTTTGAGCTTTTATCCCTTTCATTTGTATTTTAGCCACATTACAAGCCTATTAGCCCTGCTACATAATGCACTATATGCCCAAACTTGGTTTGGGGGAGTTTAAGTAGTTGTGATGTTATTAAAATAGACGTTTGAAGGGTGTTATGGATTGATGGTGAAATAGTGGAAATGTTATTGTTGAAAGTTAAAGTATAAAGTTTCACATATAAGGCTTTGCACACCAATGTCTAGGCTATTGTAGTTAATTAAAAAGTCATATTTTATTCATGGCCTAGTTATGTATGTGTGATGATTATGTTTATTGTTTATTGAATTTTAAGCAAAAACAAATCATTAAGAGTCGTGAAACTATGTTTTAAAAATAAAGTGAAAAAAAAAATATAGGACAGCATAATAAAGTTGAAAAAAAAAGATGAAATAAAAAGAAAGAAGTTTAATGTTTGTGAAGTAGTGGTTGATGATTGAATTATGAGAAGTATGGTGTTGATGTGAAAAATGAAGAAAAGTTTGGTTAGATTTGGTTGAATTCCATGTTGGAGAATGTTGATGATTTTCCTTGATTGTATATGCGTATACCCCGCATTCCACCACATTACCCCAAATTTTTATCCTACCCATCACCCTAGCCACGTTACAAGCTTATTAAAGTCCTTTTTGATCTTCGTGCACTTGCTATGGTTATTGTGAAGTGAATCCTTGGTCAAGGTCGTAGAGTCGACATTTAGGATGAGTGGATACCCTTAAACACTTGCATGAGGTGTGAGATGTGGGTTTCGGGTTCTTAAAATTGCATTTAAACACATTTTGCATTGCATTCCACAATTGGTTGGGAGGTGAGGGTTAGAGCTTCATTGTTATAAGCTCATCATAATTGTGTGGAGTGACAACCCGTGAGCTACTCTAGTCATCAATTCATTAAACTTGCTTTGTTGGTTTTGTTTGACCCGTATTTAGGAAGGACGGTAATTGGATGCTTGATTGGCTGGCTTTGATCCATGTGTCTTCGGATGTTCTCTTGAGTTATGATGCTTATTTTGTTTTTATGGGGTGTAGTCAATTTCGTTGTGTTTTGCTCGGGACGAGCAAAGGATCGGTTTGGGGGAATTTGATATGCGCGTTTTATGCTGTGTTTTTCCCTCATTTTCGGTTGATTCTTGTGCTAATTAGTTAAGTTTGTGGCTTTGTTCTGATTAAATATCGTCTTCCGATGTTAAGTTGTGTTTTGGAATGGTTTTAGCATCTTTAGTTGACTTTTAGAACTTTTTACGGTTATTTTATACTTTTTCGGTTATTACGCATGGTTTTCGGTTTTGTTTATATGTTACAGGAGCGTAATAGAGAGTTATGAAGTCATTAGAAGCTAAAACGAGTAAAAAAGTACTTGCCTCGGGATGTGTGCCAAGTCACGAAAAGTCACGAACGAGATTCGAAGAATCGAGCAAAGAAACAAGAAGGATCGTCAAAATATAGGCATGCAAGCAAGATGCGGGTGCAGCCCTTAGTTACTATTTTGATCTATGCGCCGACAACATAGATTAGCAGCTCCAGAATACCCAAAACTGAAGACCTGCGGGCGCAGGGAACAAAGTCAAAATGACTTATGCGGGCGCAGGTTGTGGTTTTATGGGCCTGATTGATTTTTCCGTGCGGTTTTTGCTCGTGGGTTTTAATTCATTAAAACCTAATTACTATATACTTATTGTAAAGGGGGCACGACCCTACCTAGTTTTCATCATATGTTTAGACCTAGGAATCCAAAATCCATTATTCTCTCTTGAATTTTATGATCAATTACTTTGTTCAACAATTCAAGCTTTCAATTAATGCAATTTCATCATTATTTTGGTAATTTCTTTCCTTATGCTTTTCAATTCCTTGAATTTCATGAATCTCCCTAGTTTCTTAGTTTTTAGTTTAGATTAATTAGTTTTGCTATTTTGATTTTTAATTTAGTTTTATTAGTAATTAATTTAGTTTTAATTAGTTTTGTTCATGATCATGTTATTTAATGTTAATTTTGTTTTTGTTCCCTTAATTATGTGTGAGTAGTCGTTTTCTCTAGGGTTAGGGGATCTATAATCATGGTGTGAATTTAATTTATGTTTTCTAATTAGTTCTTGGCTTTTAATTGAATTCCTATTATTAAATTCTATCGATTGCAATTAAATTGTTGCCAGATTTAGTTGTAAGTTAGGTTATTGTCGAAATCGAGGCCGAGAGGTAAGATTACCACAATTAGACCACTGAATAATAGGCAAAAACGTATTTATGCGAGTGAGAGCCGGTTAAGGAGTTTTGAGGGAGTCTAAGTTCAAGAGAATTAGTGAGCCCTAGTTCAATGAATGCTAATGAATTGATTAGTGAGCGTTAATTGAGTTTGTTGATAGATCATACTGAACCGATAGCCTTAGGTTTCCATTAATAGATTTTAATCAATAATTTCCCGTCATTTCCTTAGTTTCACTTTGAGTCTTCTTAGTTTTAGTAGTCATTTACCGAAATTTCCACCAAGGCCCCTTCACTTTAGGCTTTTTAGAACTAGTAGAATTTAACAGCTTCCCTGAGGATTCGATCCCTACTTCCCTAGCTATATTAGTTAGAGTTGTTCGGTTATTTTTGAGAGGTGCGCGATAGCCTGTTCAGTTTCACCACCTCTTGTGGAAGCCAGGATCCTTTTGAAAGGATGTAGGCAGCTTGTTTGGTTTCTGGGAGAACGTGTTGTTCGTCAAACTTATTCTCCTATTCCTTTAGCTCCCATGGATCCACCTGTCTTCATTTTGGACTCGAGTAAGGTTCCCGCTACCTCTATGGATGATTTTTTGAGAGAATTCACAGCTCGGGAGTTAGTTTTTGCTGGTGTTAATTACAAAAATTGGGTTCAGGCTCGGCTACGTCCTTTTCCAACATTTGTTAGGGTATCTTACCTTTCCTTTCCTTTTTTTCACGCATTTGCGTTTTAAACATATGTTTATTTGTCTATATATTTATATATCCAAAGAATGATGATATTGAGGGTTGGCAAGTTCCTGAACGAAATATCAAATACATTGATGGTTTCGGGAATTTAATTGATGACGCTATGCCATTTGCTGAGGAAGAGGAAGAAGATGTTCCTTA
Source organism: Suaeda aralocaspica (assembly GCA_016808085.1). Taxonomy (NCBI): domain Eukaryota; kingdom Viridiplantae; phylum Streptophyta; class Magnoliopsida; order Caryophyllales; family Amaranthaceae; genus Suaeda; species Suaeda aralocaspica. The sequence goes on from PYUH01000021.1 coordinate 456,728, forward strand.
TATCCCTGAGAATGTTGACATGGTAAGCCTTGGTCTTGTTTTTATCTTTACTCGACTCATATTATTATTGTTACTGTCATTTTTCATTGTTAATTTTAAATGACTTGTTTAATTACAGGTGTCTAGGACGACGACAAACAAGGTCATTAAATTATTGAATACTTTTCGCACTGCTTATAGGAAGACAAAACATGCTTTTGCGTGCCAGAGTGTCACCATGGCTAGGGTAGGTTTCCCTATGTGTTGCCCCTATTTCTAGTTTCATGTCTTTACAACCTATGGGTAATTTTTGTGCATTATTTTCTTTTGTAGGACATTGTGCCGCGTTATACAACACATGGGATATTTCGTCCTCTTCGTCCCCCTCGTCCTCCGGGTGGCCATTACAGTCGTCCCCCTTTTACAGAAGGTCCGACTAGTGGTCAACAAATGCGACCTTCGGTCCTTGAACATGAAATAGAGCTCAAGAGGAGCATAATAGAGACGAGGGAGGAAGTAGTCAGCAAGTCAACCTGCAACAAGGATATGATCCTTATGCTGGCTATTATAACCATGGTTAAGGTAGCGGATGGTCCCAAGCTCAAGAATGGGATTATTATGGTGGAGGCCAAGGGCTAACATTCAAATGCAGCAGGAGGATCGATGTCATTCTACTGATTCTTATACTCCTCGCACTGGTGCTATGCATTATTTCTTTGACTATGGGCCACCACAATAGCTTTTGGTGGCATGTAATTTGTTGACATTAGTATTCGTAGTTTAACTCAAACTTAATTTTCTGTTTGTTTTATCTCATTTTAGCCTTGGGCCTTTAATATTTTAGAATCATGGATTTATAAACATATGTAAGCCTTAGGCTTTTCATGCTAATATTTGAAAACCAAGGGCATATATATTAGTTCATTTTATTTTTTGTAAACTATTGGAGGATTAATCCAACTTACTCCCGAAAAACTAATCACCAAATTAGTTAGCAGGGAAGGGGGCATATCTCATTTTCCTTAAATAAATAAGATTTGAAAAGTTAATTTTAAAGAAGTTCAAGAAATAAAATCGCCCAAAATAACTAAAGAATGGAAAGAATTTCGCAACTGAGCTGATTATGGAAGTTTTATGCAGCGTAGGAGGATTTGGAGCGCTGCATCTGTAACACTATCAAAATTGTCGCGCTACGCGCATAGCATGACTAGTGTTGCCACGCTGCAGTTGTAGCGCTGTAAACCTCGTCACGCTGCCACGTCAGCGCGACTAAACTGAAGCGCTGCTTTATTTCTCATGATTTCCTAAAACAAATTTAAGGAAGTTGCCCAGTGACAATCTTGGTTAAATATATGAACGAACAATTATACATTCATCAAGCAAAATCCCTTACAAAAGTTTTCTTTGTTAGAGAGAAAAGAAGGAGATAAATAATGTCTCAAAACATTATTCGTGAATTGAACCGTTGGATTTCTTCTTTGTCTGTAGAGGAATGCCTTGAATTCAATGCTTATCTTCTGGATGCTTTGTTTTCTTTGAGGCAAGCTCGTATCAATTGGAATTTCCTTCATGCCGCAATCAATTTTTGGGATCCTCAATTCCATGTTTTTACCTTTGCTAACAATGAATTGACCCCCTTTGCAGAAGAATTTAGCGCTATTGTTGGTTTTCCAGTGGAAGCTCTTCCTGCTGTACCTAACCTTCAACAAGGGTTTGGTAAGGACTTTCAGAGACAACTTGGACTAACTAAGTTCGAGACCAAGGAAATTCTCAATGGCCGACACTGTGATCTTTTGAAAATTATTGCAAGATTTTCCTATCCTTCAGACAACTTAATAATACAAAGGTACAAAAGACGTGCTTTATGCTTATGTTTGCTGTCAGGATATTTATTTGTTAATGATGGAGGAAATATGGGAAAGGCTTCACTAATTGCAATTGTTGAGAAAATTGAAGGTGATCGTACTCCTATGCCTACGGTGATTGGTGAGACCATCATAGCATTGGACGCATGTAAAGCGGATCCATCATTGCACTTTTCGGGAAGCCCTTTATTGCTTCAGGTAATATTCTAACCTTGGGCTAAAATATTGATTAGAATAGATGAATTGCTATGAATTTACGAAAGAAAAGAAGATTTTTCGTAGTTAGAATCGTAGCGTCAGTAGTAAATTAGCGCTATCAGTCACAGCGTGACTAATCCTGTGACGCTAAGAGTGTAGCGCAGTAGGATTTGTACTGTAGCGCTGTTTGTTTTGCAACGCTCAACTATTAGCGTAGCAGAGTTTCCAGTGCTCCTATTTATCTTCCATAATGTTTATATTTTCGCAATTTCAAACCATAATTATTCAATGCTATGTAACAATCTTGGATTGTCATTTATTTCTTTATTTAATTAATGCAGATTTGGCTTAGTGAGCGCCTTAAGACAATCGAACAACCCCTTAATGCTATGAAATACAACCTCAAATCATTTACTATGAGGAATTGAGGAGGACTTTGTTCTCAAGGAAAACTCTAGCGGAGTGGATGTCACTTATGTCTCATGGAGGTCTTTCAATTAGATGGGTCATTCCATGGTGGTTTATCAAGCAGATGGTTGGAAGTCATGAGTCAACACCATATGTGCGCCTTCTTGGTTTGAGGAAAATTACTTATTTCTTTCCAACCCGTCTTTTGAGGCAATATGGTATGAAACAAAGTATCCCTAGCCTTGACATTGACCCCCCGACTTGCTTGGAGCTTCGGGGCCCTGCCATTACCGCATGGACAAAGTATTGGGCCAATCGTCCACGATGGCTTTTCCGAGGAATGGTTGTTCTACTCAACTAGCTCAAAGTTACAAGGATTGGGTGCTTGCTAAGAGTAAAGAGGAGAGGGTTAAGGCCCGGGGCCTCGAAGCTAATGAAAGGTCCAAAGGCCCAAAGGTCCATAAGGGTCAAAAAAATAAGATTGCAATGGGAGAGGGAAAGAATGAGACTTCTTTAAAGAGAAAGAATGAATTTGGATCTGTTTTTGATAGGCTAGGTCCAAGAAATAAGAAAAACGCCCCTTCCTTACCTGGGGTCGAAATTGGACAACAAAAGTTAAATGAAGAGACCCAAAAACCTATAGAAGGTAAGGGGAAAAGAAAGATGGTATGGACTCGTAAAGAGAGCAAGCCCAAGCCTATGGAGAAGCACTTTGATGAAGGCTCCTCTAAAGAAGTGAATAATGAAGAAAGGCTCAAAGATAATCCTAATGGAATGGAGGAAGATCCGGAAGTAGATGAAGACTCAAAGCATGCTCGTAAGGAAAAGGAATAGTAGTGTTTGACTTTATTTATTTTATTGTTTTCAATAAAGTGCATGTGCACTACTAGCGTAGACTTTAAAGTAGTCCCTTTTTTTTTTGATGATTTCGATTATGCAACTCTTAAAACATTAATGAAGGACAATATTGTTTTATTTCTATATGAAAACAAATTTTAGTTATTTGCATTAGAAGTTATTGATAATTCATCCAATAAAAACTAATTATGTATTTAAATGGGCTGAACTTAGAATAAGTTGCCTATGTATCCAAAAGGAATCAGGTCGTGCGTAGTTCTATTTATTATATATATATTTTATAAAAAAGACTTAAATGAGCCTTTTATCGAACCTTCGTGGGTCTTCAAAATCATGTGAAACCTTTAAGTGAGGTCTTTCATAATTCAATAGTTTAATCAAACATAAATATTCACTGAAACTATTTAAATGTAACATGCATTTAGCGCAGTTGAAATTCTGACGCTGGGGTTGTAGCGCTACAGAATAAATAACGCTGCACGATGTAGCGTGGTTAATCTTGTCGCGCTGACATGACAGCGCAGTTAGCATTGTTACGCTGCAAGGTCAGCGCTGTTGAATTTTCAGCGCTGCCCTTTCTTATTTATTTAATTACTTTTATTATATATAGCTTTTGGTTTTGTAAAGAATGGGTTACGATGCTTTTTCTTTTCTCGATTTGCCCATTTTACATAATAATATGAGCCAAATTGAGCCCATATGTTGTAGGACTTATTGTGAGTCCATGATTGTCTTGCAATTTTAAGCGTAAAATTTCTTCAATTGGTCCAAATTAGTTAATTGAGTAAATTTAGCCCCATCTATGTCAATTAGTTTTACCGCACCGCCTGATATGATTTTCTTAACAATATACGGCCCCGTCCAATTAGGTTGGAATTTCCCTCTTCGATCAGTGGGTGGGACTCGTACTTCTTTTAGAACTAAATCTCCTTCATTAATGTTTCTTGGCTTAACTCTTTTATTAAAATGTTTTGCAATCCGTCTTTGATATATTTGTACGTGATGCAAAGCTTTTAATCTTCGTTCATCTAAGAGAATAAGTTCCTCATACCTAGCCCGAACCCATTCAACTTCAAATATTTCACTTTCTAGGACTATGCGAAGAGAGGGTATTTCCAACTCAACAGGTTGAACTGCTTCCATTCCATACACTAAGGAGTAAGGGGTGGCTCCTGTGGACTTTCGTATGGAAGTTCGGTATCCTCATAGAGCAAAGTGAAGTTTAAGAGGCCAATCTTTATAATGTTCGGCCATCTTTTTTATGATGACAACAACATTTTTGTTTGCAGCCTCTATTGCTCCATTCGTTTAGGGTCTACAAGGGGAAGAGTGCCTATGTTGTACTTCATATCGTTGTAAGAGATCAATTACTTCTCCCTTAAAATGAGATCCATTGTCACTAATGAGTTCATGTGGGACTCCGTAACGACAAAAGGTGTTTTTTTCAATGAATTTGGCCACATGTTTAGCGGTTATTTTGATATATGAGGCTGCCTCAACCCAGTTTGTGAAGTAGACAACGACGACCAACACGAACGTATGTCCTCTAACACCACTAGGCGTTATTTTCCTGACTATATCAATACCCCAAGTGGAGAATGGCCACAGTGAAGAATAATTGTATAGCTCCACAGGAGGTAAATGTTGTAAGTTAGCAAATATTTGGCATTTAGGACATGTTTTTACATAGTTGCAGCAATCATCTTACATCGTCGTCCAATAATATCCTAAGTGTGTTATCTTTTTTGCTAACATCTTACCATTTATGTGGAGACCGCAGACGCCATTATGGGTGTCTTCCATAAGTCGCTTGGCTCGTGTTTTGTCAACACATAGCAAATTAAGCCCTTTTGAGGTCCTTTTACACAATCTACCCTGAATTTCGATATATTGGGAAGAGAATAAGCATATTGCCCTATGAGTTCGAAGGCTTGAATTCCGTGGGAATTCTCCTTTTACTTTGTAATTGAGGACATCTTGATACCACGGAACTTCGTTCTCATCATCATGGGCATCTTCAATAGCATTACAATAGGCAGGTTCTTGCCTCCTTTCAACGCTTAAAGTTATCGATGCTAGGTTATGTGGGATATTTATTATTGATGATGATTTAGTAAGGGCGTCGGCGAATTGGTTATCATCCCTAGGGAGGAATTGGTACTGGATATCATCGAAGTTTTCAATTATGGTGTCTAAGTGTGTTTGATAGATTACTAGGCTAGCACTTCTTACTTTCCACTTTCCAGACACATGATTTATGATGAGTGATGAGTCTCCAAATACTTTTAGTCTTTTAATCCCTAGACTTACTGTTGCCTCTAATCCAACAATGCATGCCTCGTGTTTAGCTGCATTATTAGTGACTTTGAAGTCTAATTTGATTGATATTGGAACATGTGCACCATCTGGACTAACTAGAAGAACCCCTACTCTGCACCCCTTTTGGTTAGAAGCGCCGTCAAAGTAGAGGGCCCAACTATCGTCTTCAGTCATTAAGAGGTCTTCATCTGGGAAGTTATATGCTTCCGTCTTTTCTCCATTAGGAGGGAGCTCAGCCAAGAAATCTGACACAGCTCGTCCTTTAATTGTTTTTAAAGGGACAAATTGAAGGTCAAATTCTGCCAACATAACAAGCCAGTTCGAGAGGCGACCATTTAGTGCTGGCTTGCCAAAAAGGTATTTTAATGGGTCCAAATGGGACACAACATGGACAGAATGGGAAAGCAAGTAATGCCTAAGCTTTTTAGATGCCCATACCAAGGCCAAGCAAGTTTTCTCCAACTGTGAATACCGAGTTTCATATTGGATGAACTTTTTACTTAAGTAATATATGGCCTTTTCTTCTCCATTTATTTCTTGTGCGAGCATGGCTCCGGCAATAGTTTTAGTGACACTTAAATATAGCCTTAGAGGGACTCCAGGTATTGGTGTTACAAGTATCGGAGGCTTGAGAAGATATGCTTTTATTTTTTCTAAAGCCTCTTGACATTTGTCATCCAATTCCACCTTTTCTTCCTTTTTTAATTTCTTGAAGATGGGCTCACATATCATAGTTAATTTTGATATGAATCGACTAATATATTGGAGCATACCTAAGATTCCTCGTATTTGTTTTTCATTTTTAGGGGAAGGCATATCTAGTATAGCTTTGATTTTAGATGGATCAATTTCTATACCCCGCATGCTAACTACGTATCCAAGCAACTTTCCAGATGTTACTCCGAAGGTGCAATTTTGCGGATTCAACCTCATATTATATTTTCTTAATCTAGTAAAGAATTTTCTTAAGGCAGGCATGTGCCCTTGTCGGTCTTTTGATTTTACGATCATGTCATCTACATAGACCTCTACTTCCTTATGCATCATATCATGAGGCAATGTAGTAGCAGTTCTTTGATAGGTTGATCCAGCGTTTTTAAGTCCAAAAGGCATTACTTTGTAACAAAAAGTTCCCCATTCGGTAATGAATGTGGTTTTTTCTATGTCTTCCGCGGCCATTGGTTGTAATACCCCACATTTTTATTGAAAATTATGTTCAATAGAGGTATTAAATAAATAGAAACTAATAAAAATAAAATAAATAATAAAGTTTTGGTTAAAAGTGATTATTTGTGTTCTTAAATAATATTTTTATGATTACAAATATTTTAAAAGCTTCTAAAAATAGATTTCAAAGGTTTCCTAATTTACTTAGAAGTATTTATGGGCCTCACCAAAATCCTACTTTGGGGCCTATAAATACCCTAAAAAACCTAAAATTCCAACTTTTCCTGATCATACTAGTCAATTAGGATTCCAAAAATCTAGAGAGAAAAGGGAGAGGAAAAAAATTGCAAATTCTGAAAAAAAAAACAGTTCGGAAAAAAAGGGAGATTTCTGCCTCGGGATCCGTGCAGCACCGGACACCACCGCAGCACCCAACCGGCCACCACTACCGAAACTCCTCCCTTTCGTTTTGGTATTTTCGAAACTTATAAAAAAAATTCTCCGTCTTTATTTTTAGATTCAATCTTGCAAATTTATGATTATAATTATGTCTAATCATGTTTTTATAAGTTTAATTATATTTTTATATAAGCATGAATTGTTTTTAAAGCATAAATTAATTTTGTTGTTCATGAAATTTTAAATTAAGGTTTGAAAATTTATGAAGTTATGATTTTATGAATTTTTGTGTTCTAAACTTTAATATTATAATCATAGATTATTTTTGGGTGAATTTATGATGATGTTATTGAGTTTAGATTGATTTTTAAGGGTTTTAAACTTATTTTATAAAGCTGTCCAAATTTTATAATCATGAATTTGAGTTAAATAAATATTATGAACATGTTTTAGCATATGAAAAATTGTTCTAATTAAAGCCTAGATTGACTTCATAAATATGTTAATAGATTGTATAAGTGTTTTGGCATGAAATCATGATGTTTTCATAAGTTTTCCATGACTTCAAAGTTTATAAACAAATCTGAAATTTTAATAAAAACAAGTTAAATTGAGTTTTAAGTGTCCAAATTGTACTAGTATGATCACACATCAATTTTGTGATGAAATATATAAATTTTAGTATGTTTTATGATGTTTAAAAGTGGTTTTAAGCATGTTTAACATGCTGCCCAGATTTTATAAATTAGTTAATTAGGCTTTTAAAGTATGTAATTAGCATAAATCGATCATATAAGTTAAGTAATGCATTGTATGGTTGATTTGTGTCATTTTCGGGAGTTTTCAAGGAGTTTTGATAAATTTAGATTGCTGTCCAGTTTTCTAAGGTTGCATAAAAATTTTATTAAGTTTTATAAAGCATAATTAAGTCCCGAAAATTAAGTAAAATTGCAATAGAAAAGAAAAAGTGAAGTATGGAATTGAATAGAGACCATATAAGGAAGTTTTGGACAAAGTTTCCAAATTTAGAAGTTAGTTATAGTTGTTGTAGAATTTAGTCAATAAGGTTTTAATTTAGTTCGGTTTTTCCTTGTGTAAGAGACTTTGAATTAGTCCACTTCTAGAAGTTGTGGCGAAGCACAGTTATTATACAAGGTACGTCAGTACTAAAGACAAACATAAGAGTTAGAATGCATGCTTGAGTAATTCTTGACTACATGAAATTTTGTGTGCTTTTTGAATCATAAATTTACATGCATGGCATGTTTGTTAGTAGCATGTTTTAATGTTGATGACATTCCATGTTGAATAGAAAGTTTAATTTTTATAAGATTGAATTGGAATGTTATGATCAGTTTAATTTGGCCAATGGTTATGAATAAAGGAAAGAAGTTATTTTTAAGTTGATTAGTTACTTAATCAACAAGAAAGGTAGTCGTGAATTTTTATTCACATGGTTAAAAGAAGCAATGAACAATTATTTTATATATAATACCACTCACAGTTTAATGTGTGGTCAAGAAGAAACTAAGGTATTAACCACTCACAGTTAATGTATGGTAAAGGAGGTTCAGTTTAATTAAAAGACATACATAAAGATTAATCTTGAGTCACCTTAAGTTGAAGATAATTTAAAATGGCTTATGTGACTTGATGCATGTTTTTATGTGATGTATGAGAGTCATAACATTGTAAATCTGTTCAATCACGTAAAGTGTGAGAAGACTTGCATCAAAACTCTTGGAACGTATATACCTTGAGTATGAACAACGGGGGGAGTCGTATGGAACAGTGATCTATGACTCCTAATTGGGGTACAAGACGTTGTACTCTTTTATATATTTAATGTGCAGGATATCCGTCACTTTATGTGACATAGTAATACCTTTTGGGAGTTGCTCCCCAACTGGTGCCCAATAGGGCGATAATTTATAGGAGGAAACCCGTTTGATGCAGGATCATTGATTATTAATATATATATATAGAACTTAATTGAGTCCATGTACAAGAAAAAGGTTGTCAAAGGTAAGTTGAGTGCAAAGTCTTTAGTAGTTATGTACTCAGCTTTGCTGACTGTTTGTTGGTGTGTATGGCTTTGTCTTATACTTGGCCCTACGATGACCCACTTGTGGTGAGTAGTTGTCTAGTAAAAGGAAAGATGCAGGTACAGGTGGGCATAAGTCATTTCATGATGGGTTGGAGTGAGAGCGCTTGTTGTGGTTGTAGTTTTGCTTATTTTAATTGCTTATGAAGACTAACATTTATTTTGGTTGTTTGGATTTCGAAAGACTTCTAACTAATAGTTTTGGTTTTGGTTTTTAAAGGGCCATTAATGTGGTTACGAAGTGTAATAATTTTAAAGTCGATTTTTAGTTAAAGTTATTTGAAGTTTAGTTTTAAATTGTTTTGGTTTTAAAGACTTCCGCTGTAGTACTTTGATAAATGCCTTAGCCGTTATCACGGTGGCGGTAATAATTTGGTTTTTCCATATTTAGTAGTTTTAATAAATATAATATCTACTAATTTAAATTTTTTTTTTTTGAAAAAATAAGAAGCAGGAAGTTAGGGAAAATGCAGGGTGTTACAAAGTGGTTACCAGAGCTTAGATTTTGAAATAAATGAGTTTTATTTTGGGGTACCCTAAGTTTATTTTTGGGAAAAGAGGAATTTCTTAAATTGGAAACTTTCTGAAAAGGGTATTTTTCTAAAAATGTAATTTTCGAAACTGGAAAGTTTTGAAAAATAAATTATATGTGCAGGTATGCAAGGAATTCAGGTATGTATTATGTGTTATCGCTTTAATACCATGTTGTGAGCTTGGGTAGGAAGTTTGGGCATGTAGGATAGACTTTGTTTCTGTTCTTTCATGCATTGAAGTTTATGATCAAGGTGATGCTTATGTGTATAGTTTGGTGTAAACAAAATTGTATGTTAGCCACAAGACTTTCTTTTTGCAGAAGTGTTAGTTGTTTTTGTTTTGTTTTGGGAAGGATGGACCATTAGTTTTAAGTTTTGTGCAGGGTGACACATAGTATGCCTAGTAAGTATACACAAATGGGGACATTGGAGAAGAAAGATCATGAAAGTCCACCTCAATACGTTTGGAAGATACGGCTCTACTGTTGGTACATGAGTACGGTGTTTAAGTTACCACAATGGGATCAGCCTGACCAAGTAGCAACTTTGATTATTAGGTGTTTACTCAACCGTTCACCCTACTTTGATTTTCATTTTCTTGGAGGCCATCCAAACTATTCTAAGTATAAGGATGCTGTTGGCCAATGGGGTTGTGACTAGAGGTTCTTGGAGGGGTACATTACTAAGAAGGAACAAGAGTATCAACAAATGAATGCGAATAAGGAGACCCCGCCCGCACCAAGCCCAACAGGTAGTCAATGGAGTGAAAAACAAATGGTAGAGGAGACTCCAACAGGTTCGAAGACCGGTGAATCCAAGGATAGTTCATGTTATGAAATCAAGGACCCAAACCCAGTAATCCTAGTATATGTTTACTTGGTAACCGAATCTGAAGAAGAGGAGGAAGAATCAGATCCTGAGGAAGACATGGAAGGAGGAGGAGCAGAAACGGATGAAGAAATGGGAGATGCCATTAAGGATGACCCAGAATTCATACCGAAGAAATATGTTAAGTCAAGAGACAAAAGGGATAATGTTAATATGTAGAGACTTTTGTTTAGAAATAGTTAACTGATTATGTCTAATGTTTTAATGCCTAGTTGAACACTTTAAGATGTTGTTTACTTTAGTTTGAATAAGTGGCAGTGAGCCATAAGAAGTAATGAGAAAAATAGAGTAATAAAATTATTTTATTAATTAAAGCCTTAAGTAGAATAGAACCAAGGGAATTATTTTTATTTCTTATGTGCTTTATTCTTATTTTAATGGTTGTATAAACAATCAAGACAAAGTGAATCATTCACTCTGAAAGAATGAAATTTCTTTTATGAGATGCAATGAGAAGGTGTTTTATGATTTAAGTCCATGTTGTCCTAACTTATAGTTAGACTTAATTTAATACAAAGGTCTTTTTCCTCTACAGGAGAGATAGAATGGCTGAACGTAACAACAATCAGCTGAATGAAGTAGTGAGGCAATTAGCTACTGTAGCTGAACAGTTAGCTGCCAGAGGAAATGGAAATGGTAGTGACCCTGCTGGAGAACTCTTCAAGAAAATTTCTCAAAGCAAGCCACCCACTTACCAAGGAGAGCACAACCCAACTGTTCTAGAGGGATGGTTGAGAGAGTTTAATAAATCGTTTGGGGCAGTTGAGTGTCCAGAGGAGCTTAAGGTGAACCATGCTGTGTACTATCTTAGGGGAGAAGCTGACTTATGGTGGTCACAGAATGAGGCTGTAATAAGGGCTTTACCAGGATTCAATTGGGAAATGTTTCAGGAGCATATTCGTAATAAGTTCTACCCTGTGTTTCTTCAGAAACAGAAGGCTGAGGAGTTCCTAGAACTTAATATGGGGAGTATGTCTGTTACTGAGTACTACTCTAAGTTCATACAGTTATCTAGGTTCGCTCTTGAGGCTGTGGCAACTGAGAGGCTGAAAGCTAGTCGTTTTGAGAGGGGGTTACCCTTAGATTTACAGTCACAACTAGCTGGATAAATCTTTGAGCCTTTAGATGATTTATATGGTAGAGCTGCTCACTTGTATGCCATAGAACAAAAGAAGAAGGAAGTACAGAAGGAAAGCGAGACGAAGAAGAAAAGGAAGGATGGTGGAGGAAACTTCAACCAACAAGGGAATCATGGTGGATATAAGAGACCTCGTTTCAACAACAACTTCCAGGGTAATAGGGGAAGCTTTGGGAAGCCTAATTCTGGAAATGGGAACCGAACTCAGGTGGCTAGTCAAGGAGGGCGAGTGTACTTTTGCAAGAAGTGTCCCAACAACCACCCAGGAAAAGACTGTGCAGGAAACCCAGTAACTTGTAGGTTGTGTAACAAACTTGGACACCGTGAGTATGAGTGCTTCTCTAAGAACAAAGGAAAGGAGGGACAGAATTCTCAAGCTAGGGGGAATTCAGTTGGGGGACAACAAAAGGGTTTCCAAGGAAATATGGGAGGAAAGGTGACATCTCAAGCCGGAAGTAGGAATGGGGGTGGAAATGGAGGAGGATAGCCTAAGACCTCAAACAATGGAAAGCTGAATGTAATGGCTCGAAGTGAAGCGGATGCTAATAAAGATGTGATCACTAGTACTTTTTCTATTCATTCCTTACCTGTTAAAGTTTTGTTTGATTCTGGTGCAACATACTCTTTTCTTTCCATTAAACTCTTAGAAAAGTTAAAACCTGTGTTGGGAAAAGTAGATGCAGTATACATGTCAATAGTGTTACCTTTGGGACAAGAAGTGCAATGTTCAAGGAGATACCAAGATGTTCCTATTGAAATTGAGGGAGTGGAGTTTAAGGCTAACCTAATCGAGTTTGATTTAGGTGACTTAGAAGTGATCTTAGGAATGGATTGGTTGAGTAAACATAAGGCTGAGATTCAGTGTGAACCACAGAAGATCTCGTTGGTGAATAAGGGTAAGAAGATGAGTTATTGGAGGACAGGAAGACCGAAACACAACAAAATAGTGTCAGTAATGAGGTTTGCTAGGTTTGTGAAGAGAGGTTTTCCGATTTACCTTTGTAGTGTGCGAGATGTGGATCAGATTGAGACCGCTAAACCTGAGGATATTGAAGTAGTGAGGGACTTTCTTGATGTATTTCCGAAGGATATTCCGGGGATGCCACCTAAGCGGGAAATTGACTTCACTATAGACATAGTCCCAGGAACAACACCTATTTCCAAAGCACCCTATAGGATGGCGCCTGCAGAAATGAGCGAATTGAAGGAGCAGTTGCAGGATTTGTTGGAAAACGGGTACATTAGGCCTAGTGCTTCACCTTGGGGAGCACCAATTTTGTTTGTAAAGAAGAAAGATGGGAGTTTGAGGTTATGTATTGACTATAGGGAGTTGAATAAAGTGACAATCAAGAATAAGTATCCATTACCAAGAATTGATGACCTGTTTGATCAATTGAAAGGAGCTACGGTGTTTTCGAAAATCGACTTAAGGTCAGGATACCATCAATTGAGGATTGCTAATGAGGACATACCGAAAATTGCTTTTCGCACTGGGTATGGACATTATGAATTTACTGTTATGCCTTTTGGGTTAACAGATGCGCCAGCAATTTTTATGGATTTAATGAATAGAATCTTCCAACGGTTTTTGGATAACTTTGTAGTCGTTTTCATTGATGACATATTGGTGTATTCTAAGAGCAAGGAAAAACATGTGGAGCATTTGAGGACAATCTTGATGACACTAAGGGAAAATGAGTTATATGCTAAGTTCTCAAAATGTTAGAATTCTTGGAACATATTGTGTCTAAAGAGGGAGTTGAGGTAGATCCAGCCAAAATTGAAGCAGATAAGGAGTGGCCTACACCGAAGAATGTAACGGATGTACGGAGTTTCTTAGGATTAGTAGGTTACTATAGGAGGTTTATGAAGGACTTTTTCAGGATTGCTAAACCCATGACTTCGTTAATGAAGAAAGACTGTAAGTTTGAGTGGAGTAATAAGTGTGAAGAGGAATTTCAGACTTTGAAAGAGCGTTTGACTACAGCTCCAGTGCTAACCTTGCCAGACGGGAGTGACTCTTATGATGTGTTTAGTGATGCTTCTAAAAACAGGTTAGGATGTGTGTTAATGTAAAATAGGAAAGTGATAGCTTATGCTTCGAGACAATTGAAACCATATGAGGTTAACTACCCTACTCATGATCTAGAGTTAGCAGCAATAGTGTTTGCCTTGAAAATTTGGAGACATTCTTTGTATGGAGTGAAATGTAGGATATACATAGACCACAAGAGTTTAAAGTATTTTTTCACTCAAAAGGATTTAAATATGAGACAAAGGAGATGGCTCGAGTTGATCAAGGATTACTACCTGGATATCCAATACCACGAAGGGAAAGCCAATGTGGTAGCCGATGCTCTAAGTCGTAAAACAAAAGATGGATTGAACACCTTAATAGTTGCTAATGAACTATGTAAGGAGATTGAAAGATTGAGTTTGGAAATAGTGAAGGAGGCAGAGTTGGAAGGATTTCTTTGTAATCTTAGTATCCAACCAACAATACTTAAGGAAATTAAGGAGAAACAGGAAGGGGATATAAAACTGGACATAATTAAGGAAAAGCTAAAAGTAAGAAAGCCTATGGATTTAAGATTCATAAGGATGGACGCTTAAGGTACAAGGGAAGGTGGTGTGTACCGCAGAAATGTGAAGATTTAAAGCGAAGAATAATGAAGGAGGGTCATAGTACCCCGTGTTCAGTGCATCCTGGAGGCGATAAACTTTACAAGGATCTAAAGAAGATGTATTGGTGGCCTAGGATGAAGAGAGAAGTGGCTGAATTTGTGATTAAATGTCTTACTTGTCAAAAGGTTAAATTTGAGCACAAGAGACCTCAAAGAGAAGTCCAACCACTTGAGATACCAGGATGGAAATGGGATAGCATTTCAATGGACTTTGTGACTTACTTGCCAAAGTCTAAGAGTCAGTACGATACCATATGGGTAGTGGTAGATAGACTTACTGAGTCAGCGGTGTTTATACCCATGAAAGAAACTTGGAAAATGGAACAACTTGCAAAGCCTTACATAATGGAGTTCCAAAAGATATCGTGTCGGATAGGGATTCTAGGTTTCTTTCGAAATTCTGGAAAAGTGTCCAGGAGAAATTTGGCACGACCTTGAAGATGAGTACAACTTTCCATCCAACAACTGATGGACAAACAGAGAGAACCATACAAACCTTAGAAGACATGCTAAGAGCTTGTGTAATGGACTTCCAAGGGAGTTGGGAGGATCACTTAGATCTCATTGAGTTTTCCTACAACAATAGTTACCATGCAAGTATTGGCATGGCACCCTTTGAAGCTTTGTATGGAAGGAAGTTTAGGAGCCCTTTGTGTTGGAATGACATAAGTGAAATAGTGATTCTAGGACCTCAATTAATAGAGGAGACCACCGAGAAAATCAGGGTAATACAAGCAAAGATTCAAGCAGCACAAGATAGACAAAAATCCTATGCGGATCAAAAGCGCCAAGATGTTGTGTTTAAAGTTGGTGACAAGGTGTTACTTAAGGTATCACCAATGAAAGGAGTGATGAGATTCGAAAAGAAAGGAAAGTTGAGCCTAAAGTACATAGGACCCTATGAGATCTTGCAAAGGGTTGGAAAGGTAGCTTATAAGCTAGCACTACCGATGGAGTTAAGCAAAGTTCATAATTTCTTCCATGTGTCTCAACTAAGGAAGTACATGCCAGACGAGTCGCATGTGTTGCAACCTGAAGCAATAGAGTTAGTCCAAAGTTTGACCTATGAAGAGAGGCCAATTCAAATCCTAGATAGTAAGGTCAGGGATACTCGTAGAAAGAGTGTCAAAATAGTGAAAGTGTTGTGGTCTAACCAAGAAACCGAAGAAGCTACTTGGGAAGCTGAAGATTTGATGAGAGAAAAATACCCAGAGCTCTTTCAGATTAGTAGTAGAGTTACGGGGACGTAACTCGATTCTTAAGGGGGGTAGAAAGCGACCTGTTTTTACCGCGTTTTACCCCCAATTTTGCAAGTTTTTAGGAGTTTCTATGACTATTAAGTAAGAAGTTTTATGTTTGTCTAATAAAAGTTGGCAAGTAAGTGTCTAAAGTCTACAACAACATAGCGTTCCAATAAAAAAGTATGAAGTAAAAATAGTCTCTATTCAAATTCCATACGCTAACCTACACAAAGTTTCGGGAAGAAACTTCTTTTAAGGGGGGTAGACTGTAATACCCCACATTTTCACGTATTTAAACAAAGTATTTTTGTATCTTATGTGTATAATTTACGTATTTTATTCGTATTATTATAATATTTTTATTGAAAATTATGTTCAATAGAGGTATTAAATAATAAGAAACTAATAAAAATAAAATAAATAATAAAGTTTTGGTTAAAAGTAATTATTTGTGTTCTTAAATAATATTTTTCTGATTACAAATATTTTAAGAGCTTCTAAAAATAGATTTCAAAGGTTTCCAAATTTACTTGCGAGTATTTATGGGCCTCACTAAAATCCTACTTTGGGGCCAATAAATACCCTACAAAACCTAAAATTCCAACTTTTCCTGATCATACTAGTCAATTAGGATTCCAAAAATCTAGAGAGAAAAGGGAGAGAAAAAAAATTTGCAAATTCCAAAAAAAAATAGTTCGGAAAAAAAGAGAGATTTCTACCTCGGGATCCGTGCAGCGCCGGACCCCACCGCAGCACCCAGCCGGCCACCACTGCCGGAACTCCTCCCCTATGTTTTGGTATTTTTTGAAACTTACAAAAAAAAAATCTCCTTCTTTATTTTTTGATTCAATCTTGCAAATTTATGATTATAATTATGTTTAATCATGTTTTTATAAGTTTAATTATGTTTTTATATAAGTATGAATTGTTTTTAAAGCATGAAATAATTTTGTTGTTCATGAAATTGTAAATTAGGGTTTGAAAATTTATGAAGTTATGATTTTATGAATTTTTGTGTTCTAAACTTTAATATTATAATCATAGATTATTTTTGGGTGAATTTATGATGATGTTATTAAGTTTAGATTGATTTTTAAGGATTTTAAACATATTTTATAAAGCTGTCAAAATTTTATAATCATGAATTTGAGTTGAATAAATATTATGAACATGTTTTAGCATATGAAAAATTGTTCTAAAGCCTAGATTGACTTTATAAATATGTTAATAGATTGTAGAAGTGTTTTGGCATTAAATCAGGATGTTTTCATAAGTTTTTCATGACTTTAAAGTTTAAACAAGTTAAATTGAGTTTTAAGTGTCCAAATTATACTAGTATGATCACACATCAAATCTATGATGAAATATATAAATTTTAGTATGTTTTATGATGTTTAAAAGTGGTTTTAAGCATGTTTAACATGCTGTTCAGATTTTATAAATTAGTTGATTAGGCTTTTAAAGTATGTAATTAGCATAAATCAATCATATAAGTTAAGTAATGCATTGTATGGTTGATTTGGGTCATTTTCGTAAGTTTTCAAGGAGTTTTGATAAATTTAGATTGTTGTCCACTTTTCTAAGGTGGCATAAAAATTTTATTAAGGTTTTATAAAGCATAATTAAAAGATCATGGGCGAAAA
>PYUH01000021.1:474175-497546 GCA_016808085.1 Suaeda aralocaspica
AAAATTTTTTTTTTTTTTTTTTTTTTTACAAAAAAAAAAAAAAGGAATTACATTCATTAAGGAAAGTGAGTTTGTTAGCTCCACCTTGAATTCGAAAATAAACTAATTGAATTAGTAAATCCTCGAAATATTCAAATTATGTCAATAATCTTAACAATTAAATGTTTGAAACGATTGATACGATTTAAATTTCTTGGTGAATAATGGAAGTATCAAGTTAGTCTTAGAAAAAAACGATTTTATTCCTAGCATGATGTTATTAACATTCCTTTTATTTAATGATTTTACAAAATAATTTCTAAATAGACAACATTGATAATATTCTATATAACAACAGAATAATGCCAATGAAGTCTTTGTAAGGATATGATTTTAGTGAATCATTTAATTTGAAGCAAGTTAATAAAATCTTTTAATAAATAAATGCAAAATCCTAAAGTCTCCTAAACAACATGAAGAATAAAATAACAACATAAAGGAAAATAAAAATGAAACAAAATCACGAAAAAAAATCATAAGAAAAGGAAACAGAATCATGAAAAAAAAAAAGAATCAAAAAAATCGAAATATAAGCAATGAGGTTCCCTAAACCAAGGTTCTATGTCCTCTAGGGTTAAGCTCTAAAGGTCAACCTAAAGTGTCCTACATCTAAGGAGTATGCTCCAACACTTTGTGGTGTTTTGATAAGCGTTAGATATGGAGTGTCTCCCCTCCAAGTACCATGGGCAACTTGGAATCGATGTAGTTGGGATAAGGTTGTGTTTTGCTCGGTTGCTTAAAGACCATGGGCCCCACCAAGTCAACGGTTCCTTCCTGAAATGTAATGTTATTATGGTGATCCTAAGGCATGTTTCAAACACATGGAAGCCAAGTGTTTGTCACATGTATGCAATATGTCTAAAAAATGCAATTTGTTCCAAATATAATAAGTGTATGATTAAGAGAAAATTTTCAAGTCTCACCCTCTTTTAGTCCCCAGTGTAGTCGCCACTGTAGGGGCCCCGGGATTTTAGGATCCTAAATTTTTTGGTCACCTTTCCCAAACCGTCTGTAGGTCGAGTTAGACCTAAAAAAATGGCTTAAGGATAGGTGAAACAAATTAATTAGACCTTTTTTTTCAACTGAAATGGAGCATTGGAACTTGTACCACGCTACAGGCGTAGCGCTACAAGATTTCCCACGCTGACCCTGCACCGTTACAAGTTCTGTGGCGCTACAGTGTCAGCGCAAGAAGGTTTGTAATGCTACGAAGGTAGCGTAGTTAATTTTCCGGCACTGCTCTTTTTCTTTTAAACCCAATTTTAAATCTTTTTTTTTCGGGGAGAAACTTCAATACCAATACCAACCATGCTAATAAGGAGTCGCCAATGAGTTTTAGGAACTAAACTCATAAACCGTGTATTTAGATTAGATACGAATGGCGCTCGAATAAGGGACGTTTGTCTAAATTGCACGGAAATCCTCTCCGATCCCATGGGGATGACTCCATTGTGGTCGAGCGAACCAAAGATTGGACTCGTGGGCGAAGGTACTAACATGACGTAGTGCGTCGGGTTAGCCCATAGGCGGCCATTACTAGTCTCCTCTTAACCATATGCAAATTATATTTAGAATCACACAAAGTTATCAATTTACAAAATTAACAAAAAATAGCATTATATTGTTAGTGATAACACAAAAAACTAATTAATTTAACTCAAACCGCTATTAAAATTGATTTAGGGAACCTAACATGATTAGATTTGTCCGAAAGAATTATCTTGATTAAGCGTTGCAAACAATCAATTTAAATCCTTTAACAATAATAAGGTGATAAAGCAGTAAAGTGAAACAACGACTTAAAAGTCCATAAACATGATTTTTAGGGCTCTCAGGAAACGTACCACTTCTCCTTTGAAGATTGTCTTCGTCGAATATTCATTTGAGCGGAGTTTCGAATTATCGTTTCGATATTATTAAAATTTGTAGCCACTTTTTAGTAAAATAAATAGTAAATAAATAATTATTATAAAAAAAAATAAGGTTGTTTAAAAGCAATAATCGGATTAATTAAGTATGAGGGAGAGAGTGGGTAAAAAAAGGTGTTGAGAAATGAAGGAAATGAAGGTTTTTATAACAGCGTGGGAACCCTAATCGCGCTAGCCTGCTAGCGCGGTACGCCGTATCGCGCTGACCGAGTAGCGCAGGAAACCCTACACCGCTACTAGGGTAGCGTTGTTAACTTAGTCACGCTGAGCTGTCAGCGTGACTAAATTAAGCGAGCTGCGTTTTTTTTTTTTTTTTAAAGATTTTTTTATTTTTATTTTTATTTTTTTTACTTATTATTTATTTATTATAATTATTATTATCATTTTATTTTATACTTTTATTTAAAATAATAAAAGAGGCGTTGGGATAAAAAAGTCCATTAAATAAGAATGGAACTTTTATAATATCCGAGATTTATTTTTATGCTAAGTATACTCGATTATCCAATCTTCTAATGAATTGAGTTTTTTAATCATCATAGAGTCCTGTCGCGGGACAGAGGGGACTAAATTAGGTGTCTATATTGCATAATTTCTCGTAGCCAAGTGATGTATTCAGTTTGCTTGCATTGTTTGCATGAAGGGAATCTCATCCTTTGAGATAATATATGCGCAAGATTAGAGAACATTAATACATAATCTGCTTATATGTATATAAAGTAAGCTTTTTTGGAGAGTTTCTTTTTTGAAAAAAATTAATTATGCATATATAATTATTAATTAGAAAAAATAATTTATATATATATAAATATTATATATATTATAAAAATATGATTATAATTACCGACTGTTGAAGGTAAATTGACCTTGTCCTGTTGACCACGCAGAGGGCTTCTTGCATAAGGTGTAGGAAGCTCAATAATCCCATAATATGACATTAGAGGTCTAGCTAAGGGCCCAAATAAAAAGCCCATACAGGAAAACTCATGAATCAACACAAGCAATATAAATAGCCTCAAGGGGCAAGGGTAAAGGTAAGGTGGTAGTCACCCAAAAGACCACTACTCTGTCTCTCTCTCTCTCTCTGCACAAAGTCTCTAAATATACCATCTTTGGGTACTGAATTGAGCGTCGGAGGGGTGTTCCTCCGAAACACCTGTAATACCCCACATTTTCACGTATTTTAAGAAAGTATTTTTATATTTTATTCGTATATATTTAATATTTTTATTGAAAATAAATTTATGTTCAATAGGAATATTAAATGAAAAGAAATTAATAATAATAAAATTAATAAAATAAATAATAAATAAGTTTTAATCAAAAATAATTATTTGTGTTCATAAATAATATTTTATGTTTTCAAAATATTTTAAAAGGCTTCTAAAAATAGAATTTTCAAGGGTTTCCTAATTTATTTTGAGGCAAGGGTCTAAAGGTAATTTCCATTTGTTAGGATAAGTATGGGCTTTTTCAAATCTTACTTTGGGGCCTATAAATACCCCTTAAAACCCAAGTTTCAGATTTTTCATGCTCATACTAGTCATTAGGATTCCAAAATTTTAGCGAGAAAAGAGACAAAAAAAAGGGGAGAGGATTTCCGGAAAAAATAAATCTGCAGTTTTTGGAAAACCGAGAAAAAAATTATTTTTGTGTTCTTGTGATCCGTGCCCAGCCGGACCACCACATGTACCCGCCGGACCCCTCCTGCACCCGCCGGAGCCACCGCCGGCCACCTCACACTCCTCCCCTTCCTTCGGTATTTTCGGACCTTCTATAAAGAACAAAAAAAATTTTCCTTCTTTCTTTTTAATTCAATCTTGCAAATTCATGTTCATATTTATGTTTAATCATGCTTTTATGAGTTTTAATCATGTTTAATAAAGTGATGATTTGTTTTAAGGCATGAATTAAATTGTTGTTCATGAAATTTTAGATTAGAGTTTGTAAATCGTGAAAGTTATGATTTTTATGAGTTTTTATGACTTAAATTTCAATATTATGATCATGAATTATTGTTGTGTGAATTTATGATGATTTTATGATGTTTAGATTGATTTTTAAAGGCTTTGAAAATAAAATAAATTGCTGTTCAAAATTTATAATCATGAAACTCAATTGAATAAATATTATGAACATGTTTTGGCTTATGAAAAATTGTTCTAAAGCATAGATTGGTTTCATAATTGTGTTAGTTGATTGTAGAAGAGTTTTACCATGAAATTATGATGTTTTTATAAGTTTTTTATGACTTTAAAGTTAATAAATAAATCTGAAATTTTTATCAAAACAAGTTAAAGTAAGTTTTAAGTTTTCATATAATGCTAGTATGATCACATATGAATTCTATGATGTTACATATAATTTTCAGTATGTTTTATGAAGTTTAAAAGTGATTTTAAGCATGTTTAACATGCTGTCAAGAATTTATAAAGTGAATAATTAGGCTTTTAAAGTATGTAATTAGCATAAATTGATCTTACAAATTAAGCAATACATTGTATGGTTGATTTATGTGGTTTTTGAGTATTTCAAGGAATTTTGGTAATTTTATACTAGGTTGCACGGAGTCGGGAACGGGGTCGAAAACGGATGCGGATACGGGGACTGAAAACGGCTACTCTGAAAAATATTGTTAATGGATACGGTAAATTATAACATGAAGAATCTGAATTGTCCCCAATAAGGGGACGAATCGGGTTCGGAGACGGCAACCCAGTAGAAGTACCCATGCTACGTAGATTTTATATTGCTGTTCACTTTTCTAAAGTGGCATAAAATTTATGTTAAGGTTTTATAAAGCATAAATGAGTCCCAAAAACCAATTAATCATACAATAGAAAAGTAAAGTGTGGTATGGAATTGAATAGAGACCATATAAGGAATATTTTGGACAAGTTTCCAATATAGAAGTTAGGTTATATTTATTGTAGAACTTAGTCAACAAGGTTTTAATTTAGTTTCGGTTTTTCTTATGTAGGAGACTTTGAACTAGTCCACTTCTAGAAGTTGTGGCGGAGCACTGTTACTTTACAAGGTACTTAAGTACTAAAGACAAACACAGGAACTAGAGTTCATGTTTGGATGATCCTTGATTGTATGAGATATTGTTATGCTTGTTGAATCATGAATTTATGTGCATGACGAGTTTACTAGAAGCATGTTTTTACAGTATGTTGACATTCCATGTTAAGTAGTATTATGAATTTTTATAAGCAGGAATTGGAATGTCATGATCAGTTCAATTTGGCCAATAGTTTATTAATCAAGAAAGGAAGTTATTTTTAAGTTGGTTAGTTACTTAATCAACAAGAAAGGTAGTTGTGAATTTTTATTCACTTGATTAAAAGAAGTTATGAGCAATTATTTTAGACATGTTGCCACTCACAAGTTAATGTGTGGTCAAGGAGAAAGTAAGTAATTAGCCACTCACAGTTAATGTGTGGTAAAGGAAGTTCAGTTTAATTAAAGGACACGCATGAGATTAATTTTGAATCACCTTTAATTGAAGATAATTAATTTGGCTTGCTTGACTTGATGCATGTCTTTATGTGATGATGTTGTATGTGAGTCATAACATTTCTAAACCGGTTAATCACATAAAGTGTAAGAGGGCTTGCATCAAAACTCTTGGAATGTATATACCTTGAGTATGAACAATGGGGGGAGTCGTATAGAATAGTGATCTATGACTTTTAATTGGAGTACAAGACGTAGTAGTCTTTTATATTTCTAATGCGCTGGATATTCGTCACTTTATGTGACATAGTAATACTTCTTGGAGTTCCTCCCAAGTTGGTGCCCAATAGGGAAATGATTTTTAAGGAGGAAACTCGTTCGATGCAGGATCCATAAGTTTAAATATAATAATTAAGTTAATTGAGTCCATGTACAGGAAAAAGGTTGTCAAAGGTAAGTTGAGTGCATGTTTAATTTCTTAGTGTTTGTTGCATAGTCTTTAGTAGTTATGTACTCAGCTTTGCTGACTGTTTGTTTTGTGTGCATGGCTTTGTCTTGGACTTGGCCCTACAATGACCCACTTGTGGTGAGTAGTTGTCTAGTAAAAGGAAAGCTGCAGGTACAAGTGGGCATAAGTCATCTCATGATGGGCTGGAGTGAGAGCGCTTGCTGTGTTTTGTAGCTTTACTTTATTTTATTGCTTATGAATGATAACATTTATTTTGGATGATTGTTTTATTCCCTAGACTTTTGGTTTTGGTTTTGGTTTCTTTTTAGGGCCATTAATATGGTTCCGAAGTGTAATAAGTTTAAAGTTGGTTTTTATTTTTGAGATGGTTTTGAAGTTAGTTTTAAATTGTTTTGGTTTTAAGACTTCCGTTGTAGTACTTTGATAAATGCCTTAGTCGTTATCACGGTGGCAGTAATACTTTGATTATTCCATATTTAGAAGCTCTAATAAATATAATCCTTATTAATTATAATATGTTTTCCGGAAAAATAAGAATTAAGAAGTTAGGAAATTCCAAGGTGTTACAACACCCCCCCCCCCCAAGGCTAGTTATGTGTGTCGATTTTGCAGGTGCTCATGGTCATCTCGGAAGCTCACAAGTAGCTGCTCTACCCACACAGCTGGTGGTCTCTCCATTAGCACTGTTTCACCCCGAAACAATTGGCGCTAGAAGGAGGGTAGAGCGCCGTTACAATTTCTTTGTGAGCTTCCAATGGCATGAATGAGGACATACTCATCTCCATCTGGTGAGAGTAGTAATGGGTCTACTCCGTTCCTCATAAGTCTTGATTTGCCAACAACCATATTAACGCATAAATGCTAAACCTTGGAAAAAATTGGTTAGTGAAAGTCAAATTGAGTGTTGTGTGTGGAAATATGCTCACTGAAGCTTTGTGAAAAGCAAAATAAAAGCCCACAAAAGTGGCTAAGGGTTGTCTCCCTCAAAGGCAAGTAGCTTTGACATTACTTCTGTGAAGAGGAACAAAAACAAGAATACTAGCATGGCGATGATCTTGTATGTACCGGACAAAAAGTAAGTCGAAGTACGCTCCATTAATGATAGGTAAACCTAAGTAAGAGTTACAGAATGGGCAAATCAAGGTTCAATAAGAGGCTACAGAACGCCGAGAAGAACAAACCCCCAAAGCTAAGTCTTTTGTCCTATTACTATTATCATCACTCTTATATTACCATGATTACATATTAATGGGCAAGAATTAGCTAGATCTATTGGAATAAATTTGAAATTAATCATTGATATGCAAGTATGGCACCAAGAGCTAAGCCAAAAATAATTATGGTCTACTTGTAAGGTTAGTGTAGAGGTTGCACATCAAGTGTTTGATGAAGTGCTTGACTCAAATTCTTAATGGTATTTTTTGTACACACTAAGTGTTTGATAAAATGCTATAGTGGAATTTTTAGTAGTATTTTTACACACATAAAGTGTTTGATGAAAAGATTGAGTGAGAATTTTATAGAATATTTGTAAAAATTATATTCCCATAAGCATGTAAATACTCTGTAATTTGTGATGTATCACTATTAAAGAGATAGATTTCTAAATTAGTACATGACTACCTTATAGAAGGAGTGTTTTGACCTGGTCTTTAAACCACATCAGCTGCAATGGGGACCAGCTCCTTGAGAGGTGTCTCGGAAGAGGTTCGCAAGATTTGGGGTTCTGAAAATTTGAGATCGTGAAAGTTTGCGGTCCGAGCTCAACAGGTCCTAAAAATATGAGGTCCTAAAAATTCAAGGTCAAGAGAACCTGGAAATCAGAGGACTTGAAATCCAGAGGTTTAGAGTCCAGAGGTACGAAGCTTCAGGCCATCTTACTTACAGCTGGACCAACATGAAAAGTGGTGCATTTAGTAAGTTTTTTTTTTTATACATGTATGTCTTGTTTTATATGTGGTTTTGATTGAGGACTTGAATCTGCATGTGAATGAGGCTAGTTATGGGCTGGCACCTAGTCTTGACCTCCTACAAGGAACTGCGGGATGAACCTGTGTATATGGAGTTGTCACTTTGGAACAACCCACCTCTAGTCAACCTTGGGTGGAAAATGACGAGGAACCATCACACTTTGCTAGGATCATAGCTTGAGAACTCAAGTGATCAAAATGGACGTGGTCTTGAGAACCTTGGATAGAGCTAGAACTCGAGGACCTAAGGGCTTGAGTAGGACATAACTCGGAAAGCTATGGCTAAAGTTGGAGCTTGAGAACCCAAGGGTTTATAGTAACCTTAGCTAGAGCATGAACTTGGAAAACCATGAGCTGAGAATGAACCTAGTCCCACGAGCTTTAGGTAAAGTTGTAACCCGAGGACCAAAGTGTTGGAGTGGAACTAGGGTTGCAAGGCTTGGTTCAGGAAAAGTGCAACAGAATGCTCAAGGCATACGCTACATGGGGACCAAACCTTGTACTTACATTCAAGCAGTTAAAGTGCAATCATCAGGGACATAGACACAAGCAATGAAGATAAGAGAATCATAACCAGGTCTTACTCAAACAGGTTATAGTAAGACCTGCTGGGGGAGCAGGAGGTGGTCCAGGAAACAAAATATGTGGAACAAATTTTCAATATGTAAACAAAAATATCAAGTCCTGCAACATAAAATCAGAAAACCACAAGAGTTGGATCTTATAGCACGCCAACCTGGTACAGGTCCTGGTAAGCCGACTTGGTACAGGTCCCGATCTGTCAACCTAGTACAGGTCCTGGTAGCCTACCTGGTACAGGTCTAGATACAGCGACCTGGTACAAGTCCCGATCTGTCAACCCGGTACAGGTCCTGGTACATCGACTTGGTACAGGCCTAGGTACGCCAACCTGGTACAGGTCCAGGTACTCCAACCTAGTACATGTCCTGGTATGCCGACTTGGTATAGGTCCTGATCTGTCAACCTCGTATAGGTCCTTGTATGCCAACCTGGTACAGGTCCAGATACAGCAACCTGATACAAGTCCTAATTTGTCAACCTGGTACAGGTCCAGATACAACAACTTGGTACAGGTCCCGATCTGTCAACCTGGTATAGGTCCTGGCACACCGACTTGGTAGAGGTCTAGGTACGCCAACCTGGTACAGGTCCAGGTACTTCAACCTGGTACTGGTCCTGGTACGCCGACTTAGTACATGTCTAGGTACGCCAACCAGCTACAGCTCCTGGTACGCTGACTTGGTACAGGTCACAATCTGCCAAGCTTAGAAGATCATTCTGCCCCATCAAACCTGCTCCATGAGGTTGAGGTCTTAGTGACCAGGTCGTATGGAGCGAGGTCTAGAGAATAGACTCTTATTGAGCGTGGTTCATGAAAACCAGCTCCTAAAGAGTATGAACAGCTCTTAGAGAGAGTGGTCTGAGTGACCATCTCCTAGGGAGTGGTCCAAGAAACATGCTCTATGAGGTTGAGGTCTTAGTGACTAAGTCTTATGGAGCAAGATCCAGAGAATGGACATTTAGTGAGCGTGATCCATGGAAAAAAAACTCCTAAAAGGTATGAATAATCTCTTAAAGAGAGTGGTGTGAGTGACCAGCTCCTAGGGGAGTGGTGCAAGATACTTGCTCCATGAGGTCGAGATCTTAGTGACCAGGTCCAATGGAGAGAGGTCTAGAGAATAGACTCTTAGTGAGCGTGGTTCATGGAAACCAACTCTTAAAGAGTATGAACCAGCTTTTAGAGGAAGTGGTCTGAGTGACCAGCTCTTAGAGAGTGGTCCAGGAACCTGCTCCATGAGGTGGAGGTATTAGTGACTAATTCCTACGGAGCAAGGTTTAGAGAATTAACTCTTAGTGAGCGTGGTCCATGGAAACCAGCTCCTAAGGAGTATAAACCAGCTCTTAGAGAGAGTGGTTTGAGTTACCAACTCCTAGGGAGTGGTCCACAAATATGCTCCATGAGGTCGAGGTCTTAATGACCAGGTCCAATGGAGCGAGGTTTAGGGAATAAACCCTTAGCGTGCGTGATTTAGGGAAATTAAACCATCTCCTAGAGAGTATAAACTAACTCTTTAAAAGAGTTGTCTAAAAACCTACTCCTGATAGTTGAGGCTTTAACGACCTATCTTCAGGTAGTAAAGTTCAAAAGCTAACCTCTTATACGTAAAGTTCATAATGCACCTCAAAGAGTGGTCAACTTGTCAATCATGACGCCAGCAAAAGCTCAAGTTCAATCGTTAATTGAAAAAATGACCTTGACCTGTTGACCACGTAGAGGTCCTCTTGCATAAGGTTTAGGAAGCTCAATAATCTCATAATTTGACATTAGAGGTCTAGCTAAGGGCCCAAATAAAAAGCCCATAGGGGAAGGCTCATGAATCAACACAAACTATATAAATAGCCCTCAAGGGGCAAGGGTAAAGGTAATGTGGTGGTCACCCAAGAGACTACTACTCTCTCTCTCTCGATCTCTCTCTGCATAAAGTCTCTAAATATACCATCTTTGGGTACTGACTTGAGCGTCGGAGGGACGTTCCTCAGAGACACCCCCCCCCTGACCCAACACCATGACCTAGCCCGTTCGTTACCAGCTCAATTTGCCCCTAGGTCGTCAACCCATGTCCACCCTATATCCACCAAAACCCAACCCAGCCCACAAACCCAAACGTCCAGTTCAAAATTCGCTAGCTTGATGACAACCCAAATGAACCAACCCCTACCACCTCTTTTTTTTAGTTTATAATTTTTTACGTAAGGTATATGTAAAATTGTACCAAATAATATCTATAATCTTTTTCTCTCATTTGAATATTATGTTGTAACTTTCAAAGTTATAAAATTATTTCAAATTTTATTTATTTGATTCAATTAATTTTGTATTATTTAGTAAGATATCACAAATTACATTAAAGTTAATAAATCATATTTTCACTAGATTAAGCTCATTAATTATATCAATACTGGTTATTTATGTTATGTCATTATTTAATTTCATATATGATTAATTTCATTACTTACAAGTTGCCAATTAGCAAAGTTACATATCCAACAAACTAGGGTGTACAGATTATAGGTCTGGACCGCACCAAACCGCGGGACCAAATCATATTCGCGGTCTAAAATGTATGGTTGCGTTTTTTTGAGCTAGACCGTATTTTTGCGCGTCTGTCTGGTATTTTTATTTTTTTTCGACCCAGACCAGACCGTAAACGTAAATAATTATGGTTGTGGGTTTAGATTTGTGGTATTGCAAATATGACCTATTTAAATTTGAACTCTGTATGATTTTCCATTTTCTGATGATTGATGGATGTTATATTGTCATTTTATTTGTAGGACTTGCACTTGGTGTCATAGTAAAACTTATCGTTGTTGTGGATTAGCATTTCACTCTTATAACAGTTATGCTTCATAAATTTTTTCAAAGAATGATGCGTTTAACCGCAAAACGCACATACACCATACCGTTTAAAAAATTGTGTATGGTCTGGTTGGTCTTAAAAAATACGGTTGGCTGGTTGGAAAAACCTAGGAGCCGCAATTTATGTGGTCTGGTTGGTCTGGACCTCAGACGACACCAGACCGTACGTGAACCCCTACCAAAACACCATGAAACCTAGGCCTAATCAAGTCAACCAATTCGACCTTTCAAACACCTAACCAAGCTACATTGAACCATGCCCTAACCCACCTAACCACCCAACTAACCCATGACATAACCCAACCTAACCCAGTATCCCAAGAACCATCGCCCAGACCAACCAAACCACTCCCCAACCCACCTCATCCCACACCTGGTTTGTGCGTGAATGAGAAAAATCCAACCAAACCCAATTCACCCGTGGCCACCCCTATCGGATGGGATAGATAGCGGATTTAACAAATTGACCTATGATATAGAACTAGATGTTATAATCGATTAATGGTACCATGGAAAATGTATATTGATATCATTGTTTAAAGATATCCATTCTAAAATTAGCATGCAACATTACCTCTTAAAAAAATGTGTGAACACCGGGTATCTTGATGGAACTCGATGGATTATATGCATATGCAAAAGTAGTGGATTTGAGAATAGGGATTACTGTTAAATTGAATAAAGTCAACTTTTATGTCCGACCATATTGACACTGCTCAAAAGCTTATCATGGAACTTGAAGTCCAACTAAAAGGTGGATAATGATGATAATCAAGATAGAGTCCAACAATGGTTTTGAAAATCCACACTATACAGTGTCTTGCAATTTTTTTAGTCTTACATTTTGTGGCATGTGTGAGTCTTATGTAGATAATATGCATATTTATTGCATGTGTAGATAGTAGTGTAGATGGCGTCTATCATCATATACATGTTTATGTTAGAGATCTTTTAGTATACTTTTAATCTCTATTTACCCATGTTTAAATGCACTAGTCTATACAATAATGTGATGTATGTGAAATTTGGTACATTATGAGTAAGTTGTGTTTACAATTACTATGTAGACTTACATGACATAAATTATACGACTTATTTCAACATATACACGTGGAACTAGTTGCAAAATAGACATGGAAAATACCCTTGTTGTTTCAAAAAATGCACTATAGGCCTTAAAGTTTACTAAATTCTCGATATACCCCTTATTTACAAATTTTTATCTAATTACCTTCAAATTAACAAAATAAATTTGATTAATTTGTTAATGTATTAATTTAAATCAATGTTATTATATGAACAAATTATCTTACCCACCCATCACCAAAAAACACCTATTTACATGTCACAACCCACTTACCACAACCTCCACTTAATACCCCTACACAACCACACACATACAGCAAGTCACTTAATACCAACGCCACCCAAGTAAACCACCACCACAAAACAACTAACATCGTCCCTCTATTTCACTTACCTCCAAAATAAAACCACCACCGCAAACCACCCAATATAAATCAACACTGCCAGAAATGACACCACCTTAGCCACCCACGAAACCATCATTTCGATAACCTTTGAAACCCACTCTAAAGTCTTCGAACACCCTCTACAAAAAACGATCACGCAACAAACTACCACAAAAATATGATCAAGCCAACAAATAGTACACCAAAAAATTGAACTGAAACCATAACTACACTTGATTCAACCACCCTTCGAATTTGGATAACAAATTTTTGGTGGATCGGTAACTTATTCGAATGAAATTTGTGTTTGAGAGGTGTTTGAAGGGTTTGGATTTTGGGGTCGGTAACATATGAGGAGGTAGTGACTTTAGGTGGTTGAGGATTGTTAGGGTGGATGTTGGTTCACATTATGCCGGACAATGGGGGTGGATGGTTTACCTGGTCGTGGGTTTCGACCTAGTGGGTGTGTTTTGTGGTGGTTGAAGATGTGCAGGGAGGGTGGGTGGTGTTGAAGAGATTATTAAGCAAGAGAGAAAGTCATGTTGTGGTGGTGATGTGTGGTGATGAAGAGAGGGTGGGTGGTTTGTGTGGTGGGTTTTAAAATTAATTTAGATATTTAATTTACTTCTTTAGTTAATATATTCATAGTTTATTTGATTTTTAATTTTTTAATTTGTGGGTAAGTATTAGGTTTAAAAATTAGTAAAATAAGGGTATTCGTGAATTTCGTAAATGTTTGAGGGCGTATGATTGAAAACAAACAAGGGTATTTCATTGCGTTTTGCAATAGTTCAGGGGTATATATGGTGAAATAGCCGAAAATTATCTCCAATGAGGATATATTGTGATAATATGAAGGCGTTTTAACAGCATGTTAGGCAATCATGTATAAAAGTTCCAGAAGAATTTATATATGACGTATTCAAATATCAAGTCCTTCAGATTCTTTATTCAGAATACAAAACTCCCATACAAAGCTATTGATTAAACTAGATTGTAAACACTCAACTTGAGCTTGAGTATTTGAGAGATAATCAGAATCTTATTCATATTGGAGAACTTTGATTTAAAGGATAATCCTTTTATGGGTCCAAAAGAACCATAAACAAGAATTACTTAAATGTAATTACTAGTTTACATAAGATTAGACAATGACGTGATAATATCACAAGTTGCCATAAATTATGATCAATATGTAATTATCATAGCTACTTTATATATTTCAGAAGAAAGCATAAGTTTAATATTTATGGCAACTTGCCAAATATGAAGTAATGATAAATACAACATATGTATTATTTTCAAGAGTATGGCGAGGAATAAATATATATCCATGTTGAAGATTGAAGTACAATTAGAAAGGATCAACTTACGAAGCAGTTGAATGTTATTCTACTTCAAGGGCGAAGCTACTACAAAGATTTTGGATTCATTATTCTGAATGATCTCAAGTTATGCATTTATCAGGGGGAGAAGAAATACGCGTTGCACTCTTTTTCCCTTAACCCATGGTTTTGTCCTATATTGGGTTTTTCCATGTAAGGTTTTACTGAGGCAAACATCTTAAAGGCGTATTACAAAAGGATGTACTCTTTTCATTCACTAGGTTTTTTGTTCCCACGGGTTCGTTTTTCTGTAAGGTTTTATTTTTAACGAGACATTTGCTTTTCAAGAATGGTACATTTATGGGGGAGGATGAGTGTTAGGTTATATAATATATGTATTTACAGGATGGCCCACTGTACCCTATGATATTCTAGGATATTTAGATCTAGGTTTATTATTCTCTAAGGAAACCCTGATAGTTTCCCATGTCTATATATGTTATACTCCCTTATGATTTATTGATATGAATATGAATCTATTATCTCTAATACTCTCCTATATACTCTCTTTCTATAACCAAGAAACATTTATTTGAAAATTAGTTATTAAAATATTAAAAAAAAAAAAAATGATCTATAACTCCAACAAACTTTCATGATGTTTATAAATATATTATTTTTTATGGGATGTCCATTATACCCCTTAGGTATGATCTAGAATATTGCTGATACTAGGGTTTATTCTACAAGAAACCTTAATGGTTGTATATATATATATTGGTACTGAATAAGAAAATGGATCTATTATCCCCCCACAAATATCTCTTATTAACCTTATTTTTCTATAACACGTTATCAGCACGAACACTCTGATTGAATCTATTATTTGCATCAATCAATTATATAACATCCCATCTAAGCCCCCAAGGTATGCATATTGCAAGTTTATTATATTTATCAATTCAATTGTATT
The DNA here is from genome assembly GCA_016808085.1 of Suaeda aralocaspica. Taxonomy (NCBI): domain Eukaryota; kingdom Viridiplantae; phylum Streptophyta; class Magnoliopsida; order Caryophyllales; family Amaranthaceae; genus Suaeda; species Suaeda aralocaspica. The sequence goes on from PYUH01000021.1 coordinate 489,253, forward strand.
TTATATTTGATGAATGATTGCGTTCGTAATTTAATCCTCATACTCGTAATTTAATAATCACGACAATGCAAGTTAAATTAATAATATTTAGTCGATTTCTTGAAAAAAAAAAAATTACGCCGATTACTCTTATTCTTTTATACTAGAATTTTGTCTGTTTGTATATGCAAATATGTTGTGATTTAGTATTGTAGTATTTGATCCTTAATGTTTTTAGGAGTAATGACTTACATTTCAAGCATAGTATGTCTGCTATGTATGTCATCCATACTATATTATTATGTATGTTGATTTTCACTGGAAGACGATGCAATTAAATTTCAGAATTAAGTGTTTAAATAAAATAATTAATTAATTAGGAAATTAATAAGTAATTGGAGAATTTGATTTTTTCACTGGAAGACGATGCCACTTAAATTCATGTTAACAAATACGATTATGAATGAATGATGACCATTATAGAATGATGGTTTTTGTTGTTTTTGATAGAGGTGTTGTAGTGTAAAAAGTTAACACGATATGTGTGGAAAAGTGATGGACAGTACTCGGTATTTTGTTGTGGAGTTTGGAACGATTATAAGTTGGTCACTTGTATTTGGGGATAATATTATATCTTCATATGATAAAGTTCAATGATTTTTGGATTTTTGATTTTTTTTTATTTATCTTCTCTTTTTTGTTGATTCTAAAATAAAAAAAAAAATTAAACAGAAAGAGGCAATCATATGGATTATTAGATTATTATATTATTATTATTATTATTATTATTATTATATTATTATTTATTATATTATATATTAGTATTATTATTATTATTATTATTATTATTATTATTATTATTATTATTATTATATTATTATTATTAGTATTTATTAGACTTATTATTATTATTATGATTATATATATGGCTATTGACAATTATAAATGTTGTTAACACATATATTAGTTAGTTTATCATTCATTATATGGGTACATGTGGATAAAGGACTCTAGTCATTATCTGTCTACTAGTATAATTAGGAGTTTATGCTATTATAATTTCACTAGGATTAGGATTTCCATCTTTATAAATTAAGTGTAAGCATTCATTTTTATTCAATATGAATTATCAAACAATAATATTCGCGTAGACGAGTATTTTTTATGCAAAGCTTATCACCCACCATGGTTTATTTTATTACATTTTATATATATATATATTATATATATATATATATATAGTGTGTTTCGTTGAATTTGTCTATACAGTATATATGTATTAAGTAAAATTTGTCATGTTGATTACTTGACTCATTTATCAGTAAATCGTGGCCATATAACATTATTACACTATATAATAGTTCCTAATTTGCAATTATTTTGATATAGTAAAATTATGTCAACCTAGCCAAAACTTGCATTTGCGGCCCTTGTATACGGGAAAGATTATTTGCTTGGGTATGGATGCGTGAAATTCATCTAGATGCAAAAGGTCTTGGAAAAACTATCAAAAGCAGGAATCAGAGGAAAACAGTCAAGACAAAGCTAAAGTTATGATATCCTTCGCCATCACCGTCATGAGGCCCTTAAGACTGAATATTTAACTGTGAAAGACCCAATGGTACTTTGGATAATTATAAGGAAAGGTACGACCACCAAAAAACGTTACCCCCCTTCCCTCAAGCTTTGTTATTGAATAGCTTAATTAAGATTACAAGATTTTAAATCAGTAAGTGAGTATAACTCAGCCAAGTTTAAAATCACTTCTAAACTGAAATTATGCGGAGAAAAAAAAACTGATGAGGATATGTTGGAAAAAGACATATACCACTTTTCACAAGGATAATCCTTATTGAGTAAACAATATCGTGAAAAGGGCTTTAAAAATATTCTGATTTGGATATCTTGTCTTCTAGTGGCTGAACAAAATGATGAGCTTTTATTGAAAATTCATGAATCACGGCCAACTGGGCTCTACGGCATTCCCTGAAGTGAATGCTGCATTCCCACAATGGGATACGAGATATAACAATAGATGGCCCTGTCAGCAGCAGTGGTCGAGGTCGTGGTGGAAGTCATGGCCGCCAGAAGAGCGTCGTGTATTATAGAGGTAGAGAGGTGGTCATTTCAAAACTCATATTCTCACCGGAAGTGGGATAATGAGGATGGTAGTAAAAAAGCATGAGAAGGCTAATAAAGTGAGACTATGTGCTACCGTTGTGGAGGAAAGGGCCACTGGTCTCGTATATGTCGTACACCAAAGCATCTTGTTGACTTTATCAGCAGTCTCTGAAAAAAAGAAAGGAAAGAAATGGGGACTAACTTGGTATACGAAGATGGCGAAGGTGATTTGATAATGATGATACAACTCCACAGGAGGTTGCAGATTTCTTCCACCCCCTGAAGGGAATAATTAAGTCAAAAATAATTATGATATAGCAAATAAAGATCAGTAGTTTACATTCAAATTAGCTAGAATAATTTATGTTATTTACTTTGGCTTTGTTATTTTATGCATGAACTTGTAGTTCATAGTTTGTTTTGTGCTTTTAAGACTTTGTTACTTTAATCTTATTTTATTCTTGAATATTTGGATATTTAGGAATGTTTATTTACTTTCTATTATTTCATTTGAAGAACATGAATGCTCTCCAATCTCAATTAACAATAAATGGTGAAGAAATATGTCTAGCAATAGTGGAACTACTCATACGATTACTTAAAATAGAGATATTTTTCTCAATTGATGAAGAATATAAGTGTGAATACTATATCCGGTAGTGCAAACACTTATTGAAAGCTCCAGAAGAGCACACTATATTGATGCCAATGGAACAAAATTCGAAATATTGATGCTTTGTACTCCCCTAAGTCTCAAAGAATTTATTGAGTTTTAAAGATATCCGCCCCAAACGGATACCATATTGAGACATAAGTGAAGGAAATAATGATTCCTTCAAATTACGAGTATAACCCAAGGCACTAAGCAGGTTTTGGAGAGATTATCTGCACTCTCCACTGGCTTGTAATACACAAAGATTAATGTTATTGAGATATATGCTATTGTTAACCCGAAGTTACAGAATAGCTTTGTTTGGCATGAACGGTTAGGCCATCCCTGGTTCATCAATGATGCGAAAATAATTGAAAATTCAATGGACATTCTTTGAAGAGCCAGCAAATTCTTCAAATGATTATTCTTGTGCTGCTGTTGCTCCCAAGGTAAGTTGATCATTCGGCCATCACCCACGAAAATAAATTATGAATCTATTTCTTTCCTTGAAAGTATACACGGAGACATATGTGGACCAATACATCCACCATGTGGAACATTTAGATATTTTATGGTTTTATCGATGCATCGGCTAGATGGTCACCTGTGTCCTTACTATCAACCCGCACCTGGGCGTTTGCGAGGTTACTTGCTACATTGAAGATTACGGCACATTTCCAGATTTTCCTATTAAGAATATACGTCTGGATAATGCTGGTGAATTACTTCAAAGGCTTTTAATGATTATTGTATGGCTATTGGATTAATGTTGCAACATCCTGTAGCACATGTTCATACACAAAATGGTCTTGCAGAATCACTAATTAAACGTCTTCATGTTGATTCCTAGACCATTACTTATGAAGTCGGATCTACCGATTTCTACTTGGGACAAGCTATTTCACATGCTGCAGCACTAATTCGATCAGGCCACCAGAAACATAAGTTCTCCCCATCACAATTGGTTTGTTGGTCAGGAACCAGAATTCCCATCTAAGAACTTGTGGTGTGCGGTGTGTATGTTCCAATTGCTCACCACAACGCTCTAAGATGGGTCCTCAAAGGAGGCTGGGCATATATGTCAGGTTTGAATCCCATCAATAATTAGATACCTAGAGGCCATTAACAGGTGATCTATTTACTGCGCGTTTGCAGATTGTCACTTTAACAGGAGTTAGTTTTCCCAGCATTAGGGGAGAGAACAAGCAGCTGGAAAAAGAAATAGTTGGAATGAATCATCATTAAACCACCTGATCTCGCACTAAACATGTGAATTGGAAGTCCAAAAGATATTAATTTACAAAGCTTAGCAAAAATCAATTGCCAGACGCATTTACTGACCTAAATAGAGTAACTAAGTCACATATTACCAGCTGTAAATGCTCCTATCAAGATTGATGTCCCTGAAGGACATCTCATGAGTCAAGCACGCCTGAAGCGTGGTAGACCAGTGGTTCCAAAGATAAGAACCTCGGAAAGAAAAGGAGCAATGATAGTAATGGCCGAGATTGAGGAAGCAATAAATGAAGGATCTCCAGTAAGAGACCATAGACATGACAAATGAATTAGTGTTCTATAGAAGAACCTCAGTACCTGCAAAATGAAGAGATCTCAACAGATTATGTCATGTCTAATAACTTGAAACCGAAATGAAAATCGACGTCGTGATGTTTTTGTCATAAATGTAGCACTTGATGTTATGAATGGAAAAAGGATCATGAGCCTAAGTCTATTGAAGAAGTGGAAAAGAGATGATTGGACAAAATGAAAGAAGCAATGATGCAGAATTGAAATCACTTGCAAAGAGAGAAGTATTTTGGGCAGTAGTTCGATAACTGAAGGTGTGTAAAGCCAGTGGGATATAAATGGTCTTTGTGCGGAAAAAGAAATGAAAAGGGTGAAATTGTGAGACACAAAAAGCACGTTTAGTTGCACAAGGATTCTCACAAAGACCTGGTATTGATTTTGAGGAGACATTATTCCCCGTGGTGGATGCAACTACTTTCAGATTCTTAATTAGTTCTGGCAGAGTAAGATAAGATATTGACTTGATTTACGACTAATGGATGTTGTAACAGCTTACTTATACGGCCCACTTGATAGTGATATATACATGAAACTCCCGGAAGGTTTCAAGTTGCCTGAAGCAACTGGTGCGCGTTCTCGAGAACAACATTGTATTAAGTTAAATAGATCCCTTTATGGAATGAAACAATCAGGGCGATGTGGTCAATCGCTTAGTGAATATTTGTCGAAAAGAAAAATTATAAAAATGACCCTATTAGCCCTTGTATTTTCATAAAGAAATTCGGGTCAGGTTTGTGATATTGCTGTTATGTTGATGATTTGAATATCATTGGAAACTCCAGAAGAGATTTCAAAACAGTGGAATACTTGAAAAAGGAGTTTGAAATGAAAGGATCTTGGTAAGACAAAATTTTGTTTAGAGCTACAAATTGAGCACCTAAAGAAGGAATCCTTGTTGCATCAAACTAATACACAGAGAAGGTGCTCAGAGATTTTATATGGATAAAGCACATCCGTTAACTAGCCAATGGTTGTAGATCACTAGATGTTGATAAAGATCCTTTTCGCCTCGGGAAAATGATGAAGAGATTCTTGGTCCTGAAGTACCATATCTAAGTGCAATAGGAGCATTGATGTACCTTGCTAGTCACACAAGGACCCGACATATCATTCTCATCAATCTATTAGCAAGGTTTAGCTCATGTCTACCCGAAGGCATTGGAATGGGGTTAAGCATATATTTCGCTATCTACAAGGTACGAAAGATAAAGGTTGGTTCTTTTCTAACACCCTCCAAGAAGAAGATTAGTTGGTTTTGCAGATGCAGGGTATTTATCAGATCCTCATGGTGCTCGATCACAAACTGGATATGTATTTACATATGGTGGGGGTACCGCAATCTCTTGACGTTCATGAAACAAACCATTGCTGTACTTCTTCTAATCATGCAGAAATTTAGCAATTCATGAGGCTAGTCGAGAAGTGTATGGCTAAGGTCTCTAATTCAGCACATACAAGAAGATTGTGGTCGTTTATGTGGAAAACAAGCTCCGACTACATTATATGAAGACAAAGCAAGCCCTGTATGCACAACTCAGGAAGGGTTCATTAAAGGTTACAGGACGAAGCATATTTTGCCAAAGTTTTTCTTCACCCATGACCTTCAGAAGAATAGTGAGATAGTTTCCAACAGATTCGTTCAAGCGAAAATTTAGCAGATCTATTACCAAGCGCGCTTCCTACTGCTACATTCAAGAAATTAGTTCATCAAATCGGGTTGCGTCATCAAGGATCTCAACGGATGATATCATGAGGGGAGTCAATGCGCGCTGTTCTCTTTTTCCCTTAACTATGGTTTTCCCACTGGGTTTTCCTGTTAAGGTTTTTTTAATGAGGCAGCATTGCACATGCGTATTATAAATGATGTATAGTTGCTTTTATAATGGACATCCAAGGGGGAGTGTTATAAAATATTATTATTTATGGATGTCCATTATACCCTTAGGTATGATCTAGAAATATTCTGGATACAGGGTTTATTCTACAAGAAACCCTAATGGTTGTATAATTATATATGGTACTGAATAAGAAAATGGATCTATTATTCCCTCCCACAAATACTCTCTATTAAACCTTATTTTCTATAAACCATGAGATATTAGAATCTCAATCTGGATAATAAGACACTAACCTCAAACATAGAAATTGCCCGTTAAAAAATATATATAAATTGATTTATTGGATTTAAGTGAATAAATAAAGCCCTCTTTCCCTTTTAATTAAATAAAGAAACGAAAACTTGTTTGTATATAATAAGGAGATATAGCAACAAATTAGTTGGTGTACATGGTTCAAAAGTAATGACGTGACGAAGGGTCTGTTCACTTCAGCTTAAATCAGTTCAGTTCAGTTCAACCTCTTTTTATTTTGCTAATCATTATGCTTCATCAAAAACTTTCAGTTCAACTCTAATCAGTTCAGTTCAGCTCGGTTAGTTCAGTCCAATTCAGTTCCATGTTTTCAGTTGGAAGTAAAACAGACGAAGACGAAGCCCAGTATGAAAAACTACAAATAGATTGGTGAAGTGTTATATTGTGGCATAGATCAATTTTATTTGTGCGGAAACATCATAACTAACATGTCCAATTTAACATAATTTGTTGAAGTTAGTTTGACTACGGATTTAATTTTGAAATATTATCCTTAAAATATTATCATTGAATAAAAAATTGTAATCAATTTTTTAATAAAATAAGTTCAAACTTTAATCGAAAAACTCAGATCATTACAAACAAATCAGAAATTTCAGTTCAAATAAGATGTATGAAATAAGAAGGCATGTTTACTTCAGCTGAAATGAACTAAACTGATGGAGCTGAGGTAAGTCCAAAGTTTTATTATGGACTATGATTTTTACTTAGGGTTATTATTTTTTAACTATTGATTTTTAATTCTGATTATTGATTTTTAACTATGATTTTTATTGATTGACTCTGATATGATTTATTTTTAACTATGGATTATTATGATTTATTTTAACTATGGTTTAATGACATACTAAATAATTTTGATATAATCCCACTACTAATTATTAAACAAAAAAAATTCGTTATGGTAGTTTATACTATATGAAATAAAAATCACAATATATTTTCAATTTTTTGTTAATGGTAATCCATTTATGTGAATATATATATTTTTGTAAATGATATTTCACTTATATTTTTGTTTCATTTTCTAAAGTGTAGTTTCATAAAAAATTTTCATGAAAATTATAAACTAATAAATATATACATATGAAACAAAAAATGATGATTAATGTTTCAAAAATATATTATGAACACACCAAGGGCCTATTTAATTTAACTATTTTAACAACTGAGTTGAGGTGAGCTGAGTGATTTTAAGCAAAATTAGAAGAATTGAGCTAAGCTGGACTGATTTTAAGTTAAGTAAACAAATATTAAGAACAAATAAAGTCAAGTACAAAATAAAAAACTAACATATATATCAATATATTATAAACAAATAAATCTATACAAAATAATAATAACAATAATAATAATAAAATAATATTATGAACAAATATATATGTATCAAATTATACGAGCATAATGAATGATGATATCAAACTATATATTCATATGTGTCAATTGATTGTCTAGAGCCGTAGTATGTTTTTAAACGAAAATATGTTAATGTGTAGTACTTCGTCTGATATTTGGCTCAACTTTTCACATTGAGTCTTAGCTACTTGAGTGGAGAAAATACGGGCCTAGTATTTATAAAAGGATTAGATAAATCATTGATCGATTCTTCTTTCAATATACAAATCAAAATATCTTTTCTTAGCCAAAATTTTTTTCTTTTTTAATTGGTGTTTCGGTGGTGAAACAATGCTAATGGAGAGACCATCAGCTGTGTGGGTAGAGCAACTACTTGTGAGCTTCTGAGATGACCATGAGCCACTGCACAATCGACACACATAACTACCCTCGCGGCGCGGGGGGGGTTT
>PYUH01000021.1:497571-512103 GCA_016808085.1 Suaeda aralocaspica
GGCCCCCCCCCCCCCCCCCCCCGCGCGCGCGAGGGTAGTTATGTGTGTCGATTGTGCAGGTGCTCATGGTCATCTCAGAAGCTCACAAGTAGTTGCTCTACCCACACAGCTGATGGTCTCTCCATTAGCATTGTTTCACCCCGAAACACCAATTAAAAGAAAAAAAATTATTGGCTAAGAAAAGATAATCTGATCAATGATTTATCTAATCCTTTTATAAATACTAGGCCGTATTATTTCTCCACTCAAGTAGCTAAGACTCAATGTGAAAAGTTGAGCCAAATATCAGACGAAGTACTACACATTAACATATTTCGTTTAAAACATACTACGGCTCTAGACAATCAATATGCACATATGAATATATAGTTTGATATCATCATCATTATGCTCGTATAATTTGAATACATAATATATTTGTTCATAATATTATTATTATTATTATTATTGTTATTATTATTTTGTATATGGATTTATTTTGTTTATAATATTATTGATATATATGTTAGTTTTATTTTGTACTTGACTTTAATTTGTTCTTAATATTTGTTTACTTTAACTTAAAATCAGTCCAGCTTAGCTCAATTCTTCTAATTTTGCTTAAAATCAGCTCAGCTCACCTCAACTCAGTTGTTAAAATAGTTAAATTAAATAGGCCCTTGGTGTGTTCATAATATATTTTTGAAACATTAATCATCATTTTTTGTTTCATATGTATATATTTATTAGTTTATAATTTTCATGAAAATTTTTTATGAAACTACCATTTAGAAAATGAAACAAAAATATAAGTGAAATATCATTTACAAAAATATTATTATATCACATAAATGGATTACCATTAACAAAAATATGAAAATATATTAGTGATTTTTATTTCATATAGTATAAACTACCATAACGAATTTTTTTTGTTTAATAATTAGTAGTGGATTAATATCAAAATTATTAGTATGTCATTAAACCATAGTTAAAAATCATTAATAATCCATAGTTAAAAATCAATAATCATAGTCAATCAATAAAAATCATAGTTAAAAATCAATAATCAGAATTAAAAATCAATAGTTAAAAAATAATAATCCATAAGTAAAAATCATTAGTCCATAATAAAAACTTTGGACTTAGCTCAGCTCCAATCAGTTTAGTTCATTTCAGCTGAAGTAAACATGCCCTTAGTTCAATACATCTTATTTGAACTGAAATTTCTGATTTGTTTGTAATGATCTGAGTTTTTTCGATTAAAGTTTGAACTTATTTTATTAAAAAATTGATTACAATTTTATTATTCAAATGATAATATTTTAAGGATAATATTTCAAAATTAAATCCGTAGTCAAACTAACTTCAACAAATTATGTTAAGAGTGGACATGTTAGTTATGATGTTCCGCACAAAAATAAAATTGATCTATGCCACAATATAACACTTCACCAATCTATTTGTAGTTTTTCATACTGGGCTTCGTCTTCAGGTCTGTTTACTTCAACTGAAAACAATGGAACTGAATTGGACTGAACTGAACCGAGCTGAACTGAACTGATTAGAGTTGAACTGAAAGTTTTTGATGAAGCATTAATGATTAGCAAAATAAAAGAAGAGTTGAACTGAACTGAACTGATTTTAAGCTGAAGTGAACAGACCCTTCGTCAATCGTCATTACTTTTGAACCATGTACACCAACTAATTTGTTGCTATATCCTTTTATATACTAAACAAGTTTGTTTCTTTATTTAATTAAAAGGGAAAGAGGGCTTTATTTATTCACTTAAATCCAATAAATCAATTTATATATTTTTTAACGGGCAATTTCTATGTTTGAGGTTAGTGTCTTATTTATCCAGATTGAGATTCTAATATCTCATGTGTTATAGAAAATAAGGTTTAATAGAGAGTATTTGTGGGAGGGAATAATAGATCCATTTTCTTATTCAGTACCAATATATATATATACAACCATTAAGGGTTTCTTGTAGAATAAACCCTAGTATCCAGAATATTCTAGATCATACCTAAGGGGTATAATGGACATCCATAAAATAATAATATTTTATAACACTCCCCCTTGGATGTCCATTATAAAGCAACTATACATCATTTTATAATACGCATGTGCAATGCTGCCTCATTAAAAAAACCTTAACAGGAAAACCCAGTGGGAAAAACCATAGTTAAGGGAAAAAGAGTACAGCGCGCATTGACTCCCCCTCATGATATCATCCGTTGAGATCCTTGAGATGACGCAACCCGATTTGATGAACTAATTTCTTGAATGTAGCAGTAGGAAGCGCCTTGGTAAATAGATCTGCTAAATTTTCGCTTGAACGAATCTGTTGGAAACTAATCTCACTATTCTTCTGAAGGTCATGGGTGAAGAAAAACTTTGGCAAAATATGCTTCGTCCTGTCACCTTTAATGAACCCTTCCTTGAGTTGTGCAATACAGGCTGCATTGTCTTCATATAATGTAGTCGGAGCTTGTTTTCCACATAAACGACCACAATCTTCTTGTATGTGCTGAATTAGAGACCTTAGCCATACACATTCTCGACTAGCCTCATGAATTGCTAAAATTTCTGCATGATTAGAAGAAGTAGCAGCAATGGTTTGTTTCATGGAACGCCAAGAGATTGCGGTACCACCATATGTAAATACATATCCAGTTTGTGATCGAGCAACATGAGGATCTGATAAATACCCTGCATCTGCAAAACCAACTAATTCTTCTTTGGAGGTGTTAGAAAAGAACAAACCTTTATCTTTCGTACCTTGTAGATAGCGAAATATATGCTTAACCCCATTCCAATGCCTTCGGGTAGGACATGAGCTAAACCTTGCTAATAGATTGATAGAGAATGATATGTCGGGTCTTGTGTGACTAGCAAGGTACATCAATGCTCCTATTGCACTTAGATATGGTACTTCAGGACCAAGAATCTCTTCATCATTTTCCCGAGGGCGAAAAGGATCTTTATCAACATCTAGTGATCTTACAACCATTGGGCTAGTTAACGGATGTGCTTTATCCATATAAAATCTTCTGAGCACCTTCTCTGTGTATGTAGTTTGATGCACAAGGATTCCTTCTTTTAGGTGCTCAATTTGTAGCCCTAAACAAAATTTTGTCTTACCAAGATCTTTCATTTCAAACTCTTTTTTCAAGTATTCCACTGTTATTGGAATCTCTTCTGGAGTTCCAATGATATTCAAATCATCAACATAGACAGCAATAATCACAAAACCTGACCCGAATTTCTTTATGAAAATACAAGGGCTAATAGGGTCATTTCTATAATCTTCTTTCAACAAATATTCACTAAGGCGATTGTACCACATACGCCCTGATTGTTTCAATCCATAAAGGGATCTATTTAACTTAATACAATGTTGTTCTCGAGAACGCGAACCAGTTGCTTCAGGCAACTTGAAACCTTCCGGGAGTTTCATGTATATATCACTATCAAGTGGGCCGTATAAGTAAGCTGTTACAACATCCATTAGTCGTAAATCAAGTCCATGTCTTACTGCCAGACTAATTAAGAATCTGAAAGTAGTTGCATCCACCACAGGAGAATATGTCTCCTCAAAATCAATACCAGGTCTTTGTGAGAATCCTTGTGCAACTAAACGTGCTTTGTGTCTCACAATTTCACCCTTTTCATTTCTTTTCCGCACAAAGACCCATTTATATCCCACTGGTTTTACACCTTCGGGTATACGAACTACTGGCCCAAATACTTCTCTCTTTGCAAGTGATTCATTCCTGCATCATTGCTTCTTTCATTTTGTCCAATCATCTCTTTTCCTACTTCTTCAATAGACTTAGGCTCATGATCCTCTTTTCCATTCATAACATCAAGTGCTACATTATATGACAAAAACATCATCGACGTCGATTTCATTTCGGTTTCAAGTTATTAGACATGACATAATCTGTTGAGATCTCTTCATTTTCAGGTACCTGAGGTTCTTCTAGAACACTATCATTTGTCATGTCTATGGTCTCTTCTGGAGATCCTTCATTTATTGCTTCCTCAATCTGGCCATTACTTATCATTGCTCCTTTTCTTTTCCGAGGATTCTTATCTTTGGAACATGGTCTACCACGCTTCAGGCGTGCTTAGACTCATGAGATTGTCCTTCAGGGACATCAATCTTGATAGGAGCATTTACAGCTGGTATATGTGACTTAGTTACTCTATTAGGTCAGTAAATGCGTCTGGCAATTGATTTGCTAAGCTTTGTAAATTAATTATCTTTTGGACTTCCAATTCACATTGTTTAGTGCGAGAATCAGGTGGTTTAATGATGATTCATTCCAACTAATTTCTTTTTCCAGCTGCTTGTTCTCTCCCCCTAATGCTGGGAAAACTAACTCGTTAAAGTGACAATCTGCAAAACGGCAGTAAATAGATCACCTGTTAATGGCTCTAGGTATCTAATTATTGATGGGATTCAAACCTGACATATATGCCCAGCCTCCTTTGAGGACCCATCTTAGAGCGTTGGTGGTGAGCAATTGGAACATACACCGCACATCCAAAGTTCTTAGATGGGAAATATCTGGTTCCTGACCACAAACCAATTGTGATGGGGAGAACTTATGTTTCTGGTGGCCTGATGCGAATTAGTGCTGCAGCATGTGAAATAGCTTGTCCCAAGTAGAAATCGGTAGATCCGACTTCAAAGTAATGGTCTAGGAATCAACTGAAGACGTTTAATTAGTGATTCTGCAAGACCATTTTGTGTATGAACATGTGCTACAGGATGTTCAACATTAATTCCAATAGCCATACAATAATCATTAAAAGCCTTTGAAGTAAATTCACCAGCATTATCCAGACGTATATTCTTAATAGGAAATCTGGAAATTGTGCTCGTAATCTTTCAATGAGCAAGTAACCTCGCAAACGCCAGGTTGCGGGTTGATAGTAAGGACACATGTGACCATCTAGCGATGCATCGATTAAAACCATAAAATATCTAAATGTCCACATGGTGGATGTATTGGTCCACATATGTCTCCTGTATACTTTCAAGGAAAGAAATAGATTCATAATTTATTTTCGTGGGTGATGGCCGAATGATCAACTTACCTTGGGAGCAAGCAGCACAAGAATAATCATTTGAAGAATCTGCTGGCTCTTCAAAGAATGTCCATGTGAATTTTCAATTATTTTTCGCATCATTGATGAACCGGGATGGCCTAACCGTTCATGCCAAACAAAGCTATCTGTAAACTTCGGGTTAACAATAGCATATATCTCAATAACATTAATCTTTGTGTAACAAGCCAGTGGAGAGTGCAGATAATCTCTCCAAAACCTGCTTAGTGCCTTGGGTTATACTCGTAATTTGAAGGAATTCATTATTTCCTTCACTTATTGTCTCAATATGGTATCCTTTGGGGCGGATATCTTTAAAACTCAATAAATTTCTTTGAGACTTAGGGGAGTACAAAGCATCAATAATTTCGAATTTTGTTCCATTGGCATCAATATAGTTGCTCTTCTGGAGCTTTCAATAAGTTTTGCACTACCGGATATAGTATTCACACTATATATTCTTCATCAATTGAGAAAAATATCTCTTATTTTTAAGTATCGTATGAGTAGTTCCACTATCTGCTAGACATATTTCTTCACCATTTATTGTTAATTGAGATTGGAGAGCATTCATGTTCTTCAAATGAAATAATAGAAAGTAAATAACATCCTAAATATCCAAATATTCAAGTAACTAAAATAAGATTAAAGTAACAAAGTCTTAAAGCACAAAACAAACTATGAACTACAAGTTCATGCATAAAATAACAAAGCCAAAGTAAATAACATAAATTATTCTAGCTAAATTGAATGTAAACTACTGATCTTTATTTGCTAATATCATAGATTATTTTTGACTTAATTATTCCCTTCAGGGGTGGTGAAGAAATCTGCAACCTCCAGGTGAGTTGTATCATCATTATCAAAATCACCTTCGCCATCTTCGTATACCAAGTTAGTCTCCACTTTCTTTCCTTTCTTTTTCAGAGACTGCTGATAAAGGTCAACAAGATGCTTTGGTGTACGACATATACGAGACCAGTGGCCCTTTCCTCCACAACGGTAGCACATAGTCTCACTTTTAGCCTTCTCATGCTTTTTACTACCATCCTCATTATCCCACTTCCGGTGAGAATATGAGTTTTTGAAATGACCACCTCTACCTCTATAATATCCACGACCTCTTCTGCGGCCATGACTTCCACCACGACCTCGACCACTGCTGCTGGCAGGGCCTCTATTGTTAATTCGTATCCCATTGTGGGATGCAGCATTCACTTCAGGGAATGCAGTAGAGCCAGTTGGCCGTGATTCATGAATTTTCAATAAAAGCTCATCATTTTGTTCAGCCACTAGAAGACAAGATATCAATTCAGAATATTTTTTAAAGCCCTTTTCACGATATTGTTTACTCAATAAGAGATTATCCTTGTGAAAAGTGGTATATGTCTTTTCCAACATATCCTCATCAGTTATTTTTTCTCCACATAATTTCAGTTTAGAAGTGATTCTAAACATGGCTGAGTTATACTCACTTACTGATTTAAAATCTTGTAATCTTAAATTAAGCTATTCATAAAGAGCTTGAGGGAGGATAACGTTTTTCTGGTGGTCGTACCTTTCCTTTAAATTATTCCAAAGCACCATTGGGTCTTTCACAGTTAAATATTCAGTCTTAAGGGCCTCATGAAGGTGATGGCGAAGGAATATCATAGCTTTAGCTTTGTCTTGACTGTTTTCTTGATTTCCTGCTTTGATAGTTTTTCCAAGACCTTTTGCATCTAGATGAATTTCAGCATCCAATACCCAAGACAAATAATTCTTTCCAGTAATATCAAGGGCCGCAAATTCAAGTTTTGCTAGGTTTGACATAATTTACTATATCAAAATAATATTGCAAATTAGGAACTATTATATAGTGTAATAAATGTATATATGCCACGAATTTACTGATAAATGAGTCAAGTAATCAACAATGACAAATTTACTTAATACATATATACTGTATAGACAAATTCACGAAACACACTATATATATATATATATATATGTAATAAAATAAACCATGGTGGGTGATAAGCTTTGCATTAAAAATACTCGTCTACGCTAATATTATTGTTTGATAATTCATATTGATAAAAATGAATGCTTAACACTTAATTTATATAAAGATGGAAATCCTAATCCTAGTGAAATTATAATAAAGCATAAACTCCTAATTATACTAGTAGACAAGATAATGACTAGAGTCCTTATTCCACATGTACCCATATAATGAATGATAAACTAACTAATTATATGTTGTTAACCAATTTATACTGTCAATAGTAATAATAATAATAATAATAATAATAATAATAATAATAATAATAATAATAATAATAATAATAATAATAATAATAATAATCCACATATGATTGCCTCTTTCTGTTTAATTTTTTTTAATTTTTTTTTTATTTTAGATCAACAAAAAAAAGGAAGATAAATAAAAAAAAAATCAAAAATCAAAAATCATTGAACTTTATCATATGAAGATATAATATTATCCCCAAATACAAGTTGACCAAACTTATAATCTTCCAAACTCCACAACAAAATACCGAGTACTGTCCATCACTTTTCCCACAAATTCGTGTTAACTTTTTACACTACAACACCTCTAATCAAAACAAAACCCATCATTCTATAATGGGTCATCATTCATTCATAATCGTATTTGTTAACATGAAATTTAAGTGGCATCGTCTTCCAGTGAAAATCAAATCTCCAATTACTTATTAATTTCCTAATTAATTAATTATTTTATTTAAACACTTAATTCTGAAATTTAATTGGCATCGTCTTCCAGTGAAAATCAACATACATAATAATATAGTATGGATGACATACATAGCAGACAACTATGCTTGAAAGTGTAAGTCAATTACTCCTAAAAACATTAAGGAATCAAATACTACATGCAAAACAAATAATTTGCATATACAAACGAGCAAAATTCTAGTATAAAAGAATAAGAGTAATCGGCGTAAATTTTTTTTTTTCAAGAAATCGACTAAATATTATTAATTTAACTTGCATTGTCGTGATTATTAAATTACGAGTATGAGGATTAAATTACGAACGCAATCATTCATCAAATATAAAATACAATTGAATTTGATAAATATAATAAACTTGCAAATATGCATACCTTAGGGGCTTAGATGGGATGTTATATTAATTGATTGATGCAAACTAATAGATTCAATCAGAGTGTCGTGCTGATAACGTGTTATAGAAAATAAGGTTTAATAGAGAGTATTTGTGGGAGGGAATAATAGATCCATTTTCTTATTCAGTACCAATATATATATATACAACCATTAAGGGTTTCTTGTAGAATAAACCCTAGTATCCAGAATATTCTAGATCATACCTAAGGGGTATAATGGACATCCATAAAATAATAATATTTTATAACATCATGAAAGTTGTTGGGAGTTATAGATCTATTTTTTTTTACATATTTTAATCTAATTTTCAAATAAATGTTTCTTTGGTTATAGAAAGAGAGTATTATAGGAGAGTATTAGGAGATAATAGATTCATATTCATATCAATAAATCATAAGGGAGTATACATATATAGACATGGGAAACTATCAGGGTTTCCTTAGAGAATAATAAACCTAGTATCTAGAATATCCTAGAATAATCATAGGGGTACAATGGGCATCCTGTAAATACATATATTATATAACACTCCCCCATAAATGACCATTATTGAAAAGCATGTCTCGTTAAAACCTTACTAAGAAAAACGAACCCTGTGGGAACAAAAACCTAGTGAATGAAAAAGAGTACATCACTTTTGTAATACGCTTTAAGATGTTGCCTCAGTAAAAACCTTACATGGAAAACCCAATATAGGACAAAACCATGGGTTAAGGGAAAAAGAGTGCAACGCGTATTTTCTCCCCTGATAAATGCATAACTTGAGATCATTCAGAATAATGAATCCAAAATCTTTGGTAGTAGCTTCGCCCTTGAAGTAGAATAACATTCAACTGCTTGGTAGTTGATCCTTTCTAATTGTACTTCAATCTTCAACATGAGATATATATTTATTCCTCCATACTCTTGAAAATAATACATATGTTGTATTTATCATTACTTCATATTTGTCAAGTTGCCATAAATATTAAACTTATGCTTTCTTCTGGAAATTATATAAAGTAGCTATTGATAATTACATATTGATCATAATTTATGGCAACTTGTGATATTATCAACGTCATTGTCTAATCTTATGTAAACTAGTAATTACATTTAAGTAATTCTTTGTTTATGGTTCTTTTGGACCATAAAAGGATTATCCTTATAATATCAAAGTTCTCCAATGAAAATAAGATTCTGATTATCTCTCAAATACTCAAGCTTCAAGTTGAGTGTTTACAATCTAGTTATCAATACTTTATGGGAGTTTTGTATTCTGAATAAAGAATCTGAAGGACTTGATATTTGAATACGTCATATATAAATTCTTCTGGAACTTTTATACATGATTCCTAACATGCTGTTAAAACGCCTTCATATTATCACAAATATATCCTCATTGGAGTATAATTTTCGGCTATTTCACCATATACCCCTGAACTATTGCAAAACGCATGAAATACCCTTGTTGTTTCAATCATACGCCCTCAAACATTTTACGAAATTCACGAAATACCCTTATTTTACTAAATTTTACCTAATTACCCACAAATTAAAAAATTAAATCAAATAAACTATTAATTATATTAACTAAAGTTAATTAAATAATCTAAATTAATTTTAACCACAACCACCCCTCTTTCATCACCACACAATCACCACCACATCTTTCTCTCTGCTTAATAATCTCTTCCAACACCACCACCCTCCCTCACTCTTCAACCACCACAAACACACCACTAGGTAAACCACGACCAGGTAAACCACCACCCCCATTGTCGGCAATAATGGAACCAACCATCCACCCATACAAATCCTCAACCACCTAAATTCACTACCTTCATATGTTTACCACCCAAATCCAAAAACCTTCAAACACCATCCAACAAATTCATTCAAATTCGGACTCCACCAAAATTTGTTATCCAAATTCGAAGGGTGGTTGAATCAAAGTGTAGTTATGGTTTAAGTTCAATTTTTTGGTGTACTATTTGTTGGCTTGGATCATATTTTTGGTGGTAGTTGTTGGCGTGGATCGGTTTTTTGGTAGAGGTGTGTTCGAAGCTTGTAGAGGTGGGTTCAAAGTTATTGATAATGATTGTGGTTGTGGGGTGGGCTAAAGGTGGTGTCATTTGGCAGTGTTGATTTATATTGGTGGTTTTGCGGTGGTGGTTTATTTTGGATGGTAAGTGAAATAGAGGGACGATGATTTAGTTGTTTTGTGGTGGTGGTTTAACTTGGGTGGCGTTGGTATTGAAGGTGACTTGCTTTGTAGTGTGTGGTGGTAGGGGTGATTAAGTGGAGGTGGTGGTAAGTGGGTGGTGATGTAAGAGAGGTGGTTGTGGTGGTGGGTGGGTAAGATTAATTTGTTCATATAATTAATTGATTTAAATTAATACAATTAACAATTAATCAAATTTATTTTGTTAATTTGAAGGTAATTAGATAAAATTTAGTAAAATAAGGGTATATCGTGAATTTAGTAAAACGTTTAAGGGCATATAGTGCATTTTTGAAACAACAAGGGTATTTCATGCATTTTGCAATAGTTCAAGTGTATATGGTGAAATAGTCGTATAATTTATGTCATGTAAGTCTACATAGTATTGTAAACACAACTTACTACATTATGTACCAAATTTCACATACATCACAATTATTGTATAGAACTAGTGCATGTAAATGATGAGATGTAAAATGTATAATAATAAGATATCGAACATAAACATGTATATGATGAGTGACGCATCTAACTACTATCTACACATGCAATAAATAATGCATTTATCTACGACTCACACATGCACATAAATGTAAGACTAAAAAATGCAAGACACTGTATAGTGTGGATTTCAAAAATCCATTGTTGGACTTCTAGTCTTGATGATCATCATTATCCACCTTTAGTTGGACTTCAAGTCCATGATAAGCTTTGATCATTGTCAATATGTCGACATAAAAGTGGACTTTTATTTCAGATCCCTATTCTCAAATCCACTACTTTTGCATATGCATATAATCCATCGATTCCATCATATACCGGTGTCACATTTTTTAAGAGGTAATTTGCATGCTATTTTAGAATGATATCTTTACAATGATATCTAAATACATTTCCCATTGGTACCATTAATTGATTATAACATCTAAGTTCTTATATCATAGGTCATTTGTTATAATTCCGATATCTATACCACTTCCGAGTAGGGGTGGCCACGGGTGAATTGGGTTGGGTTGAGTTTTTCTCAATTCACGCACAAACCATGTGGGATGAGGTGGGTTGGGGAGTGGGTTGGGTTGGTCTGGGCTGATGGGTTCGTGGGATGGGTTAGGTTGGGTTATGTCATGGGTTAGTTGGTTGGGTTAGGTGGGTTAGGGCATGGGTCAATGGGCTGGGTTGGTGTTTAAAGGTCGATTGGTTGAACTTGATTAGGCTAGGTTTCATGGGTTGTTGGTAGGGGTGTACACGGTACGGTCTGGTGCGGTCTGAGGTCCAGACCAGACCAGACCACAAAATTGCGCTCTAGGTGTTTTCCAAACCAGACCAGACCGTATTTTAGACCAAACCAGACCATACCACAATTTTTTAAACGGTATGGTGTATTGCGGTTTGCGGTTAAACCGCAATTCTTGAAAGATTTTATGAAGCATAACGTTATAAGAGTGAAATGCTAATACACAACAAACGATAAGTTTACCTATACAACCAAGTGCAAGTCTACAATAAAAAATGACAATATAACATCCATCAATCAATCATAAAATGGAAAATCATACAGAGTTACAAATTTAAAAGGTTGCATATTTGCAATACCACAAATCTAAAACCCCAAACCATAATTATTTACGGTTTACGGTCTGGTCTGGTCTAAAAAAAATAAAAATACCAGACAAGACCGCAAAAATTACGGTCTAGCTCAAAAAAACCAGACCATAAATTTTAGACCGCGGAAATATGATTTGGTCCGCGGTTTGGTGCGGTCCAGACCATAATCTGTACAGCCCTAGTTGTTGGATTAGTGTAACTTTGCTAATTGCAAACTTGTAAGTAATGAAATTAATCAATATATGAAATTAAATAATGACATAACATTAAAATAACCAAGTATTGATATAATTAATGAGCTTAATCTATGAAAATATTATTTTATTAACTTTAATGTAAAATTTGTACATCTTAGTACTTAAAATACAAAATTAATTGATCAAATAAATAAAATTTGAAATAAATTTATAACTTTGAAAGTTACAACATAATATCAAATGAAGGAAGAAAAATTATAGATATTATTTGTACATATTTTACATAACTTACATTAAAAAAATATTATAAAACTAAAAAAAAGAGGGGGTGGGGTTGGTTCATGGGTTGGGCTAGCGAATTGAACTGGGTTGGGTTGTGGGTTGGGTTGGGTTATGTGGTGAATTAGGGTGGACTGGGTTGACGAACTAGGGCAAATTGAGCTGGGTTAAACGAACGGGCTAGGTCATGGGTTGGGTCAGAAAAACACGGCCCATGACCCACACCCTTAGTTGGCGGGCTGGTCAGGGTTGGGTCGTGGGTCAAGCGGGACTGACCCATGCGAGTCATTTGGCGGGCTGGGTTAGGGTTGGGCTGGGTAAACCCAGCCCATTAGCCATCCCTAGCTACTTCCGGGGCATACATTATGGTATTAATATACCATTACACTTTCAATAGTGTAAACTGCACTTTCTTTCCATATATTACATATTTATTTTAGATCCGATCATACAACCTACACTTCTGGTGTAGTGATTCAAGTATTATTGGAAAGATTTATCTCAATGTATACACATAATATGACCAAAATATTTCTTCAACACTATGTAACATGAGACATAACTGAATACAAATCAAACCATAGATGTGCAACATATCTTGATAATATATAGACAAAAGTTGGCAATAATATCTCAAATATTCATTATAGGGATCATCACTTTATAGTTTAGTAATTTTGCCAACTTATCCAATTCTTCTCCCCCTAAGTAGGTAAAATTTTCAAATATAGGGGCATCATATTCTTAACCAACTTAGTGTATAATTTCATGTGCAACAATATTTCATCCAATAGAATATTGTTTCAACAAATTTCATCGCTTATAAGAGATATATTCAACAAATTATTTGTCTTTTTTGGAGAACAATCAATGAAAACAATCTCTTCTCTAATTTATGATGTACATCGCACATGTGTTTCTAAATTCATCATAAATTGTTCTCTTATACAGATTAATAACAATGGAGAGACATTTATTTTGCAATTGTTGGTTTATTCTTGTGTGCTGACATTCAACAGCCCCAATCAAAAATAATTGTTATATAAACATAATCATGACTTAGTTTATACGATGTAACTCTACTCAATGGGGATCATATGGATTGAAGTGTTAACGTACAAGGTGATTTGGTAAGCCTTTAGTCACATAATATGGAATAACATATAAGCTATTTTAGTGAACTTCTGGTCGCTCATTACATATCTATATCCAAAGTTGTTCAAAAATAACCTTTTCTTTTTCTTGAAATTTTCTTAAAAATCACAATCGAAATATAGCTCAATATTAATGTTCATTAATTATGTCTTGCCATTCAAAAAATTTCACATATCTAACATGAGAGAGCGTCAGCACAATATTTCATATCAAATTGAAACTTTAGGTTTACATTACAGGTGATTATACATTAAATCCGGATGGCCTAATTTAATTGTCACATATAAATATTTTTCTAAATTCTGGTCAGTTTTCAAACACTAGTGATCACTTTTATTATACATACTTCATGCATAGCCATGGACATTAATATGATGTGATATAAAAACTCTAACATGTGTTTCTTTCTATGTTTGGAAAGACTAATACTTTATCAAATAATCACTCATGCTCTACTAGAGCATTGATTATAATCATGATACATGTTGTTTGTGTTGTACATTTTATACTCTTCTAGAGTATTCTTATAATCTTGGTACATATAAATATCAATTTTACTATCTTATCTTTAGAACTCAATTGTCTACCACGCTTTAGGTGTGCTCTATATTCATTAGCAACTCACATTGTCCTTGTAGGACATATATTTTAATTATAACACATATGAGTGGTATATAAATATTGACATTCAGTTATATCCATCTTCAGGATGATATCATTTAGTATATTTAATTAGCATGTGGCCACCTCTATCTATAAACCATTATATGTACCAAACTAACCATCAATATATTTTAAAATTCATGGAATAAGTACTATCTAGCTCCCCCCCCCCCC
>PYUH01000021.1:512676-526299 GCA_016808085.1 Suaeda aralocaspica
ATCTTGCCCCCCCCCCCCCCCCCAATCCTTGCATATGGGGGCATGAAATTAATCCAACAACATTTATATCTCATATAGCCATGTACGAAGTATCTCTTAAGCCATAAATTCTTTTGGCAATGCATGTATCAAGGAAATTGAATTATTATTCTTATAAAACTCTTACATATTATTCTTGCCCAAACGCCCAATATTTATATTGAAAATCTTCAAATATATGGGCATAATGGATACATTTTCAACTTAGCTGCTCACAATATGACACTCAATTTCTTAAACTCATAAAACTTTTCCTTGCTAATAGAATATTATGTATGCATGTTTGTAGTACATTCTTATGAACTTTTTATGAATTATTTTAAGGTATATATATCATGCCAACAAGCTCATCATCTTATACTCGTCCATGCACAGTTCGTAATCAAGAATGTCCACTAAAAGATAGTATATCAACTATTCAAAAACTTTAATTTGAATATTATTTTCACATGACATTGTGCACATAGAACATAGTTATTTTGTGGATGATGGGTTATCCAAGCTAGTGTAGAAACTATAGAAATATTTATGTCATGAAAATAACTTCATATTATTCTCAAGAATTCTCGATCTTTTGTATGAGTATTCTCTATAAAATTAAAGAACTGTAGGCCCATATATACAAGTATTTTATGTTCAATTTACTAATTATTTAAATACTACTTCATACAGGTATATGTATCACATATTCCGATCATGCATTGAGACTTTATAACTAAATAAAGTTGTGATGGTATTTGTAACAAAAAAAAATCAACTTATAAGACAACATACTTACGTGAAAATGATATTGTCTTAAAATAATGCATGTACTTGAGACAAATCAATATTTAAAAAAAAAACGAGACTATAAAATCAATACCGCACTTTAGCTTGCAATGTACTAATAGCACACTACTTATTGTATTACATAATTGTTGCAAGAAAAAGCATAAGAGTTTCCTAGAATTATCATTACCAATCAACCAAATCTTTTCGCATCAAATTATCAAAGTAAACAACCATCGACAAATATTAAATGTGTTGTCATAAATATGTAGTCAAAATTTTTGTTATATTAAAACATGTATTCTAGTACTCATCATATTGTTGACCACTACATCTCATAGGAAATATTGGACATGATTTGTAAAAATGCCAAAGTACTCTATAGTACTCAACTTTCTATATAAATTTACTAAATACATTGACTAAGGCCTTGTTCTCCTCGTCTTATTTTTACTTATTTTCAGCAAAAATAAGTTCAGATCAACAAAAATAAGTTCATTTCAGCAAAAATCATTTTCAATCCTTAATAAATTGTTAATGATTTCAGCAAAAATAAGTTCAGTTCAGTAAATTCAGATAAGTAAAAATAAGTTCAGTTCAGCAAAAATAAGTTCAGATAAGAAAAATAAGTTGAAGAGAACGGGACCTAATTCATCATTAAGCAATCTTGTATCAAAAGATTATGATTAATTATTTAATCTAATTGAAGTTAGTCTCTTGAAGTATATAAGTTCATTTTGTGACCAAAAATACATATTCCGTAAAAATTAAAATATACTAGCTTCTACACTTATCAATCATCACTTGCCAAATAAAAAGTAAATAAATAAAGAAAGTGCTTAAAATTGTTAGTTCATTAAAAGCAATATATGTTTGTCTAATTCTAGTCTATTTATACATCTAGATCAACTTATGGTGTAGATCACTCATACAATAAACAAAAGATTAAGTCATATCTCATTGGGTTCTTAAACAACTAAACAAGTTAAATAAAAGGATTATTACTGGTTATTAATAAGAATAGTATGCCTGAATATCCTTATATACAATGCCAATGCCCTCAAATAAATTCAACTAATAATTAAGCATGTGAAAAAAAAAAAACACAGTCAAAATAGTGATGATCGAACTACCCCTACAATCCTAATATTGCTAACAGTTCTTGTAAACTCTTTCCAATAACAAAATATGAACATCACGAGCAAAAGAACAAAAGAATCAAATAAACTACAAATGTAAATGGACAGAGGATCCCAAAACGAAAGTAACTTTCCAAAAATAAAGTAACTAGTACTTTCTCTTCATAAAGAGTCATGCAATTTGCATACGACTAAACATGCAGTTCGTCTCTAATATAATAGGAATAGGAATTAACATATGAATTACTTGACCACACATAAATAATAGTAGATGGAATATGTGCCTAACTTTGTTATGATAAATCATGCAAAACAAAACCACAAGTAGGGGTAATAATCAATAAATCATCACTATACAATATGAATGAGAAATTATATAAATTCTCAATTGTATAACCAACGAAGACAATAAAAAAATATTATACATAAGAATACTGTATGTGACCGTTATGCCACAGATTTAAGTAAATAATTTATATTTAACAAATTATTAAACAATCAAACTTTTATCTATTTCATGTATCTCATGATTAAAATTTAATAAGAATAAAGATAGTTGATACTTACAATCAAATTCCATAGCAGTAGGTAATATGCTCAACGGTAAAGATTTGTGCTGATAACGTGTTATAGAAAGAGAGTATTATAGGAGAGTATTAGGAGATAATATAGATTCGTATTCATATCAATAACTCATAATGGAATATGCATATTTAGACATGAGAAACTATTAGGGTTTCCTTAAAGCATAATAAACCTAGTATCTAAAATATCCTAGAATAATCATAAGGGTATAATGATCATCTAGTAAATACATGTATTATATAACATCTTTTAATTTATATGAAAAGAAATATTTTAGACTTTTTCACAAGTTCGAATGGAAAAGGCCACAAAGCCTGATCTATCCCCTTCGTTACTAAATTGTAGGCAAAAGGTCGAATTCTATAAGAAATCAATATGATGAGAAAATAAAACACATCTAAATCTAAATCTAAATCTAAATCTAAATCTAAATCCTCTATATTTGGAGAGAGATACTTGAATCTTTTCTCATCAAATTAAATTTTAGTATGAGTAATATTAACCTGCTCGTTTGGTATGAGTAATATTAACTAACCCGTGTATCACACGGGTTTCAACTCTAGTTTAATATATTTTTGGCTAGTAGTGGAATATATATTTATTCTAACAATACGTGAGTTAGAGTTAGACCCTGTTCTCTTCAACTTATTTTTGTTTATCTGAACTTATTTTTCCTGAACTGAACTCATTTTTATTTATTCGAACTTATTTTTATTGAGCTGAACTTATTTTTGCTGAACTGAACTTATTTTTGCTGAAATCATTAATAATTTATTAAAGAGCGAAACTGGTTTTTGCTGAAATAAACTAATTTTTGTTGATCAGAACTTATTTTTAATTAACTAAACTTATTTTTTTTGAAAATAAGTAAAAATAATGCAAGGAAAATAGGGCTTAATAACAGTAAAAATAAAACGAAAACAATAGAACTTAGTAATAGTAAATATAAACGAGGAGAACAAGGCTTGGTGACAAATAAATTGGTTTTAATAATATATTGCAGTTGCAAGCTTGACACCAGAGCCGCCCTCTAAGTTTATATGGAGTCCTACGCATGCATTTGGGGACAGGGAGTATTAGTCTGAAGTTGGGGGTTGGAGATGAATAAAGAAGTGAAAAAAGGATAATGGGTTGTATTATTGTTGCCTTTTGTTAGGTTGGTTTACAAAAACATTGATTTAGAAAGTGAAAGAAGAATGGGAGGAGTAGGGATGGGAATGGGATGGTACGGTCCTCTAATAGACCTCTACTCTGCTGCTTCTTACGTCGGAGAATTTGTCCAACTTCTTGTCTTCATTCATCGCTCCACTCCTCGCCACCTTCAGGTGTCTATTCTATTTTAATCTTATGTATTTTCAGTCTTTAATTTTTTAATTTAATTAATTAACACTTGAGCAGTATAAATCAGGAAGTTTGTTGAGAACAGACGTTGGTGTTGGAGATGAAACTCGTCCTTTTTTCTGCATCTCAATCCTTAATCAGCGCCTTGCTTCCATGGTCACTGCTGGGGACATCCTTTTCTTCCGAAGTATTCCTCTATCTTTTTATTATATGCTACTATATTCATGTTGTTCGTACTTAACTCTCCAATTGATTGTTAAATATTAATGATGATGAGATGACAGATGTAAAAGTAAGTAAATATGGGAGTATGGTTGAAGCTAGGAGTGTGGCGTATACATCTATCATCCGTCTCCTTCGTGCTGATGCAATTGTCCTTCATCAAGGTACTCCATCTCAACCCCCTCTCTCTCCCTATCAATATTTCAATGATATGATTGAGTTATAATGCTTACATGTTTGTTGTCGAGAAATAAATTCAGATGTTGATGAATTGGTGAGTAGCTGTCCACTTGTTTTGGGAATTGCAAAAGATAAGTTGAGGAAGGTCATGCATTGGGTGCACCACAGGCTCAAACAGACTACTGCCCTCTCAAATACTTCTAATGTAAAGCATTCATCTCTGCTGTTTCTTGCTTCTCTATCTCTCTGTCTATTCACCATGGGGTATACATTTCGTTTCATGTGCTACATTTCATAGCAGGCTCCAGCTTCACCAAACTGGAAAGTTCACCAGCATCAGAATCTGCAACCTACTCAATGCTTCTTGCTTTCAGACCTGCTACACCTCTCTACTCCCTGTAAAGCCTTCTTTTATGCGTCGGTTTCTGAAGCTCAAGTTTTGGGCCATCACTATAACTCTCACAGGAAAAGCCTGCTTCTCAGCAGTCTTTTATTTAGTACGAATCCACATATGGTTGTCCAACATTTGATATGTACAGGATGCCTCCTTTGTGGCCTCCCATTGTCTTCACAGTATGTTTCCTTGTTTTGTGTTTCTCCTCGCTAACTATTGCAACTGTTATCTTTTTAACTTCTTCTCTTACTTTGTTGCTCCAGCTCTGCAACTCCACTGCATTGTCTCAACAGCTCTAACCGACCTCACACTGTCGGCTTCATATACAGCCCTTTTCTGGTACCTTTTCTATCTTTTAGCTTCCTAAGTTCCTATATACTAGTATATGTGTGCAAAACAAAGAGTTCAACTCACGACTGATGTCAGTATCAATTACGTGGACAATATGAAATTCTCTAGACATTCATTTCTTTAACTTGAATGAAACTGGATATGATCTAAATTCTGCGAATTTTCCCTCTGGCTGTGCTTTCCTCCATAAATTATATAATCCTTTCTTATCAATCAAATGGAGCTGTGTTTTGCAATTCTGGCTGTACAGTAAAACTCTTCATAAATAAAAGTATAGTTGTGTTGTGACTTGTGAATAACCTTTATGCTGGAGCTGTTGTGAGTGTTGTATTGCAGATCATTGCCCATTTAGATTGCATTGAAGTACTTCTTCTGATTACATATTCCTTATATAATTGCAGCTCCACGTATGGGATAACTCAGAGTATGTTCCCCTGCTCGTCACAAATAAGGCAGCTGAGGTTCTGTTCGGGAACATCGTTGCTGAAAAAGTGTACCAGTCGTACATGGGCCAAAAGGATCATCTTATTCTGAAAAAAATTTCCTATGCACAATTTAACGCACAGGATGACAAGACAGTTGGGGAAAAAGGCATTGCTTCCAGCAGCTCTTCAGTAAGATATTTGAAACAAGAGTTGCGGGGAACAAATCATGACACCAAAAGCCTAAACTTTTATCTCATATGGTTAATTGTATTGAAAATGTTGTTGTTACAAGGGAAACATAGCCATTTAAAGTTTGAAGCTCTTGTTGATCCTTGTTTGGCATTGGAAGATGGGAGGTTTCAAATGTTATCAATGTCGATGCCATATTCAAATAATCACTAGTGTTCTGAAATTAATTAATTGAGGTGGTTCTTCTGTTTTGTATATGCAGCCTAATGCTTCAAGAATTTCAATTGAAACCCTTACAAGTACTATAGGCTTGTGTTGGATAGAACCTCATCTAGCATGGAAGGTATTGTGATCGCACACCTAACGGCCTAAGAACACCAAAGAGTATATGTTACATTATCCTCTCCACGGGAGTCATGCCACTAGAGTAGCAATCCTATCGCCAAACTCATATAACTACTTTAGATCTCCTGCTTGATTTCCAGCCATCTTGCCTCAGCCAGCTTTTCCAGGTTTTTTTTTATTTTTTTAATCTTTTTTCGAATTTATTTATTATTTTCCATTTCTGTAGGGTTAACTACTCCATGAATTGTCACCAACTCATCATCTATGATACCTGAAATTCCCACAACAAACATGTTGATTATTATTTTTTTTTGTTGGTTCTGAAAGTTTGAATTATTATTATAAGTTTAACTTTAGATCCGTAAAATAATTATACTCGGTAATTGAATTAGTTATCCCGATGACTCAAATCATACTTTAACAGTTCCAACTCTTAAGTACCAATTAATGACTACTTTGAGTGCAAATTTGTGTCCTGCTCCAAAGCTTTCTTGTAAGTTCTTTGTATAAAAGTGACAGAAAGAGGGTTAAGAACGATTTTGCTAGCAAACATTGTAAGAAGAAAGGATATGGTGCTGCTCTATGTTTCAAGTTAATAGTATCAGAGTTATGCACAACTCTCACAAGCAAGGGATGGCCTAAATTGGATATCATGGGTAATGGCTCTGCTCTTTCGAAAATGGGGTCCTATGAATGCTGATGAAAATAGCAATTCTAGAGGTTACGATGCTGTTATTGCTCAGGGCACTGGTTTAGTAGATTCTGCAGACAACTGGATGTTAGGAGTATTGGCTCTGCTCTGTTGGAAAAGGGACTTGTGAATGGCTGAACGCCCGTGCAAACAGTAATCCTAGGGGTTACGATGCTGTTATCGTTCAGGGTGCTGGTTTAGTAAATTCTGCAGCCTTTTCTGTTTCCAAAATAATCCAATTAGCAAAAATAAATAAATAAATAAATAAATAAATAAAAGAAATTATGCTAGGAAAAATGTATGCCCAGCTGAAGGCTATGATTTGTTTCAAGAAAGAAGGAACTTATACACACTAGTCAAAAGGCACTTGAGAGCCAGTTGTGATTATGCATGTTACATCATTAACTTTCATATACTTGAAACTGTTCTTCATTATGTGCCATTCATTCCTTCATCCAAGACAACCTCCTGTTAGTTACAAAGTTATTGGAACAAAACAAGTTGTTTGGATGTTTTGAGCAAAGTTTTTTGTTTTCTTTTAAGACCTTTTAACTTAGCAAGTAAAAGGCTTCTGGCATAATCACATAAGGCATACTAGTCACAATATGATAAGTGAGCTTTTGGCTTACTTTTAAGGTGTTATTTTCCTTCATTTGAGTTTACTTTAGCTCAATTTGTCACTGTTTAATTTAATTTAGCTTAGTTTAAAATTTTGTTTTAGAAGTGGTTTTGTAATAATGTAGTGAAAAATGGGGTGTTTTGACCCATTTTTGAGCTTAATGCCTTAATCGAATACTGTCTCTCACTTGTCCCTTTTCTTTCTTGTAATTGAAGGTATGCTTTGGAGGCTCTATAGGTTTTGGAGTGACTTTGATAACTATTGGAGGCACTACAACTAATCCGTCAAGTTGGGAAGCGAAAAAGAGGAACAGGGGTGAGCATCCGCGCTTTAAGGTGGTGGAATTCTCTAGAGGTGTGGAGTGACCCATGAGCCCCGAAGTTAGTTTTTTGGACGTCCTTTCAGGCTGTCTGTTTTTTCCATCCTTGTCGCCCAAGTTTTACATAGGAAGTTATGTTTGGAGCGCCACCTTCTGTGAGTGTTTTATTTGTTTTTGTACCTTTTTGCGCTTTTGTTAAGAGCAGTTAGGGGGCAGGGCGTTTTGCAAGTGGCAAGCCACACCTAAAACATCCCATGCGATACACTTCAATCTGTAGTAGTTGAAGTTACAACTCTCTAATAACATTACTCCACCAGTGATAAGAGGAGAGAGAAAAAATAACTTTTTTTTTTAATTTTTCAAAGGTTTATATTATAAAAATACAACTCTAAAAAATATAATAGAAATATTTAAATTCATATTTTTTTTTTAATTCTCTACAAATAGAGATCTATATTGATATATTTATAATATTAAATTATTAACCTTATATATAATAAATAAGTCCCATTATTCAAACTAGTAACATCATTTTATTTATAAAAGTACAGTGGTTACACTTTCTGAATAATTAGGCTAAAAGTAACATAAGTAAAAAAAATAAAACTAGTGACATAGATGAATCTAATTAGTTACATCAAGAATTTAAAAAGGTAATGTTGGTAAAATAAATAAGTAATACTTCTTACAAATTAAATAAAAAACAATAATATCAATAAAGTAAAAAGGTAACATAAATATGGAGTAAAAAAATAAGTAACATGACTAAAAGGTACGAAGTATTATAAATATAAGTAAGAGAAATTAGTATTACAAATTAAAAGGAAAGGTAACATAGATGTAACAAATAAGTAACATCAATATGATGTGAAGAATTAATATACATAAAAAAATAAAATAAAAAAATAAGCATCATAGCTAAAAGGTATTATCAATATAAGCAAGAGAAATTAGTAACACAATTTATAAAAAAAAAAAAAAGTAACATATGTGAATAAAAAAGTAACATAAATGATGTAAAAAAGTAATATTGTTTAAATAAAAGGCTAAAAGGTATTGTTAATATTGGTAAGGGAAATTAGTAACACGAACAATTAGTAACATAGCTAAAGACATCAGTAACATACGTAGTAACTTATTAAGGGATTACTTATTACGCACAATGATGTTACTTATATGAACATTATGGTTAATTTTATAAAATGCATGGACTACTTATTTAACTGTAATGATTTGTGTTACATATTTGAAAAAATAATATACATAAAAGAAATGAGTGAAATAAGCAAAAGATATTAGCAACAACAACAATGAGAAAAAGTAACGCATTAGGTAAAACAAATTAATCCCTAATGATGAGAAAAGTAGCATTTGTAAAAACTAATAAAATAATGAAAAAAAATTAGTAACACCAATGACAAAAGGAAATAACTTGGACAAGTATAGTCTTAAAATTTTAGTAATAATAATAACATTAGAAGGAATCTTTTTTAAAATGAAGAAAAAAAAAGACAACAATGGACTTAGTAAAAGTTTTGAGAGAGAAAAAGAGAACTTGTCAGTGAATAAGTGATAGAGAATAAATGAGGAAAGAGACAAAAGAAAGTTAAAGATATTTATCAATGATAAAAATTGACAGTTCAGTAAAAAAAAAAATGACTGGGCTTTTAAGTTATACAATGTGTATCGGACTTGACTACACGGTTTACTATGCGTGTGGCCAATTGTATTTAAAAGTTTGTTAATAATCATTGGTATTAAGAGAATTTGATAAACCTTTTGAACTAAACAAGGATGATCAAAATCTTATCTTATGTTCAATAAAGACATTCTATGACAAAAAACTGAAGTGCACACTTGTTCAAATAGTGTGTCCTTCAAACTAGTGCGCAACTTTAAGCAAGTTTATTTATAATACACTTTAGTTAATGAACTAGTCGATCAATATGTTTAATTAGAAGTTGCTATTGATTAGTAAGTTTAATATAATGATCCTTACGACTTAATTAGAACTGACGAATTCATTTAGGGCAGCAAGCATAAAAATTGAGTGAACCATATTAAAGTAATTGGGCCAAGCTAGTAAGCTAAAGGGGATGGTTATTAGAGGCTAGGCTACACGGAGTCGGATACGGGGTCACCAGTTAGGTCTGGCTGACTAGCTCGCTCGGCCTCTACCCCGGCATGTCCCCCTGGGCCATACAGAGGCAGAAGTCGAGCTAGGAGGGGGTCGAAAACGAATACGGATACGGGGAATGAAAACAACTAATTTAAAAAACATTGCTAACGGGTGCGGTCAATTATAACATGAAAAAACGAAATCGTCCCCAATACGGGGACGAATTGGATTTGGGGACGGCTACCCATCGGAAGTACCCATGCTACATAGATTTAGGGGTGGGCATAAAAACCCGACCGGAAAACCCGACTACTCGGTCAAAAAAAAAAACCGGGTATTTTTTCACCCAATTATAAATATTGCGGGTCGGGTACCCGACCCGCTAAATTAGTGCTCAATTCGGACCTGGTACGGGTATTAATACGGGTTTTGGCGGGTACCCGAAACCCGGAAATATTTTTTTTTATTTTTCACTTGTGGGCTTGTTGAGTTGGGCCTTTGAGAAAAATTCAGTGACAATCACAATTCACACTCACAAAGACACAAACCCCTATCTCACAGTCTCACACTCACAAACTCTCACCCCAAAACCCTAGATCACAAACTCACCCTAGATCACTCACGTGAGGCGCACTACAAGAAAACGGGAAAATAGCGACTGATTTTTGCAACGGAAATAAATTCCGTCGCAAATATAGAGTTTGCGACCGAATCAATTCCATCGCAAAGTTGCGACGGAAGTCCACTTGTTTGCGACGGAAATAGCCGTCGCAAAAAAGTGACAAACCAAATCGGATGAGCAAATGTATTTTGCGACGGAATTATATGTTTGCCGCACGGCGAGTCGGAAGGCGGCAAGT
Source organism: Suaeda aralocaspica (assembly GCA_016808085.1). NCBI lineage: Eukaryota > Viridiplantae > Streptophyta > Magnoliopsida > Caryophyllales > Amaranthaceae > Suaeda > Suaeda aralocaspica. The sequence goes on from PYUH01000021.1 coordinate 523,263, forward strand.
CGAAACATCACCGGCGACTTTAAGGTTTGTTGATTACCCTTTTTTCTGTTGTTGATTGATTTTAGAGAAATGTAATTAGGGTTAGGGTTTTGTGTTTTGATTGTGTTAATTGAGGCGATTGATGACTGAATTGAAGTTTCGGTGTGAATTAGGGTTAGGGTTTGGTGTATAATTCAAATTTCCATATAAATTAATGTTTATTTTTAAGGATTCCATGGTTTTGTTCGAATTTAGGGACTATAATTGGATTTGTTCGATTTTGGGATTCTTTTTTTGGAAAATTTGTGCATATGATTTTTTTTTTTTGGCTTGCTTGTAGATTGCGTATATTTTCTCTGTTCTTTTTTTTATTATATTAAAGATTGCATTTTCGTTCTATTTTCAGTTTGAATTTGTTGGATACTTCATACTTGTACATTTTTTTGGTGTATTTGTTTTATTTTTCTGTATTTTTTTCTGTATTTTTTTTGTTTTATTTTTTTTTGTTTTATTTAATCTGTATTTTATTTTATTTAATCTGTATTTTATTCTGTTTTTTATTTAACTGTATTTTATTTAATCTATATTATGTTAAGTTTCTCAAGGCAACATAAATAAGTAAATACATAATTATAGTCTTTAGTTTTAAACCAAAACAAACAATGAATAGGCTGGTACTCGAAAAAACCAGGTAGGGCTTGGGCACTAAAATTGACTACCCGCACTTTCGGGTACCCGAAATTGCGGGTACCCGCTAATGCACACCCCTACATAAATTAGAGAAAGGATGAAAAAATTAGGTCTTCATGTATGTTGTAAGCTTACAAAAGGTTACAAGATTATAGTTTAAAGGATTCTAATCAAGGAGATCACACAGTAATGCTATAGACAATGTTTTGACAATTGACTTGACGTTGTGGATGGGAGTTCGGAGCTGGCGTGTGTTAAGGTTGGTGTTGACCCTTGGCGAGCCTGGCGAGCAAGAGATCCGGCGCGCAGATGTACCTGCACAAAGGAATAAATCCTTGGTGGATTTATCCCCCTCCGATTCTTAAGTAAGTAGTTGTTCAGTAAATTTAGAGAGAGAGAGAGAGCAGAATGGATGCTTGTAATAAATGAGAATTGAATGCCTGATGTTTTGTTTTTTAAGGGTATTTATACCCATGAAGGTGCACTGCTTTGTACCCCTTCTTTCCTTTGATAGGGAGGGACAGAGGATTACCCAGCGTGTAATGGGGGCTTCCCCTTCTCACTTGGCTTTCTGCCTAATCCTTTATGATTTATGGACAGACACTTGTCCTTCATCTGTTGCTCCATATTTAGTCACACGGATTATGTTAGTATTTTAATCTGGTCCATTGAAATGGTATATAACATTTCCCCCTCATCAAGCTGTTGAATTTGAAAAGGTGTTTAACAACTAATTAATGAAGGGGGTTGGTGATTACAAAACAGTTTCCAAGAAAGAGAAAAGGAGGGGTACTTTTGTACTTTCCTGTTGGTGCTTGGACGCAATTGCCCTTGCCTTTTCATCTTCATGGGGAAAAGCCATAATTGCCCCTTTGATTTCTATAAATATTTCTCCCTTCCTTGCAAACTCCTCATTTGTTCTTCCTTATTTTTTCAATCTTCGTAAGATTCTCTAAGAATAGTTAAGACTCCTTTGGAAGTTTGTTTGGGTTCTGTAATTTTCGTGGGTGATAGTGTTTTAGTTTTGCAATTCTTACTTCCTGGTATGAGTTCGTCAGTCTCTACCATTCCAATCTTGTGATGCTCCGATTTCTTCAAGCGTTGCTTAGGTAATTTTCACTTCCATTTCTGTTTGTTTTTTTCCTTCTTCCTTTCGTATTCAATTTTTCTACTTCTCATTGCCTCTGCTTCCTCCACTAATGGGGTCTATCTTCATCTCCCTACCAAAAGAAGGGTTTTGTGGGGTAAGGGTAACCCTATTTCATTTGGTTTTAAAGGGGTGAGAGCCATGTATCTCGCCTCTTCTACTCTTGATAGCTCGCCACCTCTAACATTTCAGAATCTCACACCTTTTAATTCTTGTGTGCCGAATTCTATGGTTAAAACAAAAAATTGTGCTAGAAGATATTGCACAATGGTGGTCTCCTCTTCTTCTTCTGAAAAGGCGTCTTCCAAAGGGAGAGTTCTTTCCGAAGATACAGGAGCCCTGTTCGCCGGTCCTCCTGGTGAGGCACAGAGAGATTAGGGTGGCGAGCAAACGGAGATGGAAGTCCAATCTTCTTCATACTTTTCTAAAAATGACCCAAGCGCCATCCCTGTCAGTAATGCTTGGATCAAGCACTTGGATGTGGACCATGATATGCTTAGGAAGTCTTTATGGCTTCCAGAACACATTAAAATCCCCCCTCCCTAGCGCCACGATCACAGAGACTCGGCCCAATGAGTTTGGTGTTTACAAGGACGCCCTGTTATTTGGATTTAGATTTCCCACTCATCCCTTTGTAGGTACCTTGTTAGATGAGTATGACATTGGGATAGCCCAGCTGACCTCAAACTCTTGGCACTTCATACATTCTTTCATCGCCACCGGTGAGATGAAAGGATTGACCCTCTCTTTCAACGCCTTCCACTCTCTTCATTTCCTTAATAGGGTCCACAACCATGTTGCTGGGTTTAGTTGGTACGCCATCTCCAACCGAACTCAGTATAGGACCATCATAAACAGAACCTCTAATATTAAAGAGTGGAAGGTCAAATTTGTTTTCTTTGTAACTAGTGACCTTGACATGGCAGATCGTTATGGTAGATGGAACGATAACGCCAAGCACCTGGGTAAATCCCATGCAATACCACATCTAACCGCCGGGGAGGAGCGCACCCGGACCTATTTTAAGGCGTCCACTGAGGACAAGGAGTGTCCCACCAATTGGATGCCTCTTCCTCACTTACTAAATAACAACTTCTTTCTTTGCGCCACCGGTCTGTGCGCCAAGTTAGAAAAAGGTACCTGACACTTTAGAAATTACTATGTGATTGTTACAAGCCATCCTCCTTTTTTTTTTCTTTTTTTTTTTTTTTTTTTTTTTTT
>PYUH01000021.1:527532-547333 GCA_016808085.1 Suaeda aralocaspica
CCCCCCCCCCCCCCCCCCCCCCCAATCCAAACAATAAACCAAACCCCAACAACCCAACACTCTCCCACAATCCAAACTGGCGGGGTCATCTTCCAAATCCACGCCTACTCCAACATCTAGGCCAGTTCCCTCCTTTAAGGAGGGCGTGGTGCCCCCCCAAAGTTGGGCCTTCTCAATCAGCCCCTGCAGGCGCCGACTTGGATGGCGGCATTCTGGCAGGGTTGTCTGAAAGGGTGAAGGCCAATATGTCAGCTGCTACCAAGCTGCAAGCCCAACAATCTGGTAATGCTTTTAGACCCAACTTTGTACGTACTTATCAGTCATCTTCAGAATCCATCATTTATTCACCTACTGATCCTCGTGCCTCTGTTTTTCTTGTCTCCTGTTCAGCAATCCCAGCTATGGATTGCTCCATGGGATCCCCCGCCACTGCCGAGGCTGGGTGTGCACCTACCGTGCGCTTAACCTCCACAGGCAAGAGGAATATGCTGGTAAGCATGCTTGAATGTGCCCCAGAAGGCTATACTGAGGGCCTAAAGGGCGCCCGTGATGGATTGTTGGGTCCATGCCTTATGGATCTTGCCAATGTAAGGAATATTTAACTTGCTTTACTACTGTCTTTGTTTATTTTATTTTACTAATCCCCTTTTTTTTCTTTTTTTTAGGTGATGTTTCGTCTTGATGTTTTTGCCAACTGGGCGAGTGAGCAGCGCCAAGCAGTTGATGAGGCTTTGAATCTTTCTGAGAAAAGTCGCCAACTTTCAGCCGAAGCCACTGAGCTGAAAAACAAATGGGAGAAAGAGAACCAAGGTAAGGACGTCGCCCACTTAAGGATAAAAGGTTATTGTGATATTATGACTAGTACTTATAACAGTATCCTTAAGGCTAAGGGTTCTTCCGACGCCGCCCATAATGCTGCTGTTGTAGCTAAGAAAGCTGCTAAGGAAAAGTTGGCGTCTAAGGCAAAGAAGGCTGCTGATGCTGAGTCCAAGGTGGCGAGCCTGCAAAAGGCTAATGAAGAGTTGGAGAAGAAACTTAAGAGCCACGCTGAACTTCAATCAGCTTATGATAAAGATGTTGGCAAGAAACAAGAACTCGCCCACGCCAAAAAAGATTTAGAGTGCCAAGTTAATACTTTGAAAATTGGCGTAAACGAACTTCAAGACGATTCCATTGGCATCTATGATGAAGGGATGATTGATATGAAAAATTTGGTGAAGGAGGCATGGGAACTTTGCTATTGCTATAGTGAGGAGAAAGTAGACTATTCCTACTTTGAGCGCCGATTAGACTATGTTAGCAGGGCCTTTTTGGCTAAGCATAACAAGGATGACCCTCCTCCTTTTGAGTCAACTTCTATTAAGGAAGAAGATGAAGAAGAGTCTGATCACCCTGCTGATCAGGCTGAAAGCAAAGCGCCAGGCGAACAGAGTGCCCCTCCTCCTAGTGAGGTTGTGACTATAACTGATAGTCCAACAAATGATGCCCCTGTCCCCCCTTCATCTTAGTTTATCCTCCTTGTAACTTTATACTTTTGTAGTATCACTTTTTGTAAAGAGTTTTGTAGAAATTTTAATAATGTGATTCCTTTTTTGACTCATTATGGCGTTCTTATTATTTACTGCTTTGACTACTTGTATATTTTTATCAACTACCTTATCCATATGAGGGCGCTAAAGTTTATCTTTATTTGGATAATTTTGGCTTTAAAAGAGTTAAAGGAAAAATCACCTACAGTCATTGCCCCAACTTTAGCGCCTTATATGCAAAAGAGAGCTCTAAACTTGCTAAGGTTTAAAAAATGTATGGTTGATTTTTACTCGGTCTTTTAGAGACAGTGTAAAAAATCAACTACCTTGATTTCCCCTAAACCCTAACAAGTTTGAGCTAACACCTTGGAAAATATTTTTATTTTATTAGATTAGGGCGCCATCATAATGTTCCATATGACGCCTTAAGAATTACGGAGATGTTTAGTACATGATTGCCCCGCCAAACGAGGTCTTATGACTGTCTCAACATTAAACGCCTTCCGAGGTCTTATGAGTGCCCTGACGTTAAAACGCCGTCGAGGTCTTATTATATGATTGCCTCAGTGTTTAAACGCCTTTGAAGTCTTATTATATGGTTACCTCAACGTTTAAACGCCTTTTGAGGTCTTATTATAAGATTGCCTCAGCGTTTAAACGCCTTTTGAGGTCTTATTATATGGTTGCCTCAACGTTTAGACACCATTTGAGGTCTTATTATATGATTGCCTCAGAGTTTAAACGCCTTTTGAGGTCTTATTATATGGTTGCCTTAGCGTTTAAACACCATTTGAGGTCTTATTATATGATTGCCTCAGTGTTTAAACGCCTTTTGAGGTCTTATTATATGGTTGCCTTAGTGTTTAAACGCCATTTGAGGCCTTATGATATGACTTTAGATATGTCTAATAGCCTTGCCTTTTTCATTTAAAATTTTCTAAGACATTGTTTCAGTGCTACATTTATATTTGATATTTTCTGAGTGTGTCAGCATTCCATGCTCGAGGGAGGCAATGTCCATTTAACCTTTCTAGTTTGAAGGTTCCATCATGAATTTCTTCTGCTATTTTGTATGGTCCTTCCCAATTTAGAGTTAATTTCCCTTGTTCGTTAGCTCGCTAAACCGTTAACATCTTTCTCAACACCAGGTCGTCTTTTTTAAGGTGGCGTACCTTGACTTTCTATTAAACTCGCGACTCATTCGTATTCTATATAGTTGTTGGCGAAGTAGGGAATTTCCTCTGACTTGTGGGAGATAGTCTATATGTAATTTCAGCATTTCCCAATTGGCGTCTTTATCGTACAACATCACCCTTAAAGTGGGCTCTTGCATCTCTATTGGCAATACTGCATCTGCTCCATATACCAGGGTGAAAGGAGTCTCGCCGGTTGAGTTTTTGACAGTGGTTCTTATAGTTCATAAGACATTAGGGAGTTCCTCTACCTACAACCCTTTTGCATCTTCTAGCTTTTTCTTGATTCTCGCGCAAAGAATTTTGTTGAAAGATTCCACTTGACCATTCGCCTCAGGATGCCCCAGTGCTGCGAAGTGGACGTGTATCCCTTGATCTCCCATCCATTCTTTGAGGCGATCATTCTCAAACTGTTTTCCGTTGTCAAAAACTATGGATTGAGGTACGCCATATCGAGTGATGATATTCTCCCAGTTGAACCCCTTTACATCATTGGTTGTTATGTTTATGTGAGATTCTGCTTCTACCCATTTGGTAAAATAATCCACTGCTACTAGAACAAATTTTCGTTGGCCTGTTGCTTGAGGAAAGGGGCCAAGAATGTCCATGCCCCACTTGGCAAAGGGAAGTGGGCTTTGAATAGGCTTGAGGAAGCTCCCCGGCTTCTGATGTAAGTTTGCAAATATCTGACACTTGTGACACTTTTGAACTATTTCCCATGCATCTTTTCTAACTTTTGGCCAAAAGTACGCCATTCGTTCTGCTAGTGCGCCAGCTCCGATGTGGGAGGAGCACTACCCCTGGTGTAAATCTTCCAAGATTTTTCTTCCATTTTCCAGAGTGACGCATTTTAATAGAGGGCGAGAGAAAAAATTTTTGTAGAGCGTCCCATTCCATATTATAAACCACTTATCCCTAGCCTTGATGTACCTGGCTTGTTTCTTATCTTCAGGTAGAGCGCCTGTTGTCTTATATGCCATTATTTTGTCTATCCATCCAAGTGTTGCTTCTACCAATATAGGCGACTTCTTCTTCCACACTTCTCTTCTCCTTGACCTCCCAAAACACTAACCTTGGAGTGTCGTCAACTGCTGAACTTGCCAACTTTGATAGGGCGTCTGCCTGATTGTTGGCTGTTCTTAGTACATGGCTGATGGTTCCTGGAGATCTTTGATTTCCTCCTAGAAGATTGGATAATCGAGCATACTTGGGCTTAAAAATAAATCTCATTCTTATTTCACGGACTTTTTTTATCCAAATGCCTCTTTTATTATTTTAAATAACTGAATAAAATAAAATAATAATAATAAATAAAATAAAATAAAATAAAGATGTTTCAAAAACGTAGCGCGGTTAATTTAGTCACACTGACAGCTCAGCGTGACTAAGCTAACAGCGCTACCCTAATAGCGTTGTAGGGTTCCCTGCGCTACTGGGCCAGCGCGATTCGGCGTACCACGCTAGCAGCCCAGCGCGATTAGGGTTCCCACGCTGTTATAAAAACCCTCATTTCCTTCATTTCTCAACACATTTTTTTTAACTCACTTTCTTCCTCATACTTAAATAATCCGATTATTGCTTTTAATAACCCTTTTTTTATTATAATTATTTATTATTTTATTTGCTATTTATTTTACTAAAAAGTGGCTACAAATTTTAATAATATCGAAACAATAATTCGAAACTCCGCCCAAATTAATACTCGACGAAGACAATCTTCAAAGGAGAAGTGGTACGTTTCCTAAGAGCCCTAAAAATCATGTTTATGGACTTTTAAGTTGTTGTTTCACTATTTATTTACTGCTTTATCACACTATTATTGTTAAAGGACTTAAAATTGATTGTTTGCAACGCTTAATCATATCAAGATAATTCTTTCGGACAAATCTAATCATGTTAGGCTCCCTAAAATGATTTTAATAACGGTTTGAGTTAAATTAATTAGTTTTTTTTGTGATTCACTAACAATTTAATGCTTTTTTTTGTGAATTTTGTAATTGATATTTTTGTGGGATTCTGAATGTAATTTCTGTATGGTTAAGAGGAAACTAGTAATGGCCGCCTATGGGCTAACCCGACGCACTCCGTCATGTTAGTACCTTCGCCCCCGAGTCCAATCTTTGGTTCGCTCGACCACAACTTGGAGTCATCCCCATGGGATCGGAGAGGATTTCCGTGCAATTTAATCAAACGTCCCTTATTCGAGTCCCATTCGTATCTAATCTAAATACACGGTTTATGAGTTTAGTTCCTAAAACTCATTGGCGACTTCTTACTAGCATCCTCCGTATTCGTATATTATTATCTCACTCGAAAAAAAAGATAATAAAAAAAAACAAAATAGCGTAGCGCGACAGTCTTTATCACGCTAAAGTCGCAGGGTCACAAAGCTTGCCGCGCTACACCTGCAGCGTGACAAACTTTGTAGCGCTACACAGTTAGCGTGACAAACTTTGTAGCGCTGCACAGTTAGCGTGACAAACTTTGTAGCGCTGCACAGTCAGCATGACAAACTCTGTCACGCTACCACGTTAGCGCGACTGAAATTCCTGCGCTCTTGTTTTTTTGCAAAATACTTCTAAAAAAGTCCATTTCACCTTTCCTTAAGCCAATTTTTTAGGTCTAACTTGACCTATGGACGGTTTGGGAAAGGTGACCAAAAATTTTGGACCCTAAAATCCGGGGCCTACAGTGGCGACTCCACTGGGGACTAAAAGAGGGTGAGACTTGAAAATTTTCTCTCAAATTATACACTTGTTATGTTTAGAAAATTTGCATTTTTTTTAGTCATATTGCATACATGTAACATACACTTGGCCTCAACGTGTTTGAAACATGCCTTAGGGCTACCGTGATACTTCTACATTTCGGGGAGGAACTATTGACTTGGTGGGGCCCATGGTCTCTAAGCAACCGAGCAAGATAGAACCTTATCCCAACTACATCAATTTCTAAGCCGCCCATGGTACTTAGATGGGAGAAACTTCATATCTAACGGTTATTATACCGCAAAGTGTTGGAGCACACTCCTTAGATGTAGGACCTTTTTAACCGACCATGACTGACCGTAGTTTGACTGCATTATTTTGTAGTTATTGCTTCCTTTTGTTTTGTATAGTTGCTTGTTTTACTTTTTTATATTTTGTGCACATTTAGATTTTATGAGATTTTCAAATCTTTTCAATCACAATATTTTGTTAGCTAACTAAATTAAATGATTACATAAAATATTTTCCGTAATTTTAGATTATATTCTTAGATATCATTTTATTACTTGGAAGGTATTTTTTATGCACCAATATATTTGTTTTAGTTAATAAAATATTGCAAAAGATATTATTAATCAAATCCTTGATCTTCTTAGGATTTGATTAATAGAATCTTTGATTAAATAGAAACTAACTTATACACTTAACATTTATTAGAAAATTCAAATAATATTAACGATTTCAAAAATACTTTAACTTTTTGAGATTTTTAATATAATTCGAATCTTTTGGAAATTTACTAATTAATTCCTTTCATTTAGAATTTTATTAGTTTAATTCCAAATTTCTAATAAATCTAACTATCTCACATTCCCTTCTATTATTTTCAAAAAATCAAACACTTAGAATTAAAAAGAATTTTTTTAAAAAAAATAATAAAATACATCAAGGTTAATCATGATATTTATATTTTTTTATTAAATTTTATTTTTCCTATGAGCTTCCAATCAATTAATCTTGATTGTTATAACTCTAAGTGTTGAGTCTTATTTCTTTTTTTTCTTCTTTTCTTCTATCTTTTTTTGTTTGTCTTCCCTCATCATCTCTTTGTAAGGATCTAAAAATGATAATCTGAAGTTTACTAATTGCTTGACAATGCACGATTTTGATCAATGTTTTTAATGACTCACATGCAAATAACATCATCACCGGTCTTTCAAAATTANACTCACATACAAATAACATCATCACCAATCTTTCAAAAGTTCAGTCTAATAATAGGCCCATTTAGACCTAAATAACGTATATATGGGCAACATGGACATGAATCCAAACCCATTAAGTACAAATTTAATGATAACTTAGCAAAAATCAATATAAATTGCAGCGTAACTAACTCTATAACGCTACACAAACAGCGCAACTCTTCTAATTGCGCTACACTGTTAGCATCACAAGTTTAATAACGCTACCTTGCTAGCGCTACTTCTTTTGTCACGCTACAAAGCTAGCGCTAGAACTTTTTTTGCGCTAAAAAGTCATGTATTTGAATAGTTTTGATGAATATGTAGTATTTATTTGAAATTACTCATACACAATTAAATCATAATTAACCCCAACTAAAAGGGTTTTAAGTTATTTTAGAGCCCGTTATGGTTCAATAAGAACCCACTTTGGTTTTTTTTTTTCAACATTTTATCTATTAACACATACTGAATGGACACATTCTTGTAAGTGCAATCATTATAATATGAAATTGCAAGGGTTGCTACATATTATTGGCATACAAAATGATGAAAAAATGCCTAATGTAAACAAAAGAAAATTTGTTTGCTTTAGAAAGTGATAATATGTGCTATATTACTACTTTTTTCTAAACACTCCATCCCACCTTTGCATCAAACGCATCATTCTAAGTGTTTCAATTATGAGCCCATGGTTCAACCTACTCCTAAATGTTTGATTTAGAATCTATTGATCAATAGACCCAAGGTCTATAGTTTGGACTGAAATATAACGAAGTTTCAATCAATTATGGTCATTATTTAAAATTCTTCAAATGCAAGCTCAAGAAAATCCGAAGAACATTATTCAAGACGATGTAGACGCGTACATACAAGAAACATGATTTGGACCAAAACTAGAACTCCATTCACTTTCCTAGTTTAATTTCTCTCTTTTCTTTTCTCCTTCTTTCATGGTAGAGTTTGAGACTTTTGCTGCCAAGTATCATTTATGTACTAATTTCAACTATCAATAAAATAAAATTTATTTCATCTTCAAATTGTACATTCTCTCTCTACTCATCATCTTGCTTAAACAATTACAAGTGAATGAACTCATCAAGTTGAGTTAATCAACATGGCAATGAAGAACAAGTTAAAGCATAATTGGCATAATATAGACTACGTTGTTCATATCAAATGCATCCTTAATTTGACGCATCCACACCTTGAACAACTTACTCTATATTTTACATCCTTTAAATTAAATGTGTCAATTACTTAATTAAGTTATTAAAGCAAAGTGGTTCAAATAAGTTCTCTTTTGGGAAACAAACTTTACTTTATTAACCATAGACTCAGTCGTCACGAGCCTAAAAGTTTAATTGAGGCTCAATTTAAGTCTCAAAAATTGGGGGCTCACTCCAAGTCCACTTAGTGTTTATTTAAAGATGCAATACACCAACATAAGAGGCACCTTTGAAACCCTAAAAATGTCTCCCTTATCTTGAATAACCTATATTATGATCCATTTTCTTGGTAGCCCGTTTACGCCTAAATACATAACTTGTTTCTTTCAACCTACATCAAACTTAGCCTGGAGATGGGAATGCTACAAGGACATAAATTAAAAAGCAACTCCATAAAGCAAATATATAATGTTAAAGCAGCTCTGATTTTCAATTCAAACAAATGGAAATGCATGAAAAGTTGTCAACAAGTAAAATTTTAAATAATAGAGTTGCTCAAGTTTAAGAACAAGTTTGTAGCATAGTTTGGGTTAATTATGGGTATTTGAGCCTTCTTTTCCATTTCTTTCTTACACCCTAAGCTTAGCCACGATACAACCCTGAAAAAGCCCTCCTTGAGGTGTAACAAAATTTCTTTTCCATTTTTTTGTGATTTTTGTAATTGATATTTTTGTGGGATTCTGAATGTAATTTCTGTATGTTTAAGAGGAAACTAGTAATGGCCGCCTATGGGCTAACCTGACACACTCCGTCATGTTAGTACCTTCGCCCCCGAGTCCAATCTTTGGTTCGCTTGACCACAAATTGGAGTCATCCCCATGGGATCGGAGAGGATTTCCGTGCAATTTAGACAAACGTCCCTTATTCGAGTCCCATTCGTATCTAATCTAAATACATGGTTTATGAGTTTAGTTCCTAAAACTCATTGGCAACTTCTTACTAGCATCGTCCGTATTCGTATATTATTATCTCACTCGAAAAAAATAGAAATAAAAAAAACAAAAAAAAAAACCAAAATAGCGTAGCGCGACAGACTTTGTCACGCTAATGTCGCAGGGTCACAAAGCTTGCCGCGCTACACCTGCAGCGTGATAAACTTTGTAGCGCTGCACAGTCAGCGTGACAAACTCTGTCACGCTACCACACTAGCGCGACTGAAATTCCTGCGCTCCTGTTTTTTGGCAAAATACTTCTAAAAAAGTCCATTTTACCTTTCCTTAAGCCAATTTTTTAGGTCTAACTTGACCTATGGACGGTTTGGGAAAAGTGACCAAAAAATTTGGGACCCTAAAATCCGGGGCCCGTACACTAATTCCTGCCAATAAGGCTTCGTACTCTGCCTCGTTGTTAGAGGCTTTGAATTTGAACCTCATAGCATACTCGTACACATCGCCTCCTGGTGATCGACAGATGATGCCCGCCCCAGCTCCTTGCTGGGTAAATGAATCATCCACATGTAAGGTCCAGTAGTCCTTTTTCTCTAGGTACCCTCTAGGGCGAGTGGTTTCTACTATGAAGTCTGCCAGGGCTTAGCCCTTGATGGCCTTCCGCGGTTCATATTCTATCTCGAACGCCCCTAACTCAACAGCCCATCTCAGCATTCTCCCAGATGATTCCTTGTTTCTCATAGCTTTCTTGATTGGTTGATTGGTTAAGACTATTAGCTTGTGAGCCAGAAAATAAGGGTGTAACTTCTTACTAGCTTTGAATAACGCCAATCCAACCTTTTCAATGAGGAGATACTTTTACTCAGCATTTTATAACACATGACTGACAAAGTATACAGGCATTTGTATTTTATCCCTTTCGGCGATCAAGACTGCAGACACCGCCACTCCTAATACCGCCAGGTAGACAAACAGTGTATCTCCCACCATAGGGCTGACCAATCTTGATAGTGAGTGGAGATGTTTCTTTAGTGCCAAGAGCACCTACTCTGCCTCTGGCGTCCACTCAAACTTTGCCTTCTTTCGAATGGTGTTGAAGAACTGATGGCACTTATCCCCTGATCTTGATAAGAATCTTCCCAGTGCAGCCAAACATCTTGTCAGATTTTGTACCTCCTTCACACAAGTGGGCGCCTTCATATCTACTACCGACTAGATTTTGTCTGGATTGGCTTCGATTCCTCTTTCATCCACCAAGAATCCTAGAAATTTCCCTTTGGTTACCCCAAACACACATTTCTTAGGATTGAACTTCATATTATGTTTCCTTAGGGTTTCAAAAGTTTCTCTGAGATCCTTTGTGTGCTCGCCACTTAACTTGCTTTTTACTATCATGTCATCAGTATAAGCCTGAAGATTTCTCCCAATTTGCTCGGAGAATATTGTGTTAACCAATTTCTGGAAGGTCGCCAGGGCATTTTTTAACCCAGAGGGCATTACTTGATAGCAGTACACCCCCTGCTCAGTGACAAAGGCGGTTTTCTCCTGGTCTTCTTTATACATGGGATTCTGATGGAAGCCAGAGTAAGCACCCATAAAGCTCATTAATGCATGACCCGTTGTAGAATCAACTAGCTTGTTTATCTTGGGCAAGGGGAAGCAATCTTTTAGACACGCCTTGTTGAGATCTGTATAATCTACACACATCATCCAAGTTCCTTTGGGCTTAAGGACTAGGACCACATTTTCCAGCCATTGGGGATATTGGCAGGGCCTGATGAACCCGGCGTCCAAAAGCTTCCTAACCTCAACCGCCGCCGCCTCATTCCTTTCATTACTCAAGTTTCTCTTTTTCTGCAATACTGGCTTCTTTTTTTGGGTCCACATTCAGCTTGTGGACTGTAATGCTTGGATCAATGCCTGGTATTTCATTTGCCTCATAAGCAAATATATCCTTAAACTCCCTTAGCAGGAGTTTGATAGCTTCTTCCTTGCCCTTCTCCAAATTTTTCCCCAATTTCACAGTTATTTCTTTTTTATTTTTATCTAGCACAAAATCTTCGTGCTCATCTGCTGCAACAGGCTTACTGGCTTGATTTAAACTCATCACCGCCAACAATTCCACTGCTGCCTTATCATCCAGCTTTTTTTCTTCCCTGGCGTCGAACCTTCTATAGTCCCTTAGTTCATGAGCATGAGAGTAGTTAAGTAACACTCCCTGGCCGCTTATTGATCGCCATGTATTGATCCTATAGACCCATTATCGTATTCAAACTTCATCAACATCAGATGTGGTACTATGGCTGCCTTGGTGATGTTCAATGTTGGTTGCCCAAGAATAATGTTGTATGCCATGGCATCTCAAACTTCCAAAAACCTTACAAACATATTTTTAGGGTTCACCTTATCCCCCAATCGCAAAGGAAGGGTGACACTACCAACTGGGTGGATGATGCCTCCCCCAAATCCAATTATTGGGTGATGGATTGGAGTTAACGCCTCCTTGGCATAATTTAATTTTTCCAAGCACGATAGGCTGATGATATCAGTGGAGCTGCCTGTGTCTATTAGGATCCGCCTTACTTTCAAGTAGGTGACATTCAGCTCAACTACCATAGGATCATCATGGGGTGTTTTTATACTCCCCCCATCTCTTTCGAAGATGCATACTTCGGGGAACTTCCCTTCCTTTCTTGCCGAAGTAGAGGTGTACACTTGACTTAGCCGCCTGACATAGTCCTTACCCCCTCTCATGGTCGGACCTCCAGCTGCAAACCCCCCTGAGATGACCGCCACCACATCCGGCGGGGTGTCATACCCAGAGTCTTCACAATTACTTCGTCCCTCTCTTCTTTTGACTTCTTTGATGTATGATCCCAACTTGCCTTGAGATGCCAGATCATCAAGGACTCTCCTCAGATTCTTGCAGTCATTAGTGTAGTGCCCCACATCCTTGCCGAAGTGGTAAAATTTCTTTTTATCCCGGCTTTCTACCGGCATTCTCATTAGGGTGGGCATCTGGATCCCCGGCTTTGGGCCTACTTCTTTCAAAATTACCCATATCTCCTTATTATACTCATAGGAAGATACATAGGGGGCGATCTCCCTTTTTCGTTTAAACTTGCTGGAATCCTCTTTCCTGGTTGGGGCGATAGACTAGGTCTCCGCCCTCCTTTCCTTCCTTTTGGGGACGCCATCTCGATTGTCCTCAAACTTCTCTTTCATTTTTGTGGTGGAGCAAAGTTCTGTTGCATGAATGAAGGATTCTGCCTCTTTCAAGGCAGTCTTGAGGTCCTTAATATCCTTCCGAACAATATCAAACTTCAACGTTTCCTCCCTCAATCCCCAAAAGAAACAGTCAAACGCCACATTTTCATTCAAATTTGGAATTTGTAGTGCTTCCAAGTTAAATCGTTGTACATAATTTCTCAAGGTTTCAGAATGTCCCTGTGAAATTCTTCCTAGGTGCATGCTGGTCTTCTTTTCTTGTTTGTTTGCCATGAAGTGATGGCAAAAGAGAATACTTAATTCCATAAAACTGTTTATGGAATTATCAGGTAAACTTCCAAACCATTTCTGCGCCACCCCTTTCAAGGCTGCTGGGAAGTGCTTACACTATGTTGCATCATCAGCTCCTTGTAACAACATGGCGTGTTTGAATGTGGCGACATGATCATCGGGGTTAGTCGTGCCATCAAAGGCTTCTATGATTGGAGGTTTGACCTTGTATGCCCTTGGCGCTGACATGATTGTTAGGGAGAATCGCGTCCTCCATGATATGACGGTACTTTCATTTTGAGGGACATATTGTTGAGTAATTTTCCTCGTGGCTCTCTGTAGATCCTCCCCTTCTTCATCAGAATGGTGTGATTCTGGCTCCTGACGAGCTTCCTCCTGGTTTCTTTCTTTTCTAGGCGTTCTTTTAAAAATCTCGCCCCTCCTGGCGCCAAATGGGGTTTTGGTTCTGGCTAGGATTTGTCGGCATATTTCCTTTCTTTTGGCACTCGCCCGTTTGTGCCTCTGGCTGAGTGTCCTTCATAGTTTTCTTTACTTGGTCTTCTACGACCCCTACGATGGTGTGTTGGAAGCGGGATAGAATGGCATGTAGCTGATCTAGGGTTACCATTAGCTGCTTCTGACTGCTCTGGCATTCCTGTCTGATTAGGCGAACTACTATCTCTTAAGTTTTCAGCTGAATCCATGAACTGATTATTGCCTGCCATCACTCTGTGCCTCCCCTCAGACGGCGCCAAATGTTGTAAGCTTACAAAAGGTTACAAGATTATAGTTTAAAGGATTCTAATTAAGGAAATCAAACAATAATGCTACAGACAATGTTTTGACTAGTTGACTTGACGTTGTAGATGGGTGTTCTGAGCTGGCGTGTGTTAAGGTTGGCGTTGACCCTTAGCAAGCCTGGCGAGCAAGAGATCCGGCGCGTAGATGTACCTGCACAAAGGAATAAATCCTTGGTGGATTTATCCCCCTTCGATGCTTAAGTAAGTAGTTGTTCAGTAAATTTAGGGTGAGAGAGAGAGAGAGCACAATGAATGCTTGTAATAAATGAGAATTGAATGACTGATGCTCTGGTTTTTTAGGGTATTTATACCCATGAAGGTGCACTGCTTTGTCCTCCTACAGCAGAGGACTGTACCCCTTCTTATTCCTTTGATAGGGAGGGACGGAGGATTACCCGGCTTGTAATGGGGACTTCCCCTTCCCACTTGGTTGTCTGCCTAATCCTTTATGATTTATGGACTGACACTTGTCCTTCATATGTTGCCCAATATTTAGTCTCACAGATTATGTTAGATTTTTAATCTGGTCCGTTGAAATGGTATATAACAATGTAAACTGCAGCTACTTCTTCATTTCAAAAGTGATGCGAGAAATGGAAGAGAGCTAGGAAATTCCTTTTATCTCAATTGATTTAAACTATAAGTAGGTTCGGCCGTGTTCAAGTGCTTACCAGTAGAGTTGATTCGATTGAG
This sequence comes from Suaeda aralocaspica, assembly GCA_016808085.1. NCBI lineage: Eukaryota > Viridiplantae > Streptophyta > Magnoliopsida > Caryophyllales > Amaranthaceae > Suaeda > Suaeda aralocaspica. Next base: position 541,314 of record PYUH01000021.1, read on the forward strand.
GTTGAGCCTCATAGCTAGATTCATTTAACATCAAGGAAACACGAACGTTATTCATTAGGTTTATCATTTTTATTTGTTCAAATACATCTGCAATGTTTTTCCGCAAATTAATTAGCATGAAGAACTGAGATAATCCGTTGTAGGTCAAGATGAAATATATTTAGTGAATAGAGAGACATATTTTCAAGGTATGTAACTAAAAATACTCGTAGTAACGACCTTTAAATTTCACTCCTGGTTTTCCCAATAATCTTTAATAAAATACAATAACTAATATAAGAAAATGTTGATCAAATTTGATACATCAAAGTATATAATACTATAATAGCAAAACTTATGACATACAACATCTAGACACCCAAAGTGACAAAAGTAGATGAAGAAATTGTTGGTGAATAAGTTGGCCAACATATTGGAATATGTAACATGCTACTTTCTATTGATGGGTTTCGTACTTGTAAAGGCACAACATCTTCGAGCAAACCTTGATGTCTTATTATTGGCTCATTATTACTATCAATAATAGTTTTACTAAATTGATGATGACTATTTTTTGTTTCTCCTAATAAATTTTGTTTAGGGCTAATTTGTTGTTGGATGTTTTTCATATTATTATGAATTTCATGAGATACTGTTTTAGCCTTTTTAAATGGTGGAAATTCTTGTTGGTAATTGCTATTATGAAAGAAAGGGTATGCAAAATGAAGGTGAAGACCCTCGTATGTAATAATAAGAGTGTCTGGTTCGTCCATTGACCTCTCTACTTGCTTCTTTGCTCCACATCTTGGGTTAGTGCACTTGTAGTAACTTCTGCATGTCAAACAATTATGTTATCAAGTGTTTAATCAATCTACTTCAAAAGACATATTTTTTTTAAAAAAAAAAAGGAAAAGAAAATGGTTAATCAGTAATCGAGGAAGTTTAATTTTCCTTCAATTGACTATATATATATTCCAAAATCAAGTTCAAATCAATTAACCCATATAGGATAACACTATGATATAATAGTAAAACTCTTATAAATCTTTCAATGTGGGATATGATGATTTCTGTTCATAAGGTAAATCAAATTTTACTCAAGTTCAAACCTTCTAATGGTAATTAATAGCAAAGTTGATGAAGTGACCTTTTTTTTAATGAAAATTAATGTTGCAAAAATGTGTCAGCTGAACAAAAAACTCATTATATGCTTGACCATATGATATTTTTAATAAGTAATGTTAAGGCTATGTGTAAGGAGATAAAAATGGAAATATGTAATGACATGTAAAATTTATTATATCGATTGATGCATTAATTTATCATAAATTCTCAAATAATTTTCATTTTGAACTAAACATTTAATGCTTAATTGTTGACCTTAGGGAATGCATCTTATGCAACCATTGTATCTTATAAACAGCCGCCAAAATTTTTATCAACCAAATACATTGTACTACTACTTTCGTTTCCTATTAATTGCAACATTTGGGACTATGTAATAAATAATTTCAAGTACATATATATTAGATACAGACTATGTAATATTTGACAATTTTTTCGACCTTTCAACAAACTACCAACCCTAGAGACATAATGTTGGGAGAACCATTGAGAATGAGATTGATTACATATTTATGGAATTATGGATGGTGAGGTGGAAACAAATTTAAAAGCTATCACCAATTGTGGAAGTAGTACGGGTGATGGACAAAGAGTTGAGGGGCCAAATAAGGTTAATAATCCATACACGTACGTACATTGTCTTGAATTCAATTTAGTTAGTTGCTCTTCATAAATATCATGAAGTAATAAAAATAAAAGTCATGTCTCAATAGTTTGTAATTGGCGTTTATATATCATTTAGCATTTATGCAGATTGTCACTCTTCATTTATGATTATGATTTTTGTCGATGCCAATATCAAAAATATAAGTCACAACACTTTCTCCAAAATGTTTAGAATAAACCACATACTCCGCAGTTATGGAGAGATACTTAATAATTAATTGTTCTAATTTTTGACAGGAAAAACTTTTGATTATATTATAACTTTGCTCTGATAATAAATTAGGTATGTAAATACAAAATAAAATAAGGTACAATTAATTTGAATTCAATTGTTAAAAAATAATAATAATAATAATAATAATAATAATAATAATAATAATAATAATAATAATAATAATAATAATAATAATAATAATAATAATAATAATAATAATAACTAGCATATTGGCCCGGACGTTGTCTCGGGAATTGCTTTCTTTTAACTTTAATGTGTACATTTACTTTTTAGTCTTATGAAAATTATAAAAACAAAACTAAAAATGTAACCTCTCATATACTTAATGAATAAAAAGAATATGTATAATACTATATAGACATTTAAATCACTAATAAATGGTAGTTAAGATGATAAATGCTTAAATTTGATTTGTAAGAAGTCATGGGTTCAAGTGTTACTCGAAAGAGTCGAAACATAAATTCTGTTTTGTGAAATGACGTGACATGCTTACATGGCGCATATACTTAGAGAGTACCACGTGTCACCTTTCTTTTAAAAGGGACGCTTTTATATTATTTTTTATTTATTTATTTTTATAATTTTTTTTTTGGTTGGTAGTGATTAGTGAACCTAATAAGTTTGTTTATACTTAACACATAGATACATAATCATATATGGATTTAATTTGGCTGAACTAATTGGCTTGCAATTTTGCAAATCTTGTGCCCATTATTGTGTACTCCCTTATTCTCTCAGCATATTTTGTTGCTCTTATGTACTTTTTCCACCTCTATTATATATATATATATATATGTGTGTGTGATTTTTTTTTTTTTGGCAACCACAAAATTTCTTTGTTCCCAATCTTCCCATGCTATTACATCGTTACTTTTGCTTTATACAGCCCAAATTTAATGATGTTTAATTTCCACATTCATTTATACCAAAATAATTGTTCTTAGATGACTAACTTCGCCAAAAGACTAAGCTAATTGTTAAGTTTTAAGGAATAGATTTTATACACTATCATATCCTCTCGCACGAGAATTGGGTTTATATTGTGGATGGATCGTAGGCTTCTCATAAGGCCATAACATTAACATTAGGGTCTGTTTATTTCAGCTTAAAATCCGTTTATTTTAATTCAGTTCAATTCAATTCAGTTCAGTTCAACTCTTCTCTTATTTTGCTATTCATTAATCCTTCATAAAAAACTTTCAATTCAGTCCAGTTTCAATCAACTCAGTTCAGTTCAGTTCAATTGTTTTCAATTGAAGTAAACAGGCCTTTAATCCAACATATATAATCCTAATATTAGTCCAACATAATAATACGAACTGTGACCAGGTGTAAGTTGGTGACTGGTGAGAAGTAACTTGTGCTAATTAATAAACATGTAATCTGTTAAAGATAATGAATTGCATAAATAACTCCATATGTTTAGGGCCTGTTTACTTCAACTTAAAATCCGTTTAGTTCAGTTCCGTTCAGTTCAGTTTAGTTCAGTTTAGCTCTTCCCTTATTTTGCTATTCATTAATCCTTCATTAAAAAACTTTCAGTTCAGTTCAGTTCAGTTCGGCTCCAATCAGTTCAATTCATTTCAGTTCAGCTCCAATCAGTTCAGTTCAGTTCATTTCACTTCAATTCAGTTCAGTTTAGTTATTTTCAGTTGAAGTAAACAGGCCCTTATATATTTTAATCCCTTTAGATATTGTGTGGTAGCTTACGAAGTTACGAGTACTAACTTTATGCTTAAAGGACGACAACAAGTATAATTTAATCCGTAATAATTACTCGTATAATAATTGCAATAATAATAATAATAATAAAATACTAACTGTAATAATAATAAAATACTAACTGCAATAATAATAAATACGGAGTAATAAATAAATACTTATATGCATTGACTTCATCATCTAAACTCACTTATTTTTGAACACTTGATGAAACATACACAGGTGTGAGAACATTATAAGTATTAAAGCATATGTCGCTATGTATGCATCACCATCTAAATGAAGAAACTAATATGTAGGTTCGAGTGTCGCCCAACGTGTTACTTTTTTACCCCTCTAATTAATACTATATATATTAAGTATTAACCTCTTAGTATATATACAACGACATTTTCAACCAATTACGTTCTATATGTTGTATACAAGGCTAAAACAACATTTGGAATTTTTTTGGATAGTATGAGTTTTTCTACACGATACCCCTAAAGTATTAGATAATCCAAATTAATTGATATAGTACCCTGTAGTTTTATTTGTAGCCATATGCTAACCTCAAAAACCATTTACAACCTTAAAAATCCAAGTCAAAGAGGGGTGCCCTGTGTTTATTGATTAAGCTTTGATGGAACTATATAAGTGGAACTGAATTGAAACAATAAAACTTCACGCTACAATGTAATATAGGTAGAAATTCAAATTTTAAAGTATACAACGTTGAAAATTAAACTCAATAGATGCTCTATAAAAAAAAAAAAAACCCATAAATTATATACTACACCAAAATACGTGTGACTTTAATGTCATGCATTTCAAAATTATTTCCCTTTATATAAATAATAGTTATATGTATAATGTATAAAATGGGGTGCCTAGAACTATTTGGGCAAAAAATTATTTTATCATCCTACTTTGTTTTCTATTCGAAAGCTATATATTTGCAATTTTGCATCATGCCAAGTTGTTGCATTAGCTAGTGTACATTGAAATCCTAACAAGTCATCCCTAAACAATACACGTGAGAATTCCACTTTCATGACATATAATGAAAAACTTAAACTTTTTATAAGGTTAAGAAATTAGTACGCTTTGTGATGTGTTTTGTCATGTGATTTTAAGATATATACAACCTCTTATTCTTTGTGAACTTTACTCTCATTATAAGAAGTGTTGAATTTAAAACTGCACAATCATATCTAAAAGTGTTGCTCAGGGACCAAGATAGCAGTGATCTGTCATTACGTGCGTCTATCTCCACTATAGAAAGAAAACGGAAGACCAAGAAAAATGAACGTATTTATCAGCTACTATCCTAGCTACAATAAATATTTGACCCGTGCAACATAAGGTATATATAAAAACAAAAACTATTTGTCATTGTAAAATCATATGTAGTAACATAATTGGATTACATAATAAAACGGCAAAACCTAATAACCGTTAAAATGAAAATTGATATTAAATAGCTTTACTATAGAGATTAGACAGTAATTAATATACCTTGGATTGGAGCTATGTTTGATAATTTTTTGGCCATACTTTCTCCATTTGTAACCATCATCAGCCAGTCCATTGCTACTATTTTTGATTTTTAAGGTATATTTGTTTTCAGTTTTCCTGAAATCGTTCTCCAAATCTGATATCCTGTAACAAAAATTCAATCATCTCTTATTCATTTAAAGTAACAAATATCTTTAACTTATAAAATTATGTGGACTTTCCAATTATTTTTGCAATTACAAACTAATTAATTACTCCGTAATTAATGTCAAAAGTGTGCATTGTGGATGATAAATAAACAAGCAAATACAAATTATTAGAACTTTAAGCAAGATATGGAGTACTTTGTAATACTTCCATTTCAAAAAGTGAAACAACAAACATAACAATAAGAAAATAATATAGTCACATGGGATGTTGTACTGTTTGATTCGTTCCCATGAATAGTTTTTTAAGGGTTACTGCCAGTACCTCACAGTGAGATACATCTCACCCTAATATAAAAATAAAAAAATATTGATTTCTACACTTATTATTAAATTTCATATTTTTGTATTAGGGTAAGAGGCATTTCATTACGAGGTACTAGGAGTTTCCCGTTTTGTAATATATAATTTTTTCATATAAAAAATTATAGATATAAACGTTTGGAATTAAGTCCTAAAAACCTTAGAAAAAAGCAAGTATAGTTAGCAATTTGAAAACTATATATATGGAGAATGAGCCAAGGAGAATATGATATAAGTATATAGCTATAAAAGGTTTAGAAAAAAAAAAAAAAAAAAAAAAAAAAAAA
>PYUH01000021.1:547887-580755 GCA_016808085.1 Suaeda aralocaspica
AAAAAAGGTTTAAAAAAAAAAAAAAAAAAAAAAAAAAAAAGAAAGGAACAAAACCTGCTAGAATGTGAAAGTGGTTGACGATGAAAACTGCTGCTGTTTTTGGTGTTGACAGAAAGAGCTTTCTCAATATCAACTACTGTGGGCCCTGAATAAACATACGACGAACTTTTTTGATGTACTTCAACCTTCTCATCATCATTGTAATTGCTTTCATAATCACATGATACTGATGACAAAGACGTCGATGATAAGTTGATCATGCCAATGTGGCGATGTCCATCGGATGGATTACTCTTCACTCGCGTTTCCATCATCAACCACGATGATTCGTCGTCATCAAAGTGTTTGAGGAGATCACTAAGAAGGTCATTCTCATAAGTATCCTCCTCTGGGTACCATGTTGATGAACAAGTATTCATAATGGTTTACTATGTTGGTTTGAAAAACTAGTAAGTTTTTTTGGATGTTTGGGAGTCACAAAGGCGACAGTGAGATTTAATTTTAGAACACCTAAAATCGATAGGAAAACTTTAACTATTTGAGCTATCCCTTACTCTCAGACTTGTATGATTTTTGTTAGTAACTAGTTTTTTGTATGTTTCACGACATATGTTGATACGTACAAAACATACATATATATATGTATGACCTATGCTATTGTTGCTTTATTATGTATGGGCGATATATAATGAAAGGGAAGGGAGTAATGAGGGAAATTAATTGAATTTATTGATGAGAGACAAAGAGGCAAATTGAAATTGAAACAAATGAGAAAGGATTAATCAAAAAAATTGTGGAGTTCCTGGAGGATATATATGCTGTACAATTCAGCAACTGTTCCATTGTCAATTATAAATATTAGTAGTAGCAATTAAATTGTATGCAGGGATGGCAATTTGGTAGTAGTTAGCATTATTTGAAATAATGTTACAATGGCTACGATTAAATTGCAGCTATCATAAATTATTTAATCACATCCATTCAAATTAAATAACACTTAATTAATTCTCATTTTTAATTATTGTTGGCTTCTTGTTCAATCTCACGTGTGTTTGTCTCACATTGATAAATTCTAGATAAAGTTAAACATTTTATAAGATTGATGAATTACTCCCATTGTTGTCATACTGTTCTAAGGTAGAACCTCCAAACAAAGCCATGTAAAATGGACTCTCTTTCAATAATGGGTGATGTCTAGATTTATATATAACATGGTATGGTATTAGAGTCAACGTGACACAAAAGTCGCGAGTTTGAATCTCACCCACCACTCATTTTTAAGTGGACTTACTTAGATTTATATATAACATGGTATGGTATTAGAGTCAACGTGACACAAAAGTCGCGAGTTTGAATCTCACCCACCACTCATTTTTAAGTGGACTTACTAAGCATTGGGTATAGTGGGCCCCATATTGCATCCACATATTTAGCTCAACAGGCGCTCATGTGAGAGGGCGTCAAATGTTGTTCGAATTAAAATGACTTCACATATAAGGGGGAGTGTTGAAATCCACATGTAAGTGACTAGATGAATTGAGATTTAAGAGAGATAAACATTTAATAAAGTTAATGAACTAAGTCTCTTATTACCATATGGTTTTCAAGTGAAATCTCCAATGCCTTGAAAGGTGGACTCTCTATTACTTGACAAGTTTAGCTCTAACCCACATTTAATACTTCTTAAGTTAAAAAATTATCTTTACTTTTCAATTTTTGTTTTTTACAATTAACTTAATCACATTCTCCCATTCTCTCTTCTAGGGCGATAGCTTGGTGTTTTACGAGTCGAAATTTGTTATCCCACAAATAAAACGTGTATCACCTTTTCTGTGCGCTACTAATACTAATACTGAATTAACACGTTAACTTTTTCTTTGGTAGATAATTGATCATTGCTATTTGACATCCAACTTTACTAAGCTGACGTCCAACTTTCAACAATCTTTTCCACATTTGCCATTTTGTATTAAGAAAAAGAATAAAGAAACTTTCTCCTACTACAAATCGCTCCTTCTCCTCTCTAAGCACCAACACCGAAGTTTATGTTTGGCCACTGGAACACCATAGGCGGTGGACAGAAAATGTCGGATGAAGACGGAGATGTAAGTTTAGTTAGCGTCTTCATATAACGTTTGTATGGTGAAACCAACACCTTGAAAGTGTGCCTGTTTCATGGAACTTGCACCTGGGTTAAGCACTAATTCCATGGAACTGGCGCATTTATAAAGCATTGGTTCCACGGAATGGACGTATTTTCAAGGCGTCGGTTCCATGGAGCATGCGTATTTTCAAGGCGTCGGTTCCATGGAACAGCCGTATTTACAAGGCACTGGTTCCATAGAACATGCAGGCACATTTTCAAGGCGCTAGTTCCATGGAACATGCAGTCGCATTTTCAAGCCGCTAGTTCCATAGAACATGCGCATTTTCAACGCCATGGTTTCAATATACAACATATATATATATATACGTATTTGTTTTTATTTTTACGTATTAATGTGTTAATAAATATGTAAAAATATAAACAAATTAGATACATCTAAATAAATTAATACATATAAATACAAATAACTTTGTAGTGAGAGATTTTTTTTTTTTTTAACAATAGGACAAATGTGAAAGATGGTGTTGAAAGCTGGACGTCAACCTAGTAAAAGGTGGATGTCAAATAGCAACTCAGAAGAGAAAATTGGTTTAATGTTATCCATAACCGAAGAGAAACACATTAATAAGGATTAAACATCGGTAAACTTCCATTTGAATGTTAAATGTCATCTTTTGCATTATTTGTGCAATTATATTAGTCGTATATACCTGTATGTGTAAGTGTGTAGCTGCCCAAAAATACCACAACGATCGCTCATAGAAACATCTCAACGCGGATATTAATTTTTTCATGACCTTGCAAAGATAAGTAGGCATAGTGTTATGAATATTGAATATGCATCAATAAACATCAAATTTTTTGTAAACATATTGAGTTCCTCCTATGCACACAATTTGATATCAACATCTTTTCCTTGGGAAATCAGAGACCAATAACAAGCATTAACTAGGGTATTTTGAACAACATCATGTCGACATTTAATACCTACATTACTAGCACCAAACATTGCATCATCACCAAAAAATTCCCTATCATTATACCCTTGAGAAAGCAAAAGAATAATGATGTTAAAATGGAGAACAAAGGAACACTAAACCAGTAACATAGCACATCATCAGCATATTATATGTATACACATATACATACATACATACATATATATATATAGGAGTAAGGATCCACTAAAAAATTAAAATTTGCTGAAAACCGTGGAATCCATTAAAAAAAGGGTAATGTGGACCCGGGGCTTTGGGGGCCCACATGCCCTTTTTACGGACATTGAGTGTCGTTTAGTTTGTTTGCATAGTGTGAGTATCCTTGGCTTAGGGAGTGAGTCTAGAAGCTCAAAACCCAAGTAGAGAAGTCGTCACCGTCATTCTTTCGCGACCTAACGGAACGCCATTAGGTCATAGCCCAAGAGCAAAAATGACAACCAAGGATAAGAAGGTCTCATATCTCTGGATTCGGGGATGAGGGTAAGGACAACAGTAAGTCATAGTGTCCCCTCGCCACTACAAAAAAAAAAAAACCGTTTTAGGGACGGATTGAATCCGTCTCTACTTCTTCAAATTCCGTCGCTATATAGGGTTAGCGACGGAAGTAGTGACAGATCAACACCGTTCCTAAAAACTTCGTCGCTAATTTAAAGTAGAGACGGATTACAAAAAATCCGTCTCTAAATTCCGTCACTACATTAGGGGCGAATTTAGGGATGGATTTTTTAATCCGTCATTAAATTTAGGGACGGATTTCTGAAATTCGTCCCTAAATTTAGTGACTAATTTTATTTTCATTTAAAAAAAAAAAATTTTTTTTTTTACTAAACAAATTGAAGTTGTTAACAAGATTTGAACATGTGACCTCAAAGTCACAAAGTGACACTCTTACCAACTTCACCATCATACAACTTATGTTATTCTATATACAAAATTAATATATTAACTATAAGAAATGTAGGGACGGATTTTTAAATTTAGTGACGAATTTTGAAATCCGTCACTACTTTAATATAGTTGGATATAGTAGAAATCCGTCTGTAAATGTAGTGACGGACTTGTAATTCTGTCACTACTTTAACGTGACTTAAAATTTAGAGACGGATTTAAAATCCGTCTTAAAAGTAGAGACCGATTTGGAAATTCGTCTCTAAGTTAGAGACCGATTTGGAAATCCGTCTCTAAATTAGAGATGGATTTTTGAATCCGTCCCTAAATTATTTTAGTGACAGATTATCTCTAATCCGTCCCTACTTTAGTGATGGAATTCAATCCGTCCCTAATAATCCGTCGCTATATCGACATTTTTTTGTACTGCGCATATAGCGGCCTCTACTTGTTCTCATGTGTAATTTCACAATCATAATATCGAATTATAACATTCATATTTTCAGGTTTAGACCTACAAACACGTATGGGAATAAGGCTAGGTGGGTTTTTAGTTAATGTACACATAATTTCCGGTTTATCATGCATTGGTGATCGCTTTAAGATTTAATTGATTTTAATCTTTAATTTAGTTGAAACATGCTTTTAGGTCTTTTAAGCTAAACATGAAGTCTACATGATTTGAAAGCATTAAACATTTAGCATGAATTCACATAAAACCTACGCAATGTTTCTACTTAAGATTGATTTTAGTTTAAAGTCGAATCATCAATTAGTCAATGTTGCATGAGTTTAATTTAAAGCATATCAATTATCTAATAAGACATTAAAATCACATAATCATGTAAACTAACTCATTTAAAGAACTCAAGATGATGATTTCGATGTTGTTGGCCTCATTTGAAGTACCTTTTGTGCAATTCTCGACAACTTGTTTTCTCCTTGAAGAACTTTAATTAATAATAATGATAATATTGATAATAACATTAATATTAATAAGTGTAAAGGTTTAATGTGGTTAATGAAGGTTTCCGTAGAAGTAATTTGTGGGAAAAAGGAAGAGAATGGCGCAACTTTCAAGGTATGGCACGAAAATCGAGAGTGAGTTTTAGAGAGAGAGAGACGTGAAGTAGAGAGAGAATGTGTGAGTTGAGGATCGAATGAAGAAGTTGAGGTGATGAATGAAGGTCAGAGGAGGGGGGTATTTGTGGGTTGGAGATGATGTAAGCGAGCGCTAGGGCGCCGGAGGAGCACCAGAGCACACAGGGGTGAGCGCGAGGGAGCTCAAGATGGGTGCTAGGGAGCTCAAGATGGGCGCCAGGGCGCCCAGTGAGCGATATGGCGTAGGTCTCTTGGGCGCTGGCCCAACGTTATGACGCTCGAGCCCTTAATTTTTGATTTTCACGCGGTTAATCTCTAACGCTTCCTTATTTCATATATTTACTTTCATAGACCGAAATATTTCGATATATTATGAAATAATACGAAATTTACTTCCATAAAACAATTTGAGGCGGTTCCATGTCTCCACGACGGTGGAATGTCGGGATAGTACGACGGTAAGGAATTCGAGAGAGATTGTACTGTAAATCCGTTGCCTAACAATGATGTCCAACCGCTTCCATAATGCATCGGAAACATCCGTGGACGAAGTGTCAGTGGGTCAATGTGATTGAGTACGTCATAGGCATAAACGTGATTTTCAAATAAGTCGAACCAATTGGAATATAAGACTTTCTCATAATCAAGGGTGAGTTGTACAACATTACTGATGTTGGATACAGTTAATGCCGGATGATATGAGTGAGAGGATGCAGGAGGAGCGAGTGAGTTCCTTATATTTGTTAGACATGAAGAAGTTTCTGAGGCGAAAAACAGAGAAGCCTTTGTGAGAAACATAGAAGGATCGTTGAAAATTTTATAGGATTTTGTAGATATTAAACTAGCTGCGATACTATGTGAGAGATTGTGAAACTCCTTGGTTGGAGTAATTTCATAAATCCATATATATAAGGTTACATGGGTATAATCTCTACCAATATTTGGTAATTTACAATAAAATATATCCTATAGAATATTTGAGTTATATTCTTTCTATCAAGGACTTTCGTTCAATTTTTTTATTAGTTTTGAATTATTAGATATATTTTGGAGAAATTAAAGAAAGTGTAGTTATTCTTGAATTCTTTAATTAAGTTTGGTGCTTTATAAATTATAATACATTATTAATTGAATAAATTAATTTTTTAATTGTTTCTAATTATGCTTTCTCTACATTCTTAGCGTAGTTTAATTTTACTTGTTTTTGGGTAGTTGTAATAAGGTTTGTTCGTTGAATTTGTTTGATTCTTGAGCTCTATTCTTTTAATTTATTGTAGCTTTATTTTGTTTAAATTTGAATTCTTCATTGTTAAGTGTTGATAATATTAATATAATTTTGGTTTGCTTTCTTCATTTTTTTATATTTTTGTTGAGTTTCACCATGTGCGAGTAGTTTACTTTGCTAAATAGGAGAGTGTAAGGTTTGTTGAATTTGTTTGATTCTTCAGCCCTATTCTTTTATTTTGTTGTAGTTTTAATTTATTTAAATATGAATTCTTCATTGTTAAGTGTTGATAATATTAATATAATTTTGGTTTGCTTTCTTCATTTTTTTTAATGTTTTTGTTTAATTTCACCATGTGCGAGTAGTTTACTTTGCTAACTAAGAGAGTGTGGTGAACCCTAGAATAACTATGTAGCTTCAAATTGGAGATGGTATTGGTTAAAATTGAGATATTATACTATCTGATCAATGGATGTTTCTTGAAAATCCTTGAATTAAGGAATGCAACTGAACTGTTTTATACCTAGAGAGTACTGTGTCAAAATAAAATTGGGTGCAAATCCTTAAAGTAGCACCGAAATATGACCTTGGTGAGCATTGTTTATGACCTTTAATGTCAAAATTTTGAAAATGCTTTATACAAGAGATCGTCCACGAGAACTAGGTTTTGAGTATTGAATAAGGTCCAGCTAGGTGCTTCGAAAGATAATCCTAGACGGAGCTGAAAAAAGGCGTAGCGTTTGGTAGTAAATATCCTTATGTTGATGTTGGATGGGATGTATAGGTGGATCACACAAACCTCACTCTTTTATTCTTGATTCTTAATTCCCTATAGTCATTTTCCCTAGTTGGTTAAAAACATTGCTTTGCTGGTAAAATTACTTATATAAACAACAAAAAATAAAAATTTAATCACTTCATTACCAAAATTAAAGAGTAAAATGTTGAATCGAGAAGTAAAGATGGAGAATTTCACCTCAAGTATTAATTGATAAAATAAAATAGCAATTATGGTGATTTTGAAGGAGAAAGAAAAAAAGTAGACAAAGATGTGTGGTGGGAAATTGGAAAAAGGAGGGAAGAGAGAGAAAGCTCATTAATAGTGTTTGTTTGATTACTCATTAAAGACTAAAACAAAGTATTGCATTCCCAAAATTTTAGCTATTGTGAAGTATTGAACCTGTAACCAATGGGATGAGACTCATTTAACTTAACCATTAATTTTGATGCGTATTTTAATGTGTTTTCAAGAATCAAAACAAATCTAACATGCTCAGGGCTCAATCAAACAATTCAAACTTATATTGTGATCAATGAATATGTTATGAATTTGTGATGAATTATAGTGGATGATGGTGGTAGTGTAGTTGTTTATGAATGAAATTTTGAATGGATCGAATTAAGGGATATGAATTTTTAATCACGGTTGAAAGAATTTAGAACTTGAGTCTTGGTCAAGAACGTAAGCATAACATGCAACTTCACAAGTCTCGCTCATAAAAAGCTTCTAATTAACTCAACAAACTCTGAAATTTATTAATGAAATCTAATGAGTATTTATAGGCAACAACGCTTGCTCATATGGTGTAATTAATTAATTAATCTAAAACATACTTGGACTTTGTGTAAAACAAACCTGACCGAAAAGTGATTTTCAGTTTGATTGCCGAACAAAATATGGGATAAAGAATTATTATCCAAATTTTCCTGGATTTTAAAAATATTTTTCCTTGAAATTAGATTCATTAAGCTTTACAACACATATTCACACGCCTTCTAGTTCAAATCCAACTATCAATGACAAATCATTAAAGTCAGATAAACTACACAACTCTGAAACTAGAATTCGATCTTTAGAATTTCAGTTTAATCAAGAAACTCCAAGAAACGTCCTAAGTTGAATCTTTAATCAAGAATCCTTTAAGAACGTAATCCTCCACTATTGTAGTCCAAGTATGACTAAAAACACGGAAAACACAAACACTTAAAAGCAATTTAAAGCCAAAAATGAGAAAAACCCCGAAATTACGATAGACAAAAACCCATAGGCAAAACCCCCAAAAGCTCGAATGTGAATGACAGTCTTATATTCGCATCAAATTTATACATTTTTCTTTTGGCATAAGTATGTAACAAATTACTAAAATATATTGAGGCCCTCTATTTTGGGGCCCTATGTGATCCGCACACCCCTAGAATCAGCCCTGCCATCAAATAAACTTAATTATGATTAATAACAAAAATGCAGTTAAGTATATTCATTATTGAATAGCTGTCAGGATTCTCATGTACATATTCATATTCATATACATATATATGGTGAGTCCATGTTTATAATTGTACAAGTCAAGATTAAAGGAATTTAAGTGGTTTTACAATCAAAAATTCTATATACACGAAAATGTCATTAATGAAGTACAAATACTCCTCCATATATAATATATACTAATTTTAATGTTGAAAACACATTTCACAATATCCTGATGCTATATACATGGATACATAGATATACATAATATTATATATTTTACGTATAAAAATTTAAGTTAATGTTTCAAGAATTTTCTATATCAAAATTTCAAATTAAAAGAAATTCCCTTTTCTTTGATTCTTTATTTATTTGAGAGGGATATACAAACTGAGTTAGGTAGCAAGTTAGCTTTTCTCTTTCTACCTTTGCTACTCACTTAAGAAAAATCCTTTTGAAGAATTCAACACATACCAATATACCATAATCAATTATTCATGATTCTAATATCTAAATATTTACCTTTATAGTCTACAACATCTCAACTTCCTTTTGTTCCACCCCCACCACTTTTATCTCTACACACAACCAATTCACCAAATTTGTTTTTGAATATTTGATGGAGCAGTTGAACCTTCTTCAAACGTTTCTTGTACTACTTCACCGTAAATATGGGTCACACATAAAAATAAAAATTATTTATAATATTTTCTTCCTTTCTTCTCAACTTTTCCCGCAATTTCATAAAACCACTTTACTAAACATTTCTTGTTTTTCTTGACTTTCAAGTCCCAAACCATATCCACTGATTTACCTCCTTTATTTCCTTACAACTTATTGAATTTCAAAACAAAATGGCAATTAACTTCAATACAGGGGACTCCAGCACTTGCTCGAGCCCCCGAATATCATTCTCACACGACATCACAGATACAAACTCGAATACAACTCACGACGAACCTGGTCCAAAAAGACTAGATATGTCACTGTTGGCATCATCAGAATTCAACTTCTGCGTTTCGGATTCATTCCCGGAGTCTGAAACATCTCCTGCAGATGACCTGTTTTTCAATGGGGTCATCATCCCAATTCAGATGAAACAGAAACTTAACTCAATCAAGCAAGAAGAGATTACTTCAACAACGACAGCAACTATATTGCGCGAACATAAAACCGCAGGAAAGTCATTCTGGGGATTCAAAAGAAGCAGCAGTATGAACTGTGAGAATTATGGATACAAAAAAAGCAGCTTATCGAACTGGTCGATGCCACTTCTGTTTCGAAGTAAATCAACAGGGTCATCGTCAAATGATCATTCTAAGCAAAGTCAGAAGAACTCGAGCTCAAATAATGGCAAGTTAACGAATTATAATAGTAACCAGAGCATGAAATTCTCGGCTTCTTCGTGTCAAAAACCTCCATTATTGAAGAAGAGTGGTTCTGGAGGTGGGAGAAATGGTGGTCCTGTGGCTTTGAATGTTCCACCTCCTTATATTACTAAAGGTACATCCGATCTTTTGGGATTTGGATCTTTGTTTCGAAATGGAAACAGAGATAAGAAGAACAAAATTTAGATTAGTGAAGTATTTCAGAATTTTATATGTTCATAACTTGATAACTCTTTCAAACTATTTGTTTTGACTTTTGATGATACCTTTTTTTTTTTTCCCTAGGATATTAGGATGTACAAAAAAAATTATTTGATAAAAACATATATATTATTGTTGTTAATTGAATTTGAGCTGTGTGTGGAAAAACAAAAGTAGAACCTATTCATTTATGATAGAGAGAATATTGTAAAATATTCTATAGGATATATATTGTGTGAATATATGATAATTTCGGAGATTATTCCAAAACTGTTATAACCCTATTTATATACGATCAATGGAACACTCCAATCAAAGTAGTTTGACAATCTCACAGTTTAGTTGATTAGTGTTTCAAGCTTCGGTCTTTGGAAGTTTTGATAACAAGAATCGTGGTTCCGTTCAACAGGTGCTGAAATTCAAGTAATAGGAAACAATCTTACTTTAAGTGTGTTTCCAAATTAGTCTTATGTAATATGTCACTTTCTAAACATGTGAATTGAGTGAATATTAATTAATCTTATGTGATATGTCACTTTCTAAGCATGTGAATTGAGTGAATATTATTGTTGTCATCTCTAATTAGCCTCGGTGAGCAATTGAGCATGGGTAACTCTGCGACTCGCCACCATTGTAGAGAAATGGAGTTGAATTTGTAGCGAGTAATTAAGTAGGGGTTTAGAAATCATTACGAATTTCATGATTGAGTAGAGAAATGAAAAGTTAAGGTAAGTTGGAAATGGAGTTGAATTTGTAGCGAGTAATTAAGTAATAATCACCATTTTAAAAGAAAAAAAAAGCAATAATCATACTTCATCATTGCATCATATTTCACCCATTGCTTCAAATTGTTGCTGGTTTTACATTCATTATTAAAATTTAACTTTTCATCAAATGAATTAAATTTTACATTTATTTATTTATTTATTTATTTTTGGTAGAGGGACTTATATCTTGATAACTAATTCCGTGGTTGTACCACAAACATTATAGGTAAGTGTACCGCTTAAGGAAGTAAAAATTAATAAATCCTCTCTTTTTGTTTGGGGAGTTTGCTTCATCTTTAATTCAACGTATCTTGCCAAAGTGTAGGGGTCACAACTATCATGAACATATGCTAATACATCTTTGTACTCCCTACGAGGTGAAGGAGTCGTAAACTTCACCATTACTATATTTTACATCCTCAAATTTTACATTGTTATTATTGGACTAAAATCGTTCAAGTTAGAGCCATCTCCACCAGCAACTACATGGATTGCACCGATCACAAGGATCGAGTAGTTCAGTAGTGAGAGCTTTCTTCTTTTACATATTATTGGTTCTGTAATCATAGAAAACGAATTTTTGATTACAACAAGCTTCGAAACCTCAAATTAGTACTATCAAGAAATGAATTTTTGATGCGTTAGTGTGATGCTAAGTCATCAATGTTAACCCAGGACTTATTCAAGAAATGAATTTTAATGCTTGGACCTGTTTACCCATTTTGTCAGCATAAACTGAATAAATATCTCCGGCCTGCACACTCAACCAGATACAGAGTATATTGTGTATCTGCTTCCACAAACTCATCTACCATGGTCAAACGACAGTTATAAACTTCCCAATTTGGTTTTCCATCTGCTAATTGAAATGATCTAAGACATCAACGTGTTAGAGATAATCAAGGGATTTAATATAATAATATATTGAGAGACAATCATGGGATTTTGACTAATATTATTCTCATAATTATCTTGATTATAACCTATTTACTATCTTACGTTATCAATCCCTTAGCTGTAGTTTCTTAGGATTGATTTGTTTACTTATTTAGCTTCTAAATTTCATTACTACTATATTATATATATATATATATATGTTGTATCTTCTTCTTATGTAATATATTCCACAATACAACTATTCAGTATATACAATTATCATTCATGGTATCAGAGCAGGTTTGAATCCTACACCATTTTTTTTCCAACTAAATTATTGAAATGGCTTCCACTACCATTCCAAACAACATTGACCCACAAACACCTCATCTTGTGGTCAATCTCTGCAATATCATGAAGCTTAACATCACAAATTACCTCTCTTGGAAACTTCAAATGAAGGCTACGTTAATAGGATTTGACCTTTTTAAATTTTTGGATGGCACTTATCCTTTACCATCTCCTACTATTCAAACAGACACTACTACTACATCTAATCCTATGCTTTCACCACTGCTACCTATCTTATTAATAGACTTCCCACGCCCGCTCTCTCAAATAAATCTCCTTTTCATTGTCATTTTGGTATTCCTCCCAATTATCTTAAGCTTAGAAGTTTTGGGTGCTTATGTTATCCATGGCATCGTCCATATGCCACTTACAAGTTGGATCGAAAATCCACTCCTTGCATTTTCATTGGCTATTCAAAATCTCAAAGTGCTTATCATTGTCTTGACCACTTCACACATAAAGGTTACACCTTTCGTCATGTTTGTTTTATTGAAAATGATTTTCTGTATTTGATAAGTGTATTTTATTCATATATTTGACCTCCTTTTTCTTGATTATTCTAACTCTAACCTTGGCTCTTCGGAGCAATTTTGGCTACTATTTGGCTGTATGGAGTTGTTTGTGCTTTTAGTGACATTTTGCAGGATTTCGGTGTTTTTGCATTGATTCCGAGGCAATTATATGAGCTACAATTAGATATGAGAAGCCATGCGTTGGTATTGGGGTATTCAGGGAGCTATGATATAGCTTGGATGTGGTAGAACTCAAGTTTTTCAGAACGTGGTGAAAAAGAGAATTCGCCCGGTCAGTCAGGCGGAATTTACTTAGCATTTTCAGAAGACTTGGGCCGAAAACATCGATCGCGCCCGATCCGGCGGATTTCGCTCAGGCGGTCGGGCGGATTGCTTCCAAGGGCCAAACTACTCGCTTTGTGCACCTGATCGGGCGACTTTCGCCAGGTTGGTCGGGCAGTTCATCTGGATGGGCTTTTTCTCCTTTTTAGCTCGGGATTTGTACTTTTTGTATAAATAGTAGCTAATGTTATAATTAGGCTTTCCACACACTACATCACTATACATTATTATTATAGCCTAGGTTTTCATTTAGTTTCTCTTTCTAGAAGTGAATTTTTTTCAAACTCAATCATTCAGTCAATACAATCTCAATTCCAGATTTTACTTAATTCCTTTTATTGTTTCCATTATTTCATTTATGTTTACAGTTTGTAACTATTAGTAGTAGTAGTATATTTCTTAGATCTTGTTTTATGCCGTAGTTTATGTTTTTGGTTTATTTAGTTTATGTTAATTAGTTTATTTAATTTAATCATGTTTCTAGTTCTTATTTTTAATATTAATTTGTTTTCTTTAATTCTAATTATGTGTGAGTAGTTCAGTTTCTAGGACTAGGGGATCCATGGATTAGTTCCTTTGTTTTGATTTATGATTTAATGCGATTTATGTTAATTCTGAATTCCTATTATCAGTTTATGTTGCTTTCAATTAAATTTTGGCTAGGTTTGATTGTTAGTTTGATATTGTCAAAATCGATGCCGAGAGGTAAGATTACCACAATTAGATCACAGGGGTATAGGCAAAACGCATCTAAGTGAGCGAGAGCCATTAGAGGAGTTTTGAAGGATTCTAGATTCAAGAGAATTAGTGAGCCTTAATTCAGGAAGTCATAAATCTATTAGTTAATTGTTAGCCAGTTCATTGTTCAACTGATTCATGGTGAACTGATGTCCTAGGCTTAGTTTATTGATATTTCCGTGTTTATTTTCTTCTTAGTATTAATTAGTTCATTAGTTAGTTGGAAACCAATTCAAAGGCCCCTTACGGTAGAATATCTTTTTAGAGTTAGTAGAATTTCGTTGCTTCCCTGTAGATTCGATCCCTACTTCCCTTTCCACATTAGTTGGAGTTGTAGGTTATTTTTGATAGGTATAAGACTGTCCTTACCAAATTTTGGCGCCGTTGCAGGGGAGGCAATTGTTTATTTTCTGCTAATCGGGTTATTTTGTCTATTTTTATTTTTTTTCTTTCGTCTCAAGAAACTAATCGTTCTTTGAGACAGTTCTTACGGATATGTGTAGTTTCAGCTTTTGTGCAGGTAACAGGGTTGTATGCCGGTTTGGATTGATCTTGAACCAAAACGGTCATTGCATAAGCGGAGTCGTAGATAGAAGTGGAGATTGCGGAGAGTTATTCTTTCTGAACAGATACGATCGGATATGTCACAACTCTTTGTTGATTTGAATATTTCTGATAGTTCTGGTAAGGAAGAGATGGCAGAATCACATTTCAACGAGAACAATATATCACAGAATGATGCACAGCCGCCGCCACCGCAAGCACGATCATTAAAGGATTATTCCCAACCTAATTCTGCAACAGTAAGAGGTGGCTATCGATTT
The DNA here is from genome assembly GCA_016808085.1 of Suaeda aralocaspica. Classification (NCBI taxonomy): domain Eukaryota; kingdom Viridiplantae; phylum Streptophyta; class Magnoliopsida; order Caryophyllales; family Amaranthaceae; genus Suaeda; species Suaeda aralocaspica. Next base: position 562,454 of record PYUH01000021.1, read on the forward strand.
CCTTATACTGAGGCTCTAAACTTTGAGTAAAAGCCAGCTTCGGTAAATATGGTGAAAAGGATTCAGTTTGCAGGAACATTAATGGAGGATCCGACCCTACATTTGAATAATTTCTTGCAGTATTGTGGTACGATCAAGCAAGCTGGAGTCTCTCAGGACTAAATTAAAAGGATGATGTTTCCATTTTCATTGAAGGACAAGGCTCGTACTTGGTTGAATAGTCTCAATATGGACAATATTAATAGTTGGGAAGAGTTGGCTCTTGCATTTCAAAGGAAGTATTACCCTCCAGAGTGAACTGCAACCCTTTGAAGCAAGATCACAAATTTCAACAAGGAGACGGATGATACATTGTATGAAGCATGGGAAAGGTTCAAGGATCTAATGAGATTGTGCCCACATCACGGTCTTGAGAAGTGGTTCCTGATCCAATCATTTTATAACAGTTTAGGAAATGAGAGTCGTACATTGCTTGATTCAGCCGCTAATGGTAGATTCATGAACAAGGAAGTTAATGCTGCTTGTGAGTTGATTGAAGAAATTGGTATTCATAATTCACAGTTTGGCAATCCCCGAGGACACTCGAAGAGAGGTGGAAAGCATGTAGTTAATGAAAAATATGAGAGTCTAGCTTCACAAATCAATACTATAAGTCAAAAGCTCGACAAGATTAGTACTACATCTCCTCCACCATCATTTGTAGCTGCAATGGCTGCACTTTCGAGGTGTACAGAGCCTTTCTGTGATCTTATTTGGTCACAATGCACAGTCATGTCACAGTTCCATAGAGAAATTGTGTGCCTTCCAAGCCTACAAGAACAGTCCATTCTCTAACACATACAATCCAGATTGGAAGGATCATCCATACTTTTACTATAGGAACAACAACAATGTGCAAAATCCACAGCAATTCGTGCCAAAGCAACCACATCAGCAAGTGCAACGGTTTGCACCACCACAGCCACCAGGTTTCAATAGACCACCATAGCCAGCACCATCACCCCAATCAAGCAATGAGATTTAGGAGTTGAAAAATATGATGCTGCAGATGCAGAAGAACATGGAGGCAATGTAGGCTCCCAACAAGCAACTGGAGACCCAGCTAGCTCAGACTGCACAGTCTACAGCTCAGCGACAGCAAGGACAACTACCTCCTCAACCAAATCCACTAGCTCAAAGGGACAATTGTAATTCCATCACTACCAGAAGAGGGATCCACTATGAGAGCCCCAAGATGCCAACTGAAGATGCTGATTTCGAGATGGGAGCGCAGAATGGTAAGACCAACAATGTGGTGATTGAGAAGATTGCAGGGCCTACACGTTCCAAGGAGAAATATGACATGGGGAAGAGATTTCTAGTAGTTGACAAGCCAGCTGATACATTGACATTTCCGGTGCCACTACCCTTTCCTCATGGGGTAGACAGGAGTAAGAATGACAACCATTTCTATAACTTTCTATATATTGTTAAAATTTACAAGTTACTGTGCCTTTTACTGATTTGATTACACAAGTGCCTACATATACTAAGTGTTTGAAGGACATATTGAGCAGGAAGCGCAAATTGAGTTTAGTAGAGACTGTTGCCTTAACTAAAAAATGTAGTGTTATTTTGGAGAATAAGTCTCCACCTAAACTCAAGGACCCTAGAAGTTTTCTATTCCTTGTTTATTGATAAAGCTTTATGTGAAGGGGCCAGTGTTAGTGTTATACCATTGTCTATTTGTAGGAAGTTAGATATGGGTTCTTTGGAATTTACTAACATTGATTTGCAGATGGCGGAAAGAACTATGAAATACCCAATAGTAGTTTGGAGAATGTCCCAATAAGAGTTGGGAAGTTTTTCATTCTCGTAGACTTTTTTGTGTTAGATATGGAAGAGGATGCTCACATCCCTATTATTCTTGGTAGACCATTTTTAAACACTACAGGTGCTATTATTGATGTGAAAAATGGTAGTATAACTCAATCTGTACGTGATGACAAGGTTACCTTTAACCTTGATAGTGCATTGGAAAGCCTCATGTTGGAGCAATCCTTCTATAGAATTGATATTATTCAGGAAATTGTTTGTGATGACTTGCGTCGATCCCTTATTAAAGATCTTCTGGAGGCCGTTTGGTGTTTAGATGTTGTTTCAGGTGAAGGCAATATGGAGTCAGATGATTTGATTCAAGACCTTTCAGGAGTGGAATTTTATTCAGGGAGCAAATATTAATTTTTGAAGCTGCCCCAGAATATTTGTTCGGTAAAAGAGGTAACACAACCTGAGATGAAACCCCTTCCCTCTAATTTGAAATATGCATTCTTGGATGAAAAAGAGCTATATCCAATTATTGTTAGTGCTTCCCTTACTGATAGTAAACTTAAGAAATAATTAGCTGTTCTTAAATGTCATAAAAAGGCTATTGGTTATACACTTATACTATTGATGATTTGACCGATATTAGTCCTGATTTTTGCATGCATTACATTTATTTAGAGGAAGGTCATAAACCATGCATATAGGGCCAGTGTCGTTTGAATCCTAACATGCAGGAGGTAGTAAAAAAAAAGTCATTAAATTACTTGATGCTGGTATCATTTATTCTATTCCCGATTCTAGATGGGTTAGTCCAGTTCAAGTAGTGCCTAAGAAAGGTGGGACCACTGTTGTGCGTAATGATAAAAATTAATTGATTCCCACTAGAGTTATCACAGGTTGGCGTATGTGTATTGATTACAGGAAATTAAATACTGCTACTAAAAAGGACCACTTTCCCCTTCCCTTCATTGATCAAATGTTAGAAAGGTTAGCTACGCATAAGTATTTCTGTTATTTAGATGGTTATTCGGGATTCTTCCAAATCCCTATTCATCTAGATGGTAGAGTGAAAATTACTTTCACATGTCCTTATGGTATTTTTTTTATATCATAGAATGCCTTTTGGTTTACGTAATGCCCCTGCTACTTTTCAACGTTTCATGATCAACATTTTTTCTGATTTCATTGTATCTATTATGGAAGTCTTTTTGGAAGATTTTAGCGTATATGGAACTTCATTTGATGCATGCTTAGAAAATCTAACGAAAGTGCTTATGAGATGTGAAGAGGTGAATCTAGTGCTTAATTGGGAAAAGTGCCACTTTATGGTCACTGAAGGTATTGTGCTTGAACATTTAATCTTTGAAAGAGGTATTGAGGTAAAAAAAGAAAAGATACACGTAATCAAGCAACTTCCCCCTCCTATGAATGTCAAAGGGGTAAGAAGCTTTTTGGGTCATGGAGGTTCTTATCACAGGTTTATTAAGGATTTTTCTAAAATTGCGAAACCACTAATCTAATTGCATTTGAAGGTTGCAAATTTTGATTTTACTGATGAATGTGTTGAGTCTTTTAACAGGATTAAGCAAGCACTTATTTCTACACCTATCATTCAGTCCCCTAATTGGGACCTCCCGTTCGAGATCTTGTGTGATGCTAGTGACTATGCAGTTGGAGAAATTCTAGGCCAAAGAAAGGAAAAGGTTCTTCATGCAATCTATTATGTCAGCAAGACACTTGATCCAGCTCAAGTTAATTATGCCACTATTGAGAAAGAGTTGCTAGTAGTTGTGTATGCACTTGATAAGTTCCGATCATACCTATTAGGCTCGAAAGTAATTGTTCACAGTAACCATGCTGCTCTAAAGTACCTCCTAGCCAAAAAGGAAGAAAAACCAAGGTTGATCATATGGATTTTATTGCTGCAAGAGTTTAACCTCGAAATTCGTGATAAAAGGGAGTAGAGAATGTAGTAGCTGATCATCATTCCAGAATTTGTTTTGAGGATGTAGAGCTCGTACCTATAGATGACTCCTTCCCTAATGGTCACTTACTTTCAATCGCAGTTAAATCACCATGGTTTGCTGATTTTGCTAATTACATTGTAGGAGGTGTCTTGCCTCCTAACCTGTCATCACAGCAGAAGAAGTGGTTCTTACATGATGTTCGACGATATTTTTGGGATGACCTGAATCTATTTCTTGAATGTGCTGATGGTTTATATAGAAGATGTGTTCCTGATTGGGAGTTTACAAAATCCTAAGCCATTGCCACTCATCACCTTATGGAGGTCATGTACGCCTTTCAAAGACTGTGTTCAAGGTACTTCAATCTTGATTCTATTGGCCTACTCTGTTTAAGGATGCTAGAGAATTTGTGTTGTCTTGTGATGCATGCCAAAGAACTGGAAATATTTTAAAACGCCATGAGATGCCTCAAAATGGGATACTAAAGGTTGAGATTTTTGATGTATGGGGTATTGACTACATGGGTCCATTTCCTTCTTCCATTGGAAATAAGTTCATATTGGTGGCCGTAGACTATGTTTTGAAATGGTTAGAAGCTATTGTAACACCTAATGCGGACTCTAATACTATGCTCAGATTGTTTAAACATGTCATTTTCCCGAAATTTGGAGTTCCTAGAGCAATTATTAGTGACGGGGGTTCACACTTTCACGAGAAGCGGTTAACTAAATTACTTGAGAAGTATGAAGTTTACCATCGTACCGGGTTAGCTTATCATCCACAGACTAACGGCCAAGTTGAGGTTTCTGATATGTGTGGTTTTTATAGTGTTTTTCCCCTTGTTTCGAGTCAATTTTGTGCTTAATGGGTGTCATTCTGGCTTTATTTTAGCTCATTCGATGTTCTTTAGCTAAATTGGTGTGTCTCGCTAAGTTTGGATGATTTCCGGCAATTTTAGAGCATTTTAGTTGATTTTTATCATCCACGGTTGTTATGCTCGGTTTTGGTATGTTTTGTAATTTTAGGCACGAAAACCGAGGCTCGGAACGAAGTCGGAAAGCTTAGACGGGATAAGGATGAAGATGCATGGAAATGCGTGTCAAGAAGTATAAAACAAGCCTTAAAGAACTTATGAAGAAATAAGAAGAAAAGGAAGCAAAATAAACTTCTGAGGTCATTATGCGGGCGCATAAAAATACTATGCGGGCGCATTTAATGTAATCAGCAGCTGAAGAAGCGTTCTGGAGGTCAGATGCGGGCGCATAAACCTCCTATGCGCCCGCATCAGACGTTTTTCCCGATCTTTTTATTCGTCTTTTAATTTCTTTGTACTTAGGCTTTGTAAGCCCAACTTGGGTACATTAGGCACGGTTTTCTAGGCAAAACAACTGATGCTTTTCAGAATTTAGAATTACTCTCTTAGGATATAGAATTCAGCACTTTTCTCTGTCAAATTAATTGAGGGAAAATTAGGGTTTTTGTTCATAACTTTGATTTTCAATTCAATTCAAGTCTTCGATTCGTTCTTCAATTTGGTAATTCTTCTGTTTTTGTTCTTTATTTTAGTTAATTTATGCTTTTTAGTCTTTTTAGTTTAATTAATGCGGTTTTTATAGTGTTTTTCCCCCTGTTTCGAGTCAATTTTATGCCTAGTGGTTGTTATTCTGACTTTATTTTAGCTCATTTGATGTTCTTTAGCTATTTTGAAGTGTCTCGCTAAGTTTGGTTGATTTCCGGCAATTTTAGAGCTTTTTAGTTGATTTTTATCATCCACGGTTGTTATGCTCGGTTTTGGTATGTTTTGTAATTTCAGGCACGAAAACCGAGGCTCGGAACGAAGCCGGAAAGCTTAGACGGGATAAGAATGAAGATGCATGGAAATGCGTGTCAAGAAGTATAAAACAAGCCTTAAAGAACTTATGAAGAAATAAGAAGAAAAGGAAGCAAAATAAACTTCTGAGGTCATTATGCGGGCGCATAAAAATACTATGCGGGCGCATTTAATGTAATCAGCAGCTGAAGAAGCGTTCTGGAGGTCAGATGCGGGCGCATGAACCTCCTATGCANTATTCGTCTTTTATTTTCTTTGTACTTAGGCTTTGTAAGCCCAACTTGGGTACATTAGGCACGGTTTTCTAGGCAAAACAACTTATGCTTTTCATAATTTAGAATTACTCTCTTAGATTTTAGAATTAAGCACTTTTCTCTCTCAAAAATTAATTTTAGGGAAATTAGGGTTTGTTCATAACTTTGAAATTCAATTCAATTCAAGTCTTCGATTCGTTCTTTAATTTGGTAATTTTTCTGTTTTTGTGCTTTATTTTAGTTAATTTATGCTTTTTAGTCTTCTTAGTTTAATTAATTTAGTTAATTGTTTATGTTAATTAGTTTAATTGTTCATTACTTCATGAATTCGATTAGGGTTTTTACAACTATTCTTGTTTTAATTTTCATAATTATGAGTGAGTAGTCTAACTTCTAGGGTTAGGGAAACCTTGATCAATCAATGGATTAATTAAATTAGGTCGTTTTAATCACATAATTAGTAGTCAATTTCCTATTATTGGTTTCTTTGTTTACAATTATATTGTGCGCAGTTTTAGTTGTAATTCTGGTAATTGTTGAATTTGATGCCGAGAGGTAAAAATACCACAATAAGACCACTGAATAATAGGCGGAATTAGTCTAGGCATGAGCGAGAGCCGCTAGATGAGTTTCGAGGGAGTCTAGATTCGAGAGAATTAGTGAGCCCTAATTTGACGATAATTGTGAGATTGAACGATCTTTGTTAGTGAATCCATTAGTTGTTCTTGGTGACCCGAATGACCCTAGGCTTAGTTTATTGGTTTAATCCTTCGTCATTTCCAGTAATTAGTTAGTAATTAGTCAATAGTCAGTTAGCTAGTCAATACTTCTCGACCAAGGCTCTTTACACAGTTTAAGCTTTTTAGAACTAATAGAGTTTAACTGCTTCCCTGAGGATTCGATCCTTACTACCCTAGCTACATTAGTTAGTGTCGTTTGGTTTACTTTTGATAGGTGTGCGATAGCCTGTTCAAATTTTGGCGCCGTTGCCGGGGAGGCAATTTTTAATTCTATTAGTCGGGTTTTTACTGTTTTATTTTTATTTTTCTTAGTCTCAAAGAACTATTCAGTTCTTTGGGGCTATTTCTTATCTTTGCTCGGAGTTTATATTGTGTGCAGGTTCATAGGTTTATGCAAAACGACCACGAGCCTGATACTTACATCTTCCCTGAGCCCGAGCGAGTGTTTCTGAAACGGTTGAGACGTAGTAGACGCCGAATTTTTCTTCCCCGATCTGTGGAGGAAACTGTTTCTGACTTGTCTCAGTTTTTCGAGTTCACCTTCAATCCGCTGTTTGAAGGGTATTTAGAAGTTGAAATGGCTGCCGAAGGAGAAGGACAGGGTAGAGGACCACCGCCTCCACCACCACCGCCACCTGCGGCCCGTTCATTGAGAGATTATTCCTTGCCTAGTACGGAGTCTATGGCTGGAGGTTATTCAGTACCTGATACCGATGCTGCTAACTTTGAACTGAAACCGGCTCTTGTGAACATGGTTGAACGAAATCAGTTTTCAGGGACATTGAAGGAAGATCCGAACTTACACTTACAGAATTTCCTTCAATACTGTGATACTATCAAGCAAATGAATGTCTCTAAGGACTACATTAGAAGGCGAATGTTTCCGTTTTCATTAAAAGACAAGGCTAGAACCTGGTTGAATGATCTCAATATGGCCACCATTAATTGTTGGGAGGATTTAGCTCTTGCTTTTCAGAGGAAATACTACCCACCACAGAGAACTGCCTTATTGAGAAGCCAAATCACTAACTTCAATCAGGAGACAGATGAGTCATTATATGATGCTTGGGAACGGTTTAAGGAGTTATTGAGAATGTGTCCTCATCATGGGCTTGAGAAATGGTTCCTAGTTCAATCATTCTACAATGGGTTGGGAAATGAGAGTAGGGCCTTGCTAGATTCTGCTGCTAATGGTCGGTTTATGAACCAGGAAGTCAATGCTGCATATGAGTTGATAGATGAAATTGCCACTCATAATTCACAGTTTGGTAACCTTAGAGGGCATTCCAAAAAGGGTGGGAAACATGTAGTTGATGATAAGTATGAGAGTTTAGCTGCACAGATAAATGCCATAAGTCAGAAGCTCGATAAGATTGGTACTACAGCTCCCCCACCATCACCTGTAGCTGCACTTTCGGGATGCACTGATCCTTTCTGTGATTCATGTGGTTCTTTCGGTCATAATTCCCAGTCTTGCACTAGTTCAGTAGAACAAGTATGTGCCTTTCAAGCCTATAAAAACAATCCATACTCTAATACATACAATCCGGGCTGGAAGGATCACCCATACTTTTCCTACAAGAACAACAGCAATGTCCAGAATCCTCAGCAAGCCATGCCACCTCAGCAGCCACCCCAGCAAATGCAGAGATATGTACCACCACACCCACCAGGTTTTAGCAGACCACCACTACCAGCACCGCCAATGCCACCTCAACCTAGTGGAGAAATCTCGGAGTTGAAGAATATGATGTTGCAAATGCAGAAAAATATGGAGGCGATGCAGGCTCATAACAAGCACTTGGAAACTCAGATAGCTCAGATTGCGCAATCAACTGCTCAAAGGCAACCAGGCCACCTTCCATCACAACCCACACCCCCATCATCACAGGCATCACAGAATCCCCCGAGGGACCATGTCAATGCCATCACCTTGAGGAGTGGAGCTGCTTATGAAGGTCCGAAAATGCCTACTGATAATGTTAATTCTGATGTTTCAGGTGGAGCTGAGAAGACCGGAGATGAGGTGATTGCAGATTCAGATGCAGTTCCAGATAAGGAGGCTGAAGCACCTAAGGAGAAGGTAGATGATACACCGGTTGATACTATCCCGAAATCACAGGTTAGGTTGCCCTTTCCGAACAGGGTAACCAGGAGTAAGAACGATAACCATTTTAGTAAATTTTTAGCTATTGTTAAAAATCTGCAAGTTACTGTTCCATTTACTGATTTAATCACTCAAGTTCCTACTTACACTAAGTTTTTGAAAGACATTTTGAGCAGGAAACGCGAATTGAATGTAGTGGAGACCGTAGCACTCACGGAGGAGTGCAGTGCCATTTTGCAAAACAAGTCACCACCAAAACTAAAGGAACCAGGAAGTTTCTCTATTCCCTGCAACATTGGCCCCCTGTTTATTGACAAAGCTTTGTGTGATTTAAGAGCCAGTGTTAGTGTTATGCCACTGTCTATTTGTAGAAAGCTTGATATGGGTGCTTTGAAAGTCACTAACATTACCTTGCAGATGGCAGATAGGACAGTGAAATACCCTAAAGGTATTTTAGAGGATGTCCCGGTGAGAGTCGGGAAATTCTTTATCCCTGTAGATTTTGTTGTGTTGGACATGGATGAGGATGCACACATCCCGATCATTCTTGGTCGACCTTTCTTACACACTGCAGGTGCTGTTATCGATGTCAAAAATGGTAGCTTGACCTTGTCTGTAGGAGATGATAAAGTTACCTTTAATCTTAATGCTGCTCTTAAAAGTCCAATGATGGAACAATCATGTTATGCTATCGATGTCATTGATGAAATTGTATTTGATGATATGCCTCGATCTACTACAAAAGATCTTCTGGAGGCTGTTGTTTGTCTTGATGTTGATGCAGGTGATGGTACAATCATTACTGATGCTTTAGTCCAGGATCTTACTGGTGAGGAATCGAACTCGGAAGAGAACCAGAAATTTTACAAGTTACCTCAAGAGGTTTGTTCTGTTAAAGAGGTAACTCAACCTGAGATGAAACCCCTCCCCTCTCACTTGAAATATGCTTTTCTTGACGATAAGAAGTTGTACCCTGTTATTGTTAGTGGTTCTCTTGATGATAATCAATTACATAAACTTTTATGTGTACTTAAAGCTCATAAGAAAGCTATTGGCTATACTATCGATGATTTGACCGGTATTAGTCCTGATTTTTGTATGCATAGAATTCATTTAGATGAGGGTCACAAACCCTGTATCCAGGGTCAACGACGTTTGAATCCTAACATGCAGGAGGTAGTGAAGAAAGAAGTCCTTAAACTTCTAGATGCAGGTATTATCTATTCAGTACCTGATTCCCAGTGGGTAAGTCCCGTACAGGTAGTCCCTAAGAAAGGAGGGACAACCGTTGTTAGTAATGAGAAAAATGAATTAATCCCTACTAGAGTTGTCACAGGATGGAGGATGTGTATTGATTACAGGAAATTGAATGTTGCAACTAAAAAAGATCATTTCCCCCTTCCTTTTATTGATCAAATGTTGGAAAGATTAGCTAAGAATAAGTATTTCTGTTATCTCGATGGATATTCGGGTTTCTTTCAGATCCCCATCCATCCTGATGATAGGGAGAAAACGACTTTTACATGTCCTTATGGTACTTTTGCGTATCGTAGGATGCCTTTCGGATTATGTAATGCACCTGCCACTTTTCAACGTTGCATGATGAGCATTTTTTCTGAATTTATAGAGTCTATTATGGAAGTCTTCATGGATGATTTTAGTGTTTACGGCTCTGATTTTGATTCATGTTTGACTAATTTGACTAAAGTTCTCGAAAGATGTGAACAGGTGAATCTGGTTTTAAATTGGGAAAAGTGTCATTTTATGGTCAATGAAGGAGTAGTTTTGGGACATTTGGTCTCCGAACGCGGAATTGAGGTGGATAAGGCAAAAATACAGGTAATTGAGCAACTGCCACCTCCAGTAAATGTAAAAGGGGTAAGAAGTTTCTTGGGTCATGCTGGTTTTTATCGCAGGTTTATTAAAGATTTCTCTAAAATTGCGAAACCACTAACCCAATTACTGCTAAAAGATGCTGAATTTAAATTCACTGACGAGTGTCTTGAGTCCTTTAATATGATCAAAAATGCACTAATTTCTGCACCCATTATACAGTCCCCTGATTGGAATTTACCTTTCGAAATAATGTGTGATGCTAGTGATTTTGCAGTTGGTGCGGTTTTAGGTCAAAGGAAAGACAAGGTCTTGCATGCTATTTATTATGCTAGTAAGACTTTAGATGAAGCTCAAGTCAATTATGCCACCACGGAAAAGGAGCTACTTGCTATAGTTTATGCTTTAGATAAATTTCGTGCTTATCTTGTAGGTTCGAAAGTTATTGTCTATACTGACCATGCAGCTCTTAAATATCTACTTGGAAAGAAGGAAGCCAAACCGAGACTTATTCGATGGATTTTGCTGCTTCAAGAGTTTGACCTCGAAATTCGCGATAAGAAGGGCGCAGAGAATGTGGTAGCTGACCATTTATCGAGAATACGGTATGACGATGGGGAGATCTCTACCCCCATTGACGATTCTTTCCCTGATGAACATCTGTTTGCTGTTTGTGTGCATTCACCTTGGTTTGCTGATTTCGCTAACTATGTTGTAGGAGGTGTTCTACCCTCCGACTTGACTTATCAGCAGAAAAAGAAATTTTTGCACGATGTTAAACGATATTTTTGGGATGATCCTAACCTGTTTCGTGAGTGTGCAGATGGTTTATACAGGAAATGTGTTCCGGAATGGGAGGTATATGGTGTCCTTCACCATTGCCATTCATCACCCTATGGAGGTCATGCTGGACCCTCCAAGACGATGTTCAAGGTCTTAGAATCGGGTTTCTACTGGCCCACGATTTTGCAGGACGCGAGAGCTTTCATTATGTCTTGTGATTCGTGCCAACGAACAGGTAACATCTCACAAAGGCACGAAATGCCGCAAACAGGTATATTGGAAGTTGAAATTTTCGATGTTTGGGGTATTGACTATATGGGACCCTTCCCATCCTCTAATGGAAACCGTTATATTCTAGTAGCTGTGGATTATGTTTCTAAATGGGTGGAAGCTCTGGCTACCCCCCATTGTGATTCTAATACGGTTTTGCGGTTGTTTAAGCAGGTTATTTTTCCTAGGTTCGGAGTCCCTAGAGCTGTCATCAGTGATGGGGGGAAGCATTTCCATGAGAAAAGGTTAGATAAGCTGCTGAAAAAGTACGGTGTATACCATAGAACAGGACTAGCATATCACCCACAGACAAGCGGCCAAGTTGAGGTTTCTAATCGCGAGATCAAGTCTATTCTGGAGAAGACAGTTGCAAAATCGAGAAAGGATTGGACCAACAAGCTTCATGATGCTCTATGGGCATATAGGACGGCTTTCAAAACCCCAATCGGCACCTCTCCGTTTCGGTTAGTTTATGGTAAAGCATGTCACCTTCCGGTTGAGTTAGAATATAAGGCATACTGGGCAGTCAAGGAATTGAATATGGATGCCAAGCTGGCGGGAGAAAAACGACTCCTTCAACTAAATGAGCTCGATGAATTCCGTTTAGCTGCGTATGATAATGCAAAAATATATAAAGAAAAGACTAAGAGGTGGCACGACAAAAGAATCAGGAGAAGGGAGTTTCAAGTTGGTGATAGGGTACTCTTATTTAATTCCCGTCTCAGATTGTTTCCTGGAAAACTGAAGTCCAGGTGGAGCGGTCCCTTTTCGGTTACTATGGTGAGCAAATTCGGGTTCGTTGAAGTCCAAAATGATAAGGGTGAAAAGTTCAAGGTCAACGGGCAACGATTGAAGCTCTATTATGAAGGTGATGCCGTTGGATTAGTAGAAGAGGTGCAATTCTACAATCCCGATTCACACTGACCACTCCGGAGCCACGGTCAAGCTAATGACCCTAAACAAGCGCTTCTCGGGAGGCAACCCGAGCTTTCTATCCCCCCTTAACTCTTTTTATATGCTTTTGGTGTGTTTTAGCTTATTTTTCGTAATTTTTAGTTAGCTGTGTTTTGTGTTTTTGTGTGCATTTAGGTGTAGTTGAGTAACTAGAGGTCTTAGGTTGAATTCCGTACCTAAAATGCTAAGTGAGGGTCAAGGTAAGTGAAAAGAAAGTTTTAAAGGAAGAAAAGAAACAATAGTCGAGTAAAAAGGGGCAGATGCGGGCGCATAAGGATCTTATGCGGGCGCATCTGACCCCCAGAACCCCATAAAGTTTTTTGAAAAAGTAAGATGCGCCCGCATAAGGATTTCATGCGGCCGCATCTTACCCACAGAACCCCAGAGAATTTACTAAAAAAGTAACATGCGCCCGCATAAGGAATTTATGCGCCCGCATGTTACCCCCAGTAGCCCAGAAGTTTGAAATTCGAACTTGATGCGGGCGCATAAAATACTTATGCGGGCGCATCAAGGCCCGAATTTACATCGTTTTTCAAAAATTTTTCCGTTTTCTTTTTTATCTTTTTAATTTTTTTTTTCCTTTTACCCTCTTTTATTCCCTTTCATCTTCTTTCTCTCACTTCTCACCTCACATCTCCTTCTTCCTCAAACCCCTAACCTCCATTAAAACTCAACTCCTACAAACTTCTTTCTCTCATATCTCACTCAATACTTCACCAAATCACCCCAAATTTTAACACAAGCTTCCTCTCATCTTCCTCTACAAAACCCCTCAATCAATTTTCGAAAATTTTTGCAATTCGGGGCTACAAGGGGCGCGCGAAATTCTGCAGTTTGGGGCGATTTTCGGTTAATTTGGGACTATTTGGGGCGTTCTTTCTACTCTACTTCCAATCAATCTTCATCTATTAAGGTATAAATCCAACTTTAAGCAAGTTTTAACAAAGTTTCTTGAATTTTCATGGCGTTCACACTATAGGGTTCGTAGTTACAAGTTCATAATATGTTTTTTTTTTTGAGTTTTATGCTTGTGTGATGTTGATAATTGCTTGTTTAAGTGTTATTAATTTCAAATTCCAAGTTTATGACTTAGAAAAAATTTATGCCCTATTTTACAATGGTGAACAATGTGTAGATGCTTGAGTTGATCGTACTATAAGTTTTAACTTGCTAATTTTCAGACTTAATTTGTGATTGATAATGTCATGGAAGTTTGGTTATTTTTCTTTTTCTTCCCTCTAGTATGATTGTTGCTTGACAAACTATGGTGTTTCGAATTGGTAGTGAGGTTTAAAATGTTGGTAATGTTGCAATTGCGGTTTCATGAGAATTATGCTCTATTAAACTTATGTTGAAAACTTTGGAAATATGTGGAATTCTTGGTGCTATGTCGAAAAACATTGGTTTTGGTGATTGTTGTTAGCCTCACGGCTTTTGGCTATATCGATAAAATAGACGGGTCATGCCGAAATTTTTACTTAAATCTTACCTAATTGGAAGCTATACCATTACATGAGTGTCCTGCTATGTGTTTTATCCCGATTTTTCCTATGGTTCTAATGCTTTCATTTTCGATTTTCAGGAACCATGAGCTCTCAACGAACCTCGAGAAAATCACAAAGGACCGAGTCTTCCACCTCGGCCTCTAGGGGTAAACAGCCTGCCAGCTCTAGCTCCGGAGACCCCGCACCACCAAACCGCCGCCAACAACAGGCCCGGTTCGAGAGACTGCAAAAGCGGCCCATCCGCTCTACCAGATTCTTTGACCGCAGCACATGTGATGAGATGGGGATCACTGACCAAGTGGTCCAAATGGCGGACAACATCGGTTGGGGTGCATGGCTCGGAGTCACCATGCCAGGACCTGATGGCGAACCAATGGCCCCACCCACCTACCGGGAACTCACTCTGGAGTTCCTCTCTACCTTCCACTTCAGGGTTATTGTGCGGAACCCCAGTAACCCAACAGCTAGAACAGGGGTGGTCAGTTTCACCATCTTCGGCACCCACTATGAGCTTCCCCTTCAACAGTTCAATGAACACTTCTTCTGGGACCCGCGCAACCTAGTCTCTGTAGCTCTCGAGCACGGCTGGTCTAACTATGATGAAGCCTCCTGGTGGCTCCGTATCACTGACGGTACCACCCCCTATGCCTCATCCACCAGCAAGACCTCGGAGGTCCAACATGCAGCCCTCCGATACTTCCTCCGGTTTATTACCTACTGCCTATTTTCCCGAGGAGAGTTGGGGCAGGTCTATCCTGATGAGCTTAGACTTCTGTGGTTAGCTACTGAGGGATCCCATCTACAAGGCCGAGACTACAACTACGGGTTTTTCCTTGCCCGTAGATTTGCTGAGATAGCCGAGGGTGCCACCAACACGGGGGTTATTTACTGTGGAGGAATGATTACCTGGTTGGCCTACCAGTTAGGTCATCGAGAGAACTTTGAAGGGTTGCACCCCATTGAAGAAAACCCACTGATGGACATCCCTTCCTTGCGGACTGCCGGGTTCTGCAGAACATACACTAGAGGCCGGCATGAACGCTTGGTATGGAATGTCCGAGAACTATCCTGGTGCTACCTTCCCAACGCCTTTACCTCCACCTACTACTTGGAACACCCCGAAGGCGTAAACCCCTGGAGGATTCCCCCAGACCCCATCCCACTAGCTGAGAGGACGGATGCTGAGAAGAGGGCCCTTAGAATGGCCCAGCAGATGCAGCAGGCGGGGGGTGTCCCTCAGGAGGACATTCCTCAACAACCAGCTCCGCCACTCCCACCTCCCCAGGGCGCCTTTGATATGACCCCTCTGATGAACCGCCTGGACGAAATGCATGCCTACAACACTCAGCGGTTCGATCAGATTGATCAGCGGTTCGAGCAATACGGACACCGGTTTGATAGGCTAGATGATAGTGTCCGCGGCCTCCGAACGGATGTAGATCACCTGCAGCGGGTCCAATGGAGAGAGCACATGCATCATGTGGATCAGGGTCACGTGCAACCATTCCCCAACCACCCTAACTGGCCACCCCAGTATGACCCTAATGTGGACCCTACCTCCTACCCTCTCCACCACTACTACTCCCAGTTTCCACCTTATGGCGGGCCCGGGCAGCAGTAGGCGTCCTGCAGCTCCTATTCCCTTCCCCATTTTCAATGATTATGTATCCCGGGACGGGACAGTGTTTGGCTTGGGGGGGAAATTAGTTACTCTTATTTAGGTTGTAATAAATTGTAAACATTTTTTTTTTTTATTTTCTTTTATTTTTCTTTTTGGACTTGGCTTTGTTTCTTTTTCCCCTGCAGATATGACAATCGGAGCAGGACTAGGACTTCTGATATCGAATTTACGAATTTTTGTTGATTTACATTGGGTTAGATGTTCCTAAACTCCGCTCTCCTTTTGCTCGTACTTGTATGTGTTGGAATCAGCTGTTTAGCCTTAGGGTTTTCTTTTTTCTTTCTAGTGTAGTTTACTGCTTTCATAGGACCGTTACATGGTTTGTACCGTCCCTTAAGGCCGGGAGTTTACATGTGACCAAAAAAAAGTACTGCTTTCCTAGTCTAATGTAGTTAGCTGTTCAGAGAGAATTCTTATTGTGATTGGCTAGCTGCTCGTCCCGGTTTTTCGTTGATTTGACTTTTCATGTACCCATTTGCTTAAATTTTCCGAAACTTCATGATTCTTGTATTTGGATGAGTTTACTTACGTGATTTGCCGGGCATGACTTAGTCTTAAATTTGCTAGCTTTCCTTGCAATTGTCAACTCTGTCTAACCTTGCTTGGGTCTTGGACTTGAACTGTGTTAGCGGGAGGATTTGAGCCACTTTTGATCTTATAGGCTACATTAAATTGTATTCTTTTCATGTGTGCTTAGTTCCTGGTGCATTTATGATCTTGAGTTTGCCTTTGGACTTTAGTAACTTTTAATTGAAGTTTTGTTGCATGTTGCGCATGATAAGAGGCATTCAATTGATTTTAGAGCTTCCAGATACATTATTAGGATTTTCATGCTGAACATCTTCTTTCCCTTGATCCCGTGTTTTCTTAAGCCTATATCCCTCACAAAAATTAGCCACATTACAACCCTTTTTGGCCTTGGTATTTGATAACATATTGTATGCCCAAGCTTGGCTTGGGGGAGTCATGTTGTGGTTTGTTATGGTTGTTGATTGTTGTGATGGTGTATTTGGAGGATTAGGTGAAATTGAAAAAAAATTTTGATGTGCAANGGATTAGGTGAAAT
This sequence comes from Suaeda aralocaspica, assembly GCA_016808085.1. Classification (NCBI taxonomy): domain Eukaryota; kingdom Viridiplantae; phylum Streptophyta; class Magnoliopsida; order Caryophyllales; family Amaranthaceae; genus Suaeda; species Suaeda aralocaspica. The sequence continues at coordinate 579,254 of PYUH01000021.1, forward strand.
TGAGAAATTTTGATGTGCAGGAGGTTCTATAAGTTTCACATTAAGGCTCTGCGTACCAATGACTGGAATTGTGTTTTAAAACACAATGTGTTGGCTTCTAAATGTGATTTGGAGTCCGGTTATGTACGTGTGATGTTTGGTCTTAATGGCCAACTATTAAGAGTCGTGAAACTAAGATGATGAAAAAAAAAATAATAATAATAAAAAGAAAAGAAAAAAAAAAGAAATTTGAAAAGAAAAAAAAGAAAAAAGAGAAAAACGAGTTGAAATTGAAGTAGATGAATGAAAAGCTTGAATCTGGTTTATATTTGTACTTTGAATGAAAATAAAGGTGTGAAGTGAATGAAAATTGAAAAGTTTGGTTTGATTCGGTTGGAATTGGATGATGGGAGACATTGATGTTATTGTATGATGTGTTGGTGAGTCTCCGATGTTTTGTATGCGTATACCCCGCATTTTCAGCCACATTATCCCAAATTTATCCTACCCTTCACCCTAGCCTTACGTTACAAGCTTATAAAGTCCTCTTTGATCTTCATGTGCATGCTTTGGTTGATTGTGGAGGAGTCTTTTGGCAAGGTCGTAGAGTATTAATTGCATTTCGAGTCGACTTTAGGATTGAGTGTATACCCTTAAACACTTGCATGAGGTGTGAGGTGCGGATTTGGGCTCCTCAAAACTTGCATTTAAACACTATTGCATATGCATTTCATTTTCTTATGGTTGGGTGGTGAGGGTGAGCTACATTATTAGATGCCTCAAATGTGCGAGTGAAACCCGTGAGCTATTCTAGTCATCGATTCATTAAACTGCTTGGTTGGCTTTGTTTGACTTTTGTTTAGGAATGTGTAGCATTTGACTTGCTTTGATCTTGTAATCGGAAGTCCTTGAGTTGTGATGCATATGTTTTATGGGGTGAAAGTCATTCGTTATCTTTGCTCGGGACGAGCAAAGGCTTGGCTTGGGGGAATTGATATTGTGGTTTTTATAGTGTTTTTCCCCTGTTTCGAGTCAATTTTGTGCTTAATGGGTGTCATTCTGCGCTTTATTTTAGCTCATTCGATGTTCTTAGCTAATTGGTGTGTTCTCGAAGTTTGGATGATTTCCGGCAATTTGAGCATTTTAGTTGATTTTTATCATCCACGGTTGTTATGCCGGTTTTGGTATGTTTTGTAATTTCAGGACGAAAACCGAGGGTCGGAACGAAGTCGGAATAGACGGGATAAGGATGAAGATGCATGGAAATGCGGTGTCAAGAAGTATAAACAAGCCTAAAGAACTTAGAAGAAATAAGAAGAAAAGGAAGCAAAATAAAGCTTCTGAGGTTCTTATGCGGGCGCATAAAGTATGCATGCGGGCGCATTTAAAGAGGATTTCAGCTTTAGAGGGCGTTCTGGAGGTCAAATGCGGGCGCATGAATCTCCTATGCGCCCGCATCAGACGTTTTTCCCGATCTTTTTATTCGTCTTTTATTTTCTTTGTACTTAGGTTTTGTAAGCCCA
>PYUH01000021.1:580780-694010 GCA_016808085.1 Suaeda aralocaspica
GGAGCATAAAGGGAGAATACTATCGGTCGCCATAAATCTATTTATGCGTGTGTCGCATATTAAAGTGTAAGTGGCGACGCAGGATGCGGGATCTGAATAAGGAGGTTCTGTGAGAATCGAGATGGCGGCGGATGAACCAGTCAATGAAAGTGGCCCCTCATCGTGACGTTTTTCGGCAAAATGTACGGTCAACCCGAAAATCCATAAAAGTCTAATTCTGTCTTTTATAAATAGGTCTTTGTACTTATGGGAAAGCTTTGTAACCCAACTTGGGTACTTAAAGGCAAAAAACGGGGGTGTTTGGTGCTAGGGACAAAAACAACTTAAAAAAAAAGCTTTTCCATAATTATTAGAGATTACGTGGGGGAACATCTTGAGATTTTAAATTAAGCACTTTTCTCTCGCAAAATTAATTTGAAGGGGGAAATATCGAAAAGTGTTGTGTTCATGGAACTTGAAATCAATTCAATGTGCAGTCTTCGATTCGTTCTATGTAAAAAGGTTGTAATATTTATATCTGTTATTTGACTTTAATAAAAAAGAAAAACATAATTATTTAATTTATCTGTTTGTAGAGAGTCTTCTTAGTTATAATTACTTTAGTATATTGTTATGGTTAATAAGGGTGTTTAATTGAATTTCTTCTACCAGACATTGACATAAAAACTAAGGAAAAAGACTGTGCCTAGCAATAATACGATGAAGGTTTTTACAACTATTCGTTGAAAAAATTTTAAAAGGGTGGGGGGGGGAAAAAAAGGGAAAAAGGGAGGAAACATTTTCATCATTAATAGAGGTACAGAGTAAGATCCTCCTATCTACGGTGACAATAGAGTGGAAACTTGATCAAACAAAATGGATTAAAACTTAACATATCAGGGAAATACGTTAGTAAACCACATAATTAAAATATTGACAATTAACGCTATCATTGTGGTTAGCTTGGTCGTTGTTTAAACAAAATTTCTAAATGTGCGGGAACAAGTTTAAAAAGTATGTCCGGATGTCTAAGTAATGTGAGGGAATGCATGAGTGCCGGAGGCAGGGAAGGGGGGTAGGAAACATAAAGGCCATACTAAGAGAAACCCAAACTTAATAATGAGAGGCGAATTAAGTCTACAGGGGGCATGAAGCGAGATGCCACTAGATGAATAGATGTTCGAGGGAGTCTAAGATTTCGGGGTGAAGAGAATTAGGTGAGAGGGAGAAAAGAGCCGCTAAATGGGAAGTAAAAAGACAATGTTTTAGAGCTTAAAGAACGAATCGTGTTTGTGTCGAATGAATAATCCAGTAGTTGTAGGTCTTGGTGTGTAAAAGAACCGAATACACACTACAACTTAGTTTCTTGGTTAATATCTTGCGTCATTTCCGGGAGGTGAATTAGGGTTAGGGTGCGATAAGTGATTCAGCTGTCGATATTAGCCTGTCAGGATCTTCTCGAACGCGGAAGGCTACTTTAACACAAGTGGTTAAGACTTTTTGAGAAGCTAAAATAAAAGTTGAAACTGCTAAAAATCCCTGGGAAAAATGTAGGACGAGAAAAAATCCATTACTAGAAAAAGAAAAACGGAATACAGCCCTAGAAGACTACATTAGGTTATTGGTATTTTTGGTTGGGTACGTACTGATATTGGTGCAAAGATAGCCTGTTCACAATTAAGTTGGGCGGGCCGAAGTTTGCCGAGGGGGGCGGGGGGGAAGTGGAGGGAAAAGAACGAATTTTTAAATATACTAATTAATCGTGTTTTACTAATACTTAATTTAGATCTGTTTTATTTTTATTCTTCATATATCTCACAGAAACTATTTAGTTCTATTGGAAAGGCTAAATTATAACTCATCTTATGTCTCGGGAATTTTTTGATTGTGTGACCAGGTTACAATAAAGAAGGTTTGGATGCAAAACGAGCCCACGGAGCCTAGTATACAAATATAACCTCTTCCCTTAGCCCGGAAAAAGACGAGTGTTGTTGAAACGGTTAATGAGACCGTAAATAGACTCCGAAAAGATTTTTCTTCCCCACGATCTATATGGAGGAAACTGTTTCTACGGACGGGAAGTTGTCCGCTCGATTGTTTGGTGGTTCGTAAGTATCACCGGTACAATCCGACTGTTTTGAAGGGTATTGGAGAAATCTTAGAAATGGGCTATCCGGAAGAGAAAGACAGGGTAAAGGGAGAACAAAGCACCGCCAATTCCACGGCAAGACCACCAGGGGGGGGACCGAACCGGGAGCCACCAGGCAAGATATCGAACCCTAAAAAAAATCGAATGATGAAATGAGACAATAATTCCAAAAAATGCCAGGGTTACTAGTCGTACAATAGGCAGATGGGTTTCTCAGAGAAAGGGATCACGCACAGAGATACAAACAGCGAATTACTAGGGCTGACTTTAGGGGACGTGAAGAGGGAAAAACGAGCGGGGACCAAATCAAATCTATGAGAACAATGTTGGAACGAAGGAGGTCATATTTTCGAAAGGGGAGAAATTTAAGAGAAAAGTGCCAAAAGAATAATTACAACTACAGAATTTCCTTACACAATCCTGATGATAGGGACTAAGTGCACGAAGAAAAAAAACAAAGATGGAAATGTTCTATCTAAAAGGAACTACAAAATTAAAGGAAAGCGAATGGTTTCCGTTTTCATTAAAAGACAAGGCTAGACCTGGTTGAATGATCACAATATGGCCACCATTAATTGTTGGGGAGGATTAGCTCTTGCTTTCAGGGAAATACTACCCACCACAGAGAACATGCCTTATGAGAAGCCCAATCACTAACTTCATCAGGAGACAAATGAGTCTTATATATGCTTGGGAACGGTTTAAGGAGTTACTGAGAATTGTCCTCATCACGGGCTTGAGAAATGGTTCCTATTCAATCATTCTACAATGGGTTGGGAAATGAGAGTAGGGCCTTGCTAGATTCTGCTGCTAATGGTCGGTTATGAACCAGGAAGTCAATGCGCATTCCAAAAGGGGCGGGAAACATGTAGTGATGATAAGTATGAGAGTTTAGCTGCACAAATAAATGCCATAAGTCAGAAGCTCGATAAGATTGGTACTACACAGCTCCCCACCATCCCCAGTACTGCACTTTCGGGATGCACTGATCCTTTCTTTGATTCATGTGGTTCTTCGGTCATAATTCCCAGTCTTGTACTAGTTCAGTAGAACAATTGTGCCTTTCAAGCCTATAAAAACAATCCATACTCTAATACATACAATCCGGGCTGGAAGGATCACCCATACTTTTCTACCAGAACAACAGCAATGTCCAGACTCTCAGCAGCCATGCCCCCGGCAGCGCACCCCCTCACGCCCCCCACTGCAGAGATATGTACCACCACACCCACCAGGTTTAGCACCACCACTACCAGCACCGCCAATGCCACCTCAACCAGTGGAGAAATCTCGGAGTTGAAGAATATGATGTTGCAAATGCAGAAAAATATGGAGGCGATGCAGGCCATAACAAGCACTTGGAAACTCAGATAGCTCAGATTGCGCAATCAACAGCTCAAGGCAACCAGCCACCTTCCATCACACCCACACCCCCAGCATCACAGGCATCACACGAATCCCCCGAGGGACCATGTCAATGCCATCACTTGAGGAGTGGAGTGCTTATGAAGTCGAAAAAAATTCTGATGTTTTACAGGTGGAGCTGAGAAGACCGGAGATGAGGGGATTGCAGATTCAGATGCAGTTCCAGATAAGGAGGTTGAAGCACCTAAGGAGAAGGCAGTGATACACCGGTTGATACTATCCCGAAATCACAGGTAGGTTACCCTTTCCGAACAGGGTAACCAGGGATAGAACGATACCATTTAGTAGATTTTTAGCTATTGTTAAAAATCTGCAGTTATACTGTTCCATTTACTGATTTAATCACTCAAGTTCCTACCTACACTAAGTTCTTGAAAGACATTTTGAGCAGGAAACGCGAATTGAATGTATGGAGACCGTGAGCACTCACGGAGGAGTGCAGTGCCATTTGACAAACAATCACCACCAAAACTAAGGAACCAGGAAGTTTCTTCTATTCCCTGCAACATTGGCCCCTGTTTTAGTGACAAAGCTTTGTGTATTAAGAGCCAGTGTTAGTGTTATGCCACTGCTATTTGTAGAAAGCTTGATATGGGTGCTTTGAAAGTCACTAACATTACCTGCAGATGGCAGATAGGACAGTGAAATACCCTAAAGGTATTTAGAGGATGTCCCGGTGAGAGTCGGGAAATTCTTATCCCTGTAGATTTGTTGTGTTGGACATGGATGATGGATGCACACATCCCGTCCTTCTGGTCGAACCTTCTTACACACTGCAGGTGCTGTTATCGATGTCAAAAATGGTAGCTTGACCTTGTCTGTAGGAGATGATAAAGTTACCTTTAATTTAATGCTGCTCTAAAAGTCAATGAGGAAATCATGTTATGCTATCGATGTCATTGAGAAATTGTATTTGATGATATGCCTCGATCTACTACAAAAGATTTCTGGAGGTTGTTGTTTTCTTGATGTTGATGCAGGTGATGGTACAATCATTACTGATGGCTTTAGTCAGGATCTTACTGTGAGGAATCGAACTCGGAGAGAACCAGAAATTTATAAGTTACCTCAAGAGGTTTGTTCTGTTAAAGAGGTACTCAAACCTGAGATGAAACCCCTCCCCTCTCACTTGAAATATGCTTTTCTTGACGATAAGAATTGTAACCCTGTTATTGTTAGTGGTTCTCTGATGATAATCAATTACATAAACTTTTATGTGTACTTAAAGCTCATAAGAAAGCTATTGGCTTATACTATCGATGATTTTGACCGGTATTAGTCCTGATTTTTGTATGCATAGAATTCATTTAGATGAGGGTCCACAACCCTGTATCCAGGGTCAACGACGTTTGAATCCTAACATGCAGGAGGTAGTGAAGAAAGAAGTCCTTAAACTTCTAGATGCAGGTATTATCTATTCAGTACCTGATTCCCAGTGGGTAAGTCCCGTACAGGTAGTCCCTAAGAAGGAGGGACAACCGTTGTTAGTAATGAGAAAATGAATTAATCTCCTACTAGAGTTGTCACAGGATGGAGGATGTGTATTGATTACAGGAAATTGAAATTTGGCAACTAAAAAAGATACATTTCCCCTTCCTTTATTGATCAAATGTTGGAAAGATAGCTAAGAAATATTTCTGGTTATCTCGATGGATATTCGGGTTTCTTTCAGATCCCCATCCATCCTGATTGAGAGGGAGAAAACGACTTTTACATGTCCTTATGGTACTTTTGCGTATGCGTAGGATGCCTTTCGGATTATGTAATGCACCTGCTACTTTCAACGTTGCATGATGAGCATTTTTTCTGAATTATAGAGTCTATATGGAAGTTTCATGGATGATTTTAGTGTTACGGCTCTGATTTTGATTCATGTTTGACTAATTTGACTAAGTTCTCGAAAGATGTGGAACAGGTGAATCTGGTTTTAAATTGGGAAAAGTGTCCTTTTATGGTCAATGAAGGAGTAGTTTTGGGACATTTGGTCTCCGAACGCGGAATTGAGGTGGATAAGGCAAAAATCAGGTAATTGAGCAACTGCCACCTCAGTAAATGTAAAAGGGGTAAGAAGTTTCTTGGGTCATGCTGGTTTTTATCGCAGGTTTATTAAAGATTTCTCTAAAATTGCGAAACCACACCCAATTACTGCTAAAAGATGCTGAATTTAAATTCACTACGAGTGTCTTGAGTCCTTTAATATGATCAAAATGCACTAATTTCTGCACCCATTATACAGTCCCCTGATTGGAATTACCTTTCGAATAATGTGTGTGATGCTAGTGATTTTGCAGTTGGTGCGGTTTTAGGTCAAAGGAAGACAATGTCTTGTCATGCTATTTATTATGCTAGTAAGACTTTAGATGAAGCTCAAGTCAATTATGCCACCACAGAAAGGAGCTACTTGCTAAGTTTATGCTTTAGATAAATTTCGTGCTTATCTTGTAGGTTCGAAAGTTATTGTTTATACTGACCATGCAGCTCTTAAATATCTACTTGGAGAAGGAAGCCAAACCGAGACTTATTCGATGGATTTTGCTGCTTCAAGAGTTTGACCTCGAAATTCGTGATAAGAAAGGAGCGAGAATGTGGTAGCTGACCACTTATCGAGAATACGGTATGACGATGGGGAGATCTCTACCCCCATTGACGATTCTTTCATGATGAACATCTGTTGCTGTTTGTGTGCATTCACCTTGTTTGCTGATTTCGCTAACTTTTGTAGGAGGGTGTTTTACCCTCCGATTGACTTATCAGCAGAAAAAAATTTTTGCACGATGTTAAACGATATTTTTGGGATGATCCTAATTTGTTTCGTGAGTGTGCAGATGGTTTATACAGGAAAGTGTTTCCGGAATGGGAGGTATATGGTGTCCTTCACCATTGCCATCATCACCCATGGAGGTCATGCTGGACCTCCAAAGACGATGTTCAAGGTCTTAGAATCGGGTTCTACTGGCCCACGATTTTGCAGGACGCGAGAGTTTCATTATGTCTTGTGATTCGTGCCAACGACAGGTAACATCTCACAAAGGCACGAAATGCCGCAAACAGGTATATTGAAGTTGAAATTTTGATGTTTGGGGTATCGACTATATGGGACCCTTCCATCCTCTAATGGAAACCGTTATATTCTAGTAGCTGTGGATTATGTTCTAAATGGGTGGAAGCTCTGGCTACCCCCATTGTGATTCTAATACGGTTTTGGCGGCTGTTTAAGCAGGTTATTTTTCCTAGGTTCGGAGTCCTAGAGCTGTCATTAGTGATGGGGGGAAGCATTTCCAGAGAAAAGGTAGATAAGCTGCTGAAAAAGTACGGCGTATACCATAGAACAGGACTAGCATATCACCCCAGACAAGTGGCCAAGTTGAGGTTTCTAATCGCGAGATCAGTCGATCCTCGAGAAGACAGTTGCAAAATCGAGAAAGGATTGGACCAAGCTTCATGATGCTCTATGGGCATATAGGACGCTTTCAAAACCCAACTCGGCAACCTCTCCGTTTCGGTTAGTTTATGTTAAAGCAGTCACCTTCCGGTTGAGTTAGAATAAAGGCATATTGGGCAGTCAAGAATTGATATGGATGCCAACTGGCGGGAGAAAAACGACTCCTTCAACTAAATGAGCTCGATGAATTCCGTTTAGCTGCGTATGATAGTGCAAAAATATATAAGAAAAGACTAAGAGGTGGCACGACAAAAGAATCAGGAGAAGGGGTTTCAAGTTGGTGATAGGGTACTCTTATTAATTCCCGTCTCAGATTGTTTCCTGAAAACTGAAGTCCAGTGGAGCGGTCCCTTTTCGGTACTATGTGAGCAAATTCGGGTTCGTTTAAGTCCAAAACATGATAAAGGTGAAAAGTTCAAGGTCACGGGGCAACGATTGAAGCTCTATTATGAAGGTGATGCCGTTGGATTGTAGAAGAGGTGCAATTCTACAATCCCGATTCACATGACCACTCCGAGCCACGGTCAAGCTAATGACCCTAAACAAGGCTTCTCGGAGGCAACCTGAGCTTTCTATCCCTCCTTAACTCTTTTTATGTGCTTTTGGTTTTTTAGCTTATTTTCGTAATTTTTAGTTTAGCTGTGTTTTTGTGTGCATTTAGGTGTAGTGAGTAACTAAGGTCTTCGGTGAATTCCGTAGCTAAAAAACTAAGCGGGGTCAAGGTAAGTGAAAAGAAAGTTTTTAAAGGAAGAAAGAAAAAAATTTAGTCGAGTAAAAAGGGAAGATGCGGGCGCATCTGACCCCAGAACCCCATAAAGTTTTTGAAAAGGCAAGATGCGGTCGCATAGCAATTCTATGCGGGCGCATCTTACCTACAGAACCCCACAAAATTCCTGAGGAAGGAGATCGGTCGCATAGCAAATCTAGCGGGCGCATCACACCCCCAGTAGCCCCAGTTTTTTGAATTTCGGGCGGGATGCGGGCGCATGTTACTTTATGCAGGCGCATCTCGGCCCGATAAAATTTTTTTTATTTTTTTTCCGCCTTCTTTCACTCTTTTATTCTTTATCTTCTTTCTCTCACTCCTCACCTCACTTCTTCTTCCTCAAACCCCTAACCTCCATAAAACAACATACCCAAAAACTTCCTCCTCCATATCTCACTCAATACTATCACCAAATCAACCCAAATTTTAACACAAGCTTCCTCTCACCTCCCTCTACAAAACCCCTCAATCAATTTTCGAAATATTTGCAATACGGGCTACAAGGGGCGCGCGAATTTCTGCAGTTTGGGGCGTTTCTTGTTTAATGGGACTATTTGGGGCGTTCTTTTACTCTACTTCCAATCAATCTTCATCTATTAAGGTATAAATCCAACTTTAAGCAAGTTTTAACAGTTTCTTGAATTTTCATGGCGTTCACACTATAGGGTTCGTAGTTACAAGTTCATAATATAATTTTTCTTGAGTTTTATGCTTGGTGATGTTGATAATTGCTGTTTAGTGTTATTAATCTTCAATTCAAGTTCATGACTTAGGAAAAAAAATTTAGCCCTATTTTACAATGGATGAACAATGCCTTAGATTCTTGAGTTGATCATATTTTAGCTTTAACTTGCTAATGTTAGACTTAATTTGTGTTGATAATGCCATAGAAGTTGATTTTTTTTTTTTTCCCTATGTATATTGTTACTTTGAAAATTATAGTGTTTCGAATTAATAAGTGAGGTTAAAATGTTGGTAATGTTGCAATCGCGGTTTATGAGATTTGTGCTCTATTGAACTTATGTTGAAAACTTTGGAAATATGGTGAATTCTTGGTGCTATGTTTGAAAACATTGGTTTCGGTGATTGTTGTTAGCCTCACGGCTTTTGGCTATATCGATAAATGACGGGTCATGCCGAATTTTTACTTAAATTTTACCTATTGAAAGCTATACCATTGCATGAGTATGTCCTGCTATGTGTTTTATCCCGATTTTTCCTATGGTTCTAATGCTTTCATTTTCGATTTTCAGGAACCATGAGCTCTCAACGAACCTCGAGGAAATCACAAAGGACCGAGTCTTCCACCTCGGTCTCTAGGGGTAAACAGCCTGCCGGCTCTAGCTCAGAAGACCCCGCACCACCAAACCGCCGCCACACACAGGCCCGGTTCGAGAGACTTGCAAAAGCGGCCCATCGCTCTACCAGATTCTTTGACCGCAGCACATGTGATGAGATGGGATCACTGACCAAGTGGTCCAAATGGCAGACAACATCGGTGGGGTGCATGGCTCGGAGTCACCATGCCAGGACCTGATGGCGAACCAATGCCCCACCCACTACCGGGAACTCACCTCTGGAGTTCCTCTCCACCTTCCACTTCAGGGTTATTGTGCGAACCCCAGTAACCCAACAGCTAGACAGGGGTGGTCAGTTTCACCATCTTTGGCACCCACTATGAGCTCCCCCTTCAACAGTTCAATGAACACTTCTTCTGGGACCCACCAACCTAGTCTCTGTAGCTCTCGAGCATGGTTGTCCAACTATGATGAGCCTCCTGGTGGCTCCGTATCACTGACGGTACCACCCCCTATGCCTCTCCACCAGCAAGACCTCAGAGGTCCAACATCAGACCTCCGATACTTCCTCCGTTCATTACCTACTGTCTATTTTCCCGAGGAGAGTTGGGGCAGGTTATCCTGATAGCTTAGACTTCTGTGGTTACTACTGAGGGATCCCATCTACAAGGCCGAGACTACAACTACACGGGTTTTTCCTTGCCCGTAGATTTGCTGAGATACCGAGGGTGCCACCAACACGGGGTTATTTACTGTGGAGGAATGATTACCTGGTTGGCCTACCAGTTAGGTCATCGAGAGAACTTTGAAGGGTTGCAACCCATTGAAGAAAACCCCACTGATGGACATCCCTTCCTTGCGGACTGCCGGGTTCTGCAGAACATACACGAGAGGCCGACATGACGCTTGGTATGGAATGTCCGAGAACTATCCCTGGTGCTACCTTCCCAACGCCTTTCACCTCCACCTACTACTTGGAACACCCCGAAGGCGTAAACCCCTGGAGGATTCCCCCAGACCCCATCCAACTAGCTGAAGAGGACGGATGTGAGAAGAGGGCCTTAGAATGGCCCAGCAGATGCACAGGCGGGGGGTGTCCCTCAGGACGACATTCCTCAACAACCACTCCGCCCTCCCACCTCCCCAGGCGCCTTTGATATGACCCTCTGATGAACCGCCTGGACGAAATGCATGCCACAACACTCAGCGTTTCGATCAGATTGATCAGCGTTCGAGCAATACGGACACCGGTTTGATAGACGATAGATAGTGTCCGCGGCCTCCGAACGGATGTAGATCACTGCAGCGGGTCCAATGGAGAAGCACATGCATCATGTTGATCAGGGTCACGTGCACCATTCCCCAACCACCCTAACTGCCACCCCAGTATGACCCTAATGTGGACCCTACCCCTCCTACCTCTCCACACTACTACTCCCAGTTTCCACCTATTGGCGGGCCCGGCAGCAGTAGGCATCCTGCAGCTCCTATTCCCTTCCCATTTTTAATGATTATGTATCCCGGGACGGGACAGTGTTTGGCTTGGGGGGGAAATTAGTTACTCTTATTTAGGTGTAATAATTGTAAACAATTTGTTTTTTTTTATTTTTATTTTCTTTTATTTTTTCTTTTGGACTTGGTTTTGTTTCTTTTTCCCCTGCAGATATGACAATCGGAGCAGGACTAGGACTTCTGATATCGAATTTACGAATTGTTGTTGATTTACATTGGGTTAGATGTTCCTAAACTCCGCTCTCCTTTTGCTCGTACTTGTATGTGTTGGATCATCGCTTTTAGCTTAGGGTTTTCTTTTTTTGCTTTCTAGTGTGTTTACTGCTTTCATAGGACCGTTACATGGTTTGTACGTCCCTTAAGGCGGAGTTTACATGTGACCAAAAAAATGTACTGCTTTCCTAGTCTAATGTAGTTAGCTGTTCAAGAGAATTCTTATTGTGATGGCTAGCTGCTCGTCCCGGTTTTTCGTTTGATTTGACTTTTCATGTACCCATTTGCTTAAATTTTCCGAAACTTCATGATTCTTGTATTTGGATGAGTTTCCTTACGTGATTTGCCGGGCATGACTTAGTCTTAATTTGCTAGCCTTCCTTGCAATTGTCAACTCTGTCTAACCTTGCTTGGGTCTTGGACTTGAACTGTGTTAGCGGGAGGATTAGCCCCTTTGATCTTATAGGCTACATTAAACTGATTCTTTTCATGTGTTCTAGTTCCTGGTGCATTTATATCTTGAGTTTGCCTTTGGACTTTAGTAACTTTTAATTGAAGTTTTTGTGTTGCAGTTGCGCATGATAAGAGGCATTCAATTGATTTTAGAGCTTCCAGATACATTATTAGGATTTTCATGCTTAACATTTTCTTTCCCTTGATCCCGTTTTTCTTAAGCATACATCCCTCCACAAAATTAACCACATTACAACCCTTTTTGGCCTTGGTATTTGATAACATATTGTATGCCCAAGCTTGGCTTGGGGAGTCATGTTGTGGTTTGTTATGGTTGTTGATGTTTGTGATGGTGTATTTGGAGGATTAGGTGAAATTGAAAAAAAATTTTGATGTGCAAGAGTTCTATAAGTTTCACATTAAGGCTCTGCGTACCAATGACTGAATTGTGTTTTAAAACACAATGTGTTGGCTTCTAAATGTATTGGGATCCGGTTATGTACGTGTGATGTTTGGTCTTAATGGCCAACTATTAAGAGTCGTGAAACTAAGAATGATGAAAAAAAAAATATAATATAAGAAAGAAAAAAGAATTTGAAAGAAAAAAATGAAAAAAAGAGAAAACAGTTGAAATTGAGTAGATGAACGAAAAGCTTGAATTCGGTTTATATTGTGATTTGAATGAAAATAAAGGTGTGAAGTGAATGAAAATTGAAAAGTTTGGTTGATTGGTTGGAATTGGATGATGGGAGACATTGATGTTATTGTATGAGTATTGGTGAGTCTCTGATGTTTTATATCGTAACCCCGCATTTTTCAGCCACATTATCCCAAATTTATCCTACCCTTCACCCTAGCCTTACGTTACAAGCTTATAAAGTCCTCTTTGATCTTCATGTGCATACTTTGGTTGATTGTGAAAGTCTTTTGGCAAGGTCGTAGAGTATAATTGCATTTCGAGTCGACTTTAGGATTGAGTGTAGCCCTTAAACACTTGCATGAGGTGTGAGGTGCGGATTTGGGCTCCTCAAACTTGCATTTACACATTGCATATGCATTTCATTTTCTTATGGTTGGGTGGTGAGGGTGAGCTACATTATTAGATGCTCAACTGTGCGAGTGACAACCCGTGAGCTATTCTAGTCATCGATTCATTAAACTTGCTTGGTTGGCTTTGTTTGACTTTGTTTAGGAATGTGTAGCATTTGACTTGCTTTGATCTTAGTAAACTCGGAAGGATCCTTGAGTTGTGATGCATATGTTTTTATGGGGTGAAATCATTTCGTTATCTTTGCTCGGGACGAGCAAGGCTTGGCTTGGGGGAATTGATATGTGTGGTTTTTATAGTGTTTTTCCCCTTGTTTCGAGTCAATTTTGTGCTTAATGGGTGTCATTCTGGCTTTATTTTAGCTCATTCGATGTTCTTTAGCTAAATTGGTGTGTGTCTCGCTAAGTTTGGATGATTCCGGCAATTTAGAGCATTTTAGTTGATTTTTATCACCACGGTTGTTATGCCGGTTTTGGTATGTTTTGTAATTTCAGGCACGAAAACCGAGGCTCGGAACGAAGTCGGAAAGCTTAGACGGGATAAGATGAAGATGCATGGAAATGCGTGTCAAGAAGTATAAAACAAGCCTTAAAGAACTTATGAAGAAATAAGAAGAAAAGGAAGCAAAATAAACTTCTAGGTCATTATGCGGGCGCATAAAAATACTATGGCGGCCATTAATTTAATCAGCAGCTTGAAGAAGCGTTCTGGAGGTCAGATGCGGGCGCATAAACCTCCTATGCGCCCGCATCAGACGTTTTTCCCATCTTTTTATTCGTCTTTTATTTTCTTTGTACTTAGGCTTGTAAGCCCACTTGGGTACATTAGGCACGGTTTTCTAGGCAAACAACTTATGCTTTTCATAATTTAGAATTACTCTCTTAGATTTTAGAATTAAGCACTTTCTCTCTCAAAAATTAATTTTAGGAAATTAGGGTTTGTTCATAACTTTGAAATTCAATTCAATTCAAGTCTTCGATTCGTTCTTTATTTGGTAATTTTTCTGTTTTTGTGAGTTATTTTAGTTAATTTATGCTTTTTAGTCTTCTTAGTTTAATTAATTTAGTTAATTGTTTATGTTAATTAGTTTAATTGTTCATTACTTCATGAATTCGATTAGGGTTTTTACAACTATTCTTGTTTTAATTTTCATAATTATGAGTGAGTAGTCTAATTTCTAGGGTTAGGGAAACCTTGATCAATCAATGGACTAATTAAATTAGGTTGTTTCAATCCCATAATTAGTAGTCAATTTCCTATTATTGGTTTCTTTGTTTACAATTGAATTGTGCGCAGATTTAGTTGTAATTTTGGTAATTGTTGAATTTGATGCCGAGAGGTAAAAATACCATAATAAGACCACTGAATAATAGGCGAAATTAGTCTAGGCATGAGCGAGAGCCGCTAGATGAGTTTCGAGGGAGTCTAGATTCGAGAGAATTAGTGAGCCCTAATTTGACGATAGTTGTGAGATTGAACGATCTTTGTTAGTGAATCCATTAGTTGTTCTTGGTGACCCGAATGACCCTAGGCTTAGTTTATTGGTTTAATCCTTCGTCATTTCCAGTAATTAGTTAGTAATTAGTCAATAGTCAGTTAGCTAGTCAATACTTCTCGACCAAGGCTCTTTACACAGTTTAAGCTTTTTAGAACTAATAGAGTTTAACTGCTTCCCTGAGGATTCGATCCTTACTACCCAACCTACATTAGTTAGTGTCGTTTGGTTTACTTTTGATAGGTGTGCGATAGCCTGTTCAGTTTCTAATAGAGAAATCAAAACCATCCTAGAGAAGGCAGTTGCAAAATCGAGAATATGTTGGAGTAGCAAGCTGCAAGACGCATTATGGGCATATAGAACGGTATTCAACACACCTATCAGTACATCTCCTTATATACTTGTGTACGGGAAGGCTGGAATACAATGCTAATTGTGCAGTAAAAGAGATTAATATGGATGCCAAACTTGCAGGTGAAAAACGGTTACTTCAGTTGAATGAGTTGGATGACTTTCGTTTAGGAGCCTATGACATTGCTAAAATATATAAGGAGAAGACCAAGAAGTGGCATGACAAGCGGATCACAAGGAAAGAGTTCCAAATTGGTGACAAGGTTCTACTATTCAACTCTAGATTGAAGCTTTTCCCAAGAAAGTTGAGTTCTAGATGGAGCGGACCCTTTCTAGTCACTATGGTGAGCATGTACGGTTTTGTCGAGGTTCAAAATGACAAGGGAAAACGGTTCAAGGTCAATGGTCATCGTCTCAAGCATTACTTTGAAGGCGACCTTGTTGGTCTAGTTGAGGAAGTTACCTTCCGAAACCCCCGCCCGCTATGAGCCATGAGGTAACATGGTCAAGCTAATGACCTTAAAGAAGCGCTTTGTGGGAGGCAAACCGTAAGTAATTTAGTTTCCTTTTCATTTTTTTATTATTCTTAGCATTGGGGAATGTTTTAAATTAACTGCCTCGCATTAATAAAATAATGCTGTGATTTGATGCCTTTTTTGTGGTTTTAAATTTGATTAAAGCAGCCTAACTACTAAATTACTGTCTAAGAGAAAATCACAAATGTATTTTCATGTTGACAGGGAGGATTTCCGAAAGTTGCACAAGGAGGAGCATTCTGATTACAAGGTTGTGAAGGAGGTATACTCCTATCTCCTTTTCACCTTCATCATCATATTATATAAATTTAAGTTTGGTTTGAGCAATTATTGACTTCTTTCAATTGTGAAACGTGTAGGTTGTAAAGAAGCTGGAGCAAGATGGTGTAATTAATAGTTGCAAGTTTGTATGCAAGATGCTTGTTTATGCTGCATTCTTTCGCTTGACGTTGCTAAGCTTATGCTATTATTGCGTGGAAATGTAGGAGAAGAAGCCATATCAGGATTAAGCTGTAGAGCTCAAAGCCGAGTATGAGAAGGCCATGGAGGCTTACAATACTGAAGAGAAGGAGGTAAAAAAAATCTTATTGGTTCTACACTGATAATGTTTATCATATTGTTTGTGTTTTTAAACTGTGGTTTTTTGATCGAATTCACAAGCTCTTCATTTTATCTTCTTCCTCTGTTTCAATTCCAATAGTTATTTATTTTGTAATTGCTGATTGCTTTTATTTTTTATGATTTCACTTTAAAGGTTGTTTAATGTCTGTGTTTTCTTGCTGTTTTGTTCAATATTTGTATGAGTTGATTTGGACAATAATGATTAATGTTAGTATGCCATAATAGAGGGTTCTTCCATCTTCAAATTGTTCAACGTTGGTGATTAAGGAAGCATAACCAAGAGAGGGTTCGCCATTAACTAAAAGAAATCTTGAGAATATGCAAATCAAAAAGGCTCGCCACTTATATCTTTTCTAGGCTATTTCGGCGGTCTTAAAATAATCAATCAAGGAAACTAAGTCTATTTTCCTATCATGGACTACCTTTTCCATCACATATGTGTCAGGATTAAGATCACACTTAAAAATTATACAAAAGTAATCTTTGGTAGTGGGAAGACAGGGTAAACCATCACAAGACAATCCCGCTATGCCACCTAATTCCTCTGGCAAAGGGGTCACCTCTCTCTCACAAAATATTAAGCTATGGGTGTTTGTGTTCCAAAATCCAATAGCAGCATATATAAGATTAGTGTCGAGTTGAGCATACCTCAAGGTGATTAATGAGGAGAGCTTATAGTCCTTCAGCAAGCCTTTATCCTCCAGGTTGAACAACGAGAGCCATTCTTTACAAGCGACTTCAAAACTCCTAGCCATGATTGCAAGAATACACTAAGATGCTCAACTTTCGACCAAAAAAGCTCTCAAGATTGTCTTTGGTTCTAATGAAGACAAAAATAATAAAGGGAAAGGGGGTATATATAATATTGAAGTTGCCATAAATATGCAAGGAGGAGCGCCACAGCGCTGGACGAGCGCCTAGGCGCAGGTTGGACGCCCTAACGCTCGCTTGGCGCGATGGCGCAAGCTCCTTTCGTTTTGTTTCCTTTTTTAGACTCACACGTCTTGCCTCAATATTCGTGCACATCTTCCTCAATTCACGTGCCCAATTCACTTGTTTCAAGTCAGAGTCCTTTTAATTACTATTTTCTTTTATTTTTATTTTTTCGGGGGGAAAGTCGGTACCCTCCCTTAAGTCAAAAGTCAAAGTCAAGCAGTCAAATAAGTCAAATGGTTAGTAAAACCGAGTCAAATTAGTACAAAACTAGAATTAAATATGTACAAAGTCATAAACATATACATTTTAGGCACGCATACACCAAACGAAAAACTATATTTCTAAGTTGCAGGACCCTGGCTTGTCAACGGAACATCCGTTGGAGTAAAACAGAACGATAAGTACATCTCCGAAAGGCTCAAGGTATCACCGGATCCTCCTACAAGCGACGACTCCGAAGTCAACAGCTGAAAGAAAAGAAGACAATCTTGTACAGGCTAACGAATGCCGATAAAAGAAATTAGACTCAGAAAACTGGCAGTTCTTGTCACAGTGGACAAACTGCTGCTAGGAGTAGAATACGGCAAAAACTCCTAGACTTGAGATCCCTATGATGTGGTACCAATTAAGGTTGAGACCTTTAATAGGGATCATTTGGGAGAAAAGGGCAAAGAGTTTAGCTCCTAAGTAACCATTATAAGGCCAACATTACTAATGAAGGGCATTTCTTTCACTACAGCGTGAATGAGACTCAAAAGAAACACCTGAATTCTTCAGGTAATGACGGAAAAGGCAATAGATCTGCGGAAGTTTTATATCCCGCCACCACTCCAAGAGACAAATAATGAATACTCGAGAGCTTTTCACGCTCTCAAGGGTCTGAAGGCCACGAATGGAGTCATCAAATCCACATCCCGAGAGCATGCGGAGAAGATCAGGATCATGCTGCCCTCTAAGTAAAGCAAGCCCCTCCATGAATGGAGTACTCGATCCAAACCCCCTGATAAGTGGGTTTTTGGATCCACTTTAGGTAGAAATTATCGTCTTTTCCATTCTCCTTTTGTTAGTGTTTTTAGCGAAAACTAACCCTTTTGTACCCCATTTTGTGCATTTGTATGTTTGTCCATGTTTTTTTGGTTGCCTTGGAAGTTTGATTGCACTTGATCTTGATTGGTTTTGCAGGTTGTCTCACGGGGACTTCATTCCCAAGGCCTTTCCTTCGATGTTTAAAAGCTGAAATGTTGCTGGCCTTCAGTTGATCAAGAAAACTCAGGCGTGTCTCAACAAACACGCCTATGTTGATATTATTTGAAGAGCCCAAAGGTAGACAGAAGCTGCTGGAGTTTGGTAAATGAAGAAAACACAGGCGTGTCTCAGTCAACACGCCTGTGTTGGTGTTGCCCCAGGAGTTCAGAAGAAGGTAGAAGCTACTGGAAGGCATGCTGTGAAGGCAACACAAGCGTGTCAGTTTCAACACACCTGTGTTGTCTGTAACACTCCTGTGCTGTCTGTAACACGCCTGTGTTACCTTGTTCTCCTGAAGTCAGAAGTTGATTCTATTTTGGTTGCATCAATCCAACACGCCGGTATTGGTCTGTCCTCGTCGATTTATAAATGGCGTCGTTTTGTTTACCTCTATGCCTTGTTTTTTCCAAGGATTGAACCCTAAGGATTGTTTAGAAGGGAGTATATAGGGAAAAGGCATTGTAATTCACCCATCTTCTTTTCTCCCTAACTTTTAGACTACTTCTCTCTCCGTTAGTTTTAGAACTAGATTTTCTAACTCTCAACTTTTAGATTAATTGGTAGTGATAATTTGTAATCTTATCTCTTCTCCAAGGTTTATGCAAGTTAATTTTCAGAATTTCTCCTTCATCCTTGAAGCTCCTTAGTAATATATTTCTCTCTCTTACTCTATTTTAATTGCTTTAATTAAGTTGGAAAAATCAAAATAATTTCATTCTTGTTTGTGTTGTTGTTGCATGTTTAAATTAATCTTAGATTTCTACTCCAGGATGTTTGTAATTTCATTAATAAGTTGTAATTCCGATTTCACCATGTTTTGTGAGTACTTCCATTTTTAGGGGTTGGGTGAAAACCCCAATCAAGCCATGGATTTAATGAGTTGGGCTATTTTGTGTTTAATTAGGGTTAATTGTTGTTTATCCAAGTCTCGGTCAACAGTATTTGTGTTATGTGGCCACATTATACTTGTGCTTATACTCCTAATCTTGCATTGAGAGATGACGTTAGGTTGTAGGCCGTTATTTGCATATTTGAATTGATTCTTCTAGCTTGGGCATAGTTTCTTAGTTCTTGGGTGTGGATGCTTTCGCCAAAGTAATGAAGGAGGGAGACACCAATTACTCGAGCTCATGCCTTCTCACGCAGTCAAGAGATGTAGTGAGTAGGAATTCCCTTCCCGGCTTAGAGTTATCGTTCTTTGTCCTCTTATATGTTCTATTTAGGCATATTTGGTTTGTGTTTTGAGAGAAGGCTTGTCAAGTATCCATATAATTACCCGAATTATCACTCTTTTGCCCATTCTTAGTCGGTCTATTAGCTTAGCTGGAGTTAGATCCCGTCTACCCCTAACGTCTTCCCCATCTTGTTGATCCTTTAATTTAGTTTAATTTAATTTAATCATCATAGTTTAATTCAACAAACCCCAATTTGTGATCGAGTTAGATTGTAGCTACTTTACGAATTTCGGTGTCTCAAAGTCATTTCCTGTGGATACAATCCTTGCTTTCCATATACTCGTTGTTTAGTTAGTTAGGTCTTGATTTGGGCGAATTGTGCAACGATTAAGAGAAGTCTTAATTTCTCCCTTGTCAAAATGGCGCCGTTGCCGGGGAATGTCGTTGAAGCATTGAGTCTTTTGTAAAATTTATGAGACTAACTCACCTGTTATTTTCTTTTGTTATTATTTGAACTAACGGAAACCAATCCCCTGTTTAGGCTTTTTTTTTTCTTTTGCCCAGACGCAGTAATAGAGCTTTGCCGCTCGTGCCTTTGAACATTGAGCTTGAGAGGACCGTAAAGGCCATCCGTAGAGAGAAAAGGACAATAGCTAGTGAAGCAACTTCAGGCGGTGTGGACGAAGATTTTGTGCTGGAATCAACACACGAGACCTCCAACACTAGTGAATCAAGTGGTACCAACACACCACTAGATTCACTAAGGCCGAGTGTGCCCGATTCCTTCACAAATCCCTTTGAAATAGCAGAAAAACTTAGGACACTCAGGGATTTTGGTCCTCCTCCACCCTACGAGGATGTAAGTGGGATCGTAACACCCACTACCCCTGCAAACAACTATGAGTTTAAAGCCAATCTCCTCACCCTCATTGAGGGACACCAATTTTTGGGGGCTAAACACGAGAATCTTCGAGCTTATCTGAAGCAATTTCTCAGATATTGCAATACGGTGAAAGCAAATGGGATCACACCGGAGTACATCCGATTGAACTTATTCAAGTTTTCCCTCACCGGGAAAGCGTTGGATTGGCTAGATCGGTTACCACCAAATTCATTAACAACATGGCACGAAGTCACGACGGCTTTCCTCTCCATGTTCATACCCCTAGAGAAGACGGCCGAGCTAAGGTCCAAGATAGCAAACTTTGAGCAAGAACCTGATGAATCTCTCTTTGATGCTTGGGAGAGGTTCACAAACTTGAATGATGAATGTCCCCATCATGGGATGGAATACTGGATACTACTTCATGGGTTTTATAGAGGTCTTTCCAAGGAGAATAAAATGTGTCTTGATGCGACATCAGGGGGGCCTATTATGAAGAAGAAACCGACAGAAGCGCTCCAAACAATTGAGGAAGTTGTGCAAAACTATGCCGATTGGAACCAAGGTGATGAAAACAACCCCAAGAAGGGCGGCAGGTATGATGTCAATGCGATTAATATGTTAAATGCCAAGTTTGATGCACTCTCATCTAAACTTGATGCTCAATTTTCACCCCCTTCCTCTAGTAGCATGCATGCCTCAGGTTCTTCAAGTAATAATATGGTCTTGCAATTAAATCCTTGTGAGCTTTGCAGGAATAATGATCATGCTCCTTCCGAGTGTTACTTGCTCATGAATGACCCTTGCTCCCCTACCCCCTCTACGGAACAAGTTAATGCTATGAATAATACGCAAGGCCCTCGGTTTGACCCTTATTCCAACACTTACAATGAAGGGTGGAAACATAACCCTGTTTTTAGTTGGAAAGGAGGTCAAACTCAAGGCCAAAGTCAGAGTCGGGGTGGTGGTCAGGGTAACTTTGGTGGTCAAGGTCAGGGTAACTTTAGAAGTCAAGGGCAAAATAGTTACGTGCCTAACCAAGGCAACTATCAGGGTATAAATAGGTTTCAACAAGGTCACTATGCTTCTAATAATGCTCTACCAGGTTTTAATAGTGGGTATAGGCCTAACATTTCACCCATTCGTCAAGCACCACCTCCACAACACCAAGCTCCTCCTCCACCTAATTCAAGTTTAGAATTGACAATGGAGGCATTCATAAATTCCCAAAGCAAGAAAAATGTTGAACTTGAGGAGGGATACAAATAAATCCAATCCCACAACAAGATGATGGAGAGCCAAATGGCTCAACTGTTAGTGCTCTCAAGGAAAAGCCTAGCACTTCACTTCCAATTCAAGGCATGGACCCTCGAGAGCATGCTAACGCCATCACAACACGTAGTGGAAAATGTTTAGGGGAAGTTCAGGCTAAAGAGGTGGGTAAGTCTAGTGAGACCGTGTCCCCCTTAGTTGTTGATGACAATGATGATGAAACGGAAAAACATAATAAATAAAAGAAATTGAGCAAGAAATTGAGAATGAGTCAATCCCCAATAATGAAGGTAAGGGAAAGAGTAGACCACCGTTGCACATGGAAAAACTTCCGTACCCTGGAAGGTTTGCCGAGTCTAGACTTGATGAGCAATTCGCTAAATTTTTAGAGGTCTTAAGAAAGCTATATGTCAACATCCCGTTCACCGATGCAATCAAAGAAATGCCCGGTTATGCGAAGTTCCTCAAGGACATCTTGAGCAACAAGCGAAGTGTACTGTGGAATTTTTTGAAACGATTAATATGCCGGAAAACGGTTTTTTGATTCCATGTGCCATTGGTAACATGACCATTGATCGTGCATTGTGTGACCTAGGTGCTAGCATTAGTTTAATTCCTCTCTCTATGTGCAAATGGTTAAACCTAGGTGAAATAAAAAAGACCAATATTTCCCTACAATTAGCCGATCGCTCAGTTAAGATGCCCTTAGGGAAGTTGGAGGATGTCCCACTTGGTGTGGGAAAATTCTACATACAGGTCAATTTCATTGTACTTGATATGGATGAGGACTCAAATGTCCCAATCATTCTAGGTCGGCCTTTCTTGGCCACTGCATGAGCTTTAATCATTGTTTAAAATGGTAAGCTATCATTGGTAGTTGGTAATGAAAAAGTTGAATTCAAATTGCACTAGGTTATGAAGTGTCCATCCGCTATGGATGATTCCATGCGTGTTGATACAAAGATAATGTGATTCATGCATCCATGTTTGGGCATTTGCATAAAACTAATGATCCACTTGACTATGTGTGGTTAAGAAATGAACAGGATTACAAGCAGGTTAAGGAGATAAATGTAATAGAGAAGTACCTTGATTCTACTCCCACACTCAAGGAGGAAGAAGAGACCCACCTCGTGATTGAAGAGGACGAGGTGAAAGCGGAAAAGCTGAATGGTAAGGAAGTTCCTAGTGTAGAATTGAAACCTTTACCTTCGAACTTAAGGTACGAATTTCTTGGTCCCTCTTCCACCTTTCCTGTGATTGTAAATGCCTCATTAAATGAGGAAGAAACCTCAAAGCTTTTAAATGTGTTAAAAATATATCGCAAAGCATAAGGCTACAAAATAGATGATTTAAAAGGAATTAGCCAAATGCTTTGCATGCATCAAATTTTGTTGGAGGATGATGCTAAACCATCCATTGAGCATCAAAGAAAGCTCAATCCTCCTATTCTTGAGGTTGTCAAAAAGGAAGTTTTGAAGCTATTAGCCGCCGGTATCATCTACCCTATTTCAAACAGTGGATGGGTGGCACTGGTGCAAGTAGTACCCAAGAAGGGAGGGATGACGATTGTACGCAATGAGAAAAATGAACTCATCCCGTAGGCTAAACACATCTACCAAAAAGTATCACTTTCCCCTTCCCTTTTGTAAGGGCCCCGGATTTTAGGGTCCAAAATTTTTGGGTCATCTTTCATAAACTGTCCATAGGTTGAGTTAGACCTAAAAAATTGGCTTAAGGAAAAGGTGAAACGGAGTTTTTAGAAGTATTTTGCAACAAAACAGGAGCGCAGGAATTTCAGTCGCGCTGGCAACGTAGCGCTACAAAGTTTGTCACGCTGACTGTGCAGTGCTGCAAAGTTTGTTACGCTGCACATGTAGCGCAGAAAACTTTGTGACTCTGCGACGTTAGCGTGACAAAGTCTGTCGCGCTACGCTATTTTAGTGTGTTTTTAATTTTCAATTATCTTTTTTTGAGTGAGATAATATCAACGAATACGGACGATGCTAGTAAGGAGTCGCCAATGAGTTCCATCAGTATGATATTTTCATATTATACTACCATGATTCTTACGAATCTTAATTTATGAGTACCTATACACAATTCTTACGAATCTGCCCTGATCGTCTTACGACTCAGATTACAGATTTCAGATTAAACAACCATGATTCATACGAATCTTAGAATTTCATGATAAGAATGACATCATTTCCGGTGGACGCAAAGTAAGGGGCATTTTTTAGGAATCAAACTCATAAACCATGTTTTTAGATTGATTACGAATGAGATACGAATACGGGACGATAATCTAAATTGCACGAATAACCCTTTCGATCCCATGGGGATGACTCCAAGTTATGATCTTACGAACCAAAGGTTGGATTCGGGGGTGAAGGTACTAATATGGCGGAGTGCGTCATATTAGCCCGTAGGCGGCCATTACTAGTTTTCTCACAATTATACACAAGTTATATAAAGAACAACAAAATAATAATTTACAACCTAACACAAAATTACTATTATTATGGTGAAATCATGTAAAACTAATTAATTTAGTCAAATCGTCGTTAAGATTAATTCAAGGTTCCTAGCATGATACAATTTGTCCAAAACAATTATCTTAGTTTAATGTGATAAATTAATTCAAATTAAGTCCTTTAACAAAAACATTGTGAAAAATTAAAATAAATATACAAATAAATAAATACAACAAAGTTTAATTTAAAACTCTCAGAAACTTAAACTTACACTTCTCGCTTGATTATTGTTTCTTCGAGTATTAATTTGGACAAAGTTTCGAATTTAATTCGTAATAATAAGAAATTAACCCAATTTATTAGAAATGAAATAAAAAAATAATTTGATGGAGAAAAGTTTAAGTGTAAAGAGAAGAGAAGAAAAAAGAGAGAGAAAGTAGGTTTAGGAGGATAAGAGAATTGGTTTTGGAAGTGTGAGAATGGGTAGAAAAAAATCAAGAAAGTCAAGAGCCCGTTTTAGAGGAGAAAAAAGGGTATTTATAAGAAAAATGTGTAGCACGAAAAGTTTTATCACACTGGTCAAGTAGCGTTACAAGTTTAGTCACGCTAACCAGCCAGCGTGACACAAGCTGTCACGCTGTGCAGCTAGCGCTGGTTTGCTTGTCACGCTGCTGCGTTAGCGCGACTTGCTGAGTCGCGTTACGCTAAAACTCTGTTTATTTTCTTCTTCTTCTTCTTTTTTTTTTTTTTATAAATCAAATATTGGGCTTATATAAAAATCCAATAAAGTAAATGGGTTTTTTTTTTAAAAATTATTTTGTAATTTAAGAAAAATAGTAAAATGAAGTCCAAAAACATCGATTGTCCAATAATCTAGAGAAGTGGGTTTTATTGTTCATCATGGAGTCTTACCACGGGACCAGGGACTAAATTAGATGTCTACAGTTAGCCCCCACTTTGATTGAGTCTGAGTAAGACGAAAATCAAAGTATGCTCGAATCGCTTTTCGAGACTTCCATATTCGGAACCGAGGGCTCCTTAGTGACCAATGGGTGTATCAAGATTTTAGAAAGCAATGGCTTGCAGAAGTTAAAAAACCTTTTTGTTTTCGAAAATTGGAATAGTTATTTTCTAATTAATCGACTTTCTTACTTTGAAAACAACATATAGAAAATGAGTTTTAACAAATTCGTTTATTTATTAAAACGTTTTAAATTCAATTTTATAAGCAAAAGTAATATATTAGTCTACTTATTACAAATCTAGTAAATTCACTTATTTACTAAAATATCTGAACACAAAAGGGTAATAAAGTCGCTTATTTATTACTATTTTAGTAAAGTCGTTTATTTACTAAGAATATTTGAAGAAAAGGTAATAAATTTGCTTATTTATGACTATTTTAGTAAATTCACTTATTTACCAAAGAAGTGTTTGAAAAAAAGGTAATAAATTCGCTTATTTATTACTATTTTAGAAAATTCGCTTATTTACTAAAGAAGTGTTTGAAGAAAAGATAATAAATTCACTTATTTACTACTATTTTTGTAAATGCGCTTATTTACTAAAAAATTGTTTGAAGAAAATGTAATAAATTCGCTTATTTATTACTATTTTTAGTAAATTCGCTTATTTACTAATAATATTTGAAGAAAAGGTATAAAATTCGCTCATTTATTACGTTTTGAGTAAATTCGCTTATTTACCGAAATTATTGAAAAAAAATGTAATAAATTCGCCCATTTATTAATATTTTGAGTAAATTCGCTTATTTACCGAAATTATTGAAAAAGGGAATAAATTCGCTTATTTATTAACACTTAAGGTAAATTTGCTTATTTACCGAAATTATTGAAAAAAGGTAATAAATTCATTCATTTATTACTATTTAGAGTAAATTCGCGCATTTACTAGAATTGTTGACAAAAGCTAATGATGTTGTCATAAATCACAAACCTTAACTCAATGTATTTTTCCTTTTGAGTATTTTGGATAAAGGAGTGAGTTAAGGGATTGACGTCAAAAACAAACTCAAAGCACTTGAAATACAACAAAGCACAATCAAGAACGCTAGCCTTGTAGCGTCACAAAGGTAACCACGCTGATACGTCAGCGCGACAGTAGAAAACGCGCTACGACCTTCAGCGCGGTTGCTGCTATCACGCTCCCAAGTGAGCGTTTCTTCATTTGTTGTGTTTGAAAGGTTGCTCAAATTACAAAAGCTGATGTTCAATTGATAATACATGGTAGTGTTGTGTAGGGACATTGGCGTGGTTTCATTGCTGGGCTTGAGTGATGGCGTTGCAGAATTAGTCGCGCTACATGTTGTAGCGTGGTAGAGTTAGTCGCGCTACTGAGGTAGCATGTTTGGGTTTGTGACGCTGAGGTGTTAGCGTAGTACATTGCCTTGCGCTACTCTGCTCTTTCCTCTAAGTGCTTCTTCTTTTGTAATGTAAGTGCTCCTATCTCAAACATTCTTTAATTAAGTTAATTTTGAGAAATATGAGATGAATTTGTGCTTACATGTTGATTTAGAGAATTATTTGTTACAACTTATTCAAATGTAGTCATACAAAAGGTTCAAGCATATGAAATAAATTTGTTTTATAATGATTATTGAAGAATGCTCCAAGCATTGTAAGAGTAGTAGGCTTTTATTTTATTAAACAAAAGTGCTTTGGCAAATGATTCTCTAAATGTTGTTATAGAATGAAGTATAATGCTCCATGAACTATTGAGAAGTGTTCTTGATTAGTATGACACGTTAGCTTTTAAATGTCATGATTAATATACTTTGACATTTTTAAGAGGGGTAGGTTCCTAATTTAATAATCAAAAGTGATAGTGCTCTTGATTAGTTCATTATAAGAGTTATGGGCTCTTAATTAATAATCAAAAAGTGAAAATTCTCTTGATTAATTTATTTTAATTATAAGAGTAATAAGCTATTAGTTTATAACCAAAAATGAAAATGATCTTAATATTTATGAAGCAATGTGCTCCAAGAATAATAAATCAATTATCTTATTATTTAGCATGATAAAAGTAAAATTGCTCTTAATTTTACCTCAAATGACATAGCGCAAGAAAAATTAGTACGTAGCGCTGCTGCTGTAGCGTAACAATCTTTGTTGCGCTACGCTATGGAGTGCTGCATAATTTGTTGCGCTTGTTAAGTAGCGCAGAAAATGTTGTGGCGCTCCTCATTTAACGCTACAAAGTTTGTGATGCTACGCTTTTTAAATTTCTGGCTCTTTTTTTTCTAAAAGCTTTTCAAGTCTAACTTCATTAATTGTTCTTGTATTCTTGATTAGACCTTGGACCTTTTATTTTTGACATATAACTATTGAGCTATATTTTGAGACCGAGGGTCCGAGTAGGGGAAAAATGGCAATATTTTGTGGAGGGTTATCCGACTTACTCCCAAAAGATAATCGCCAAAATGAAGTTTCAAGTGAGACAACTTCTATGTTTTTTTTTCTCTTTTTCATAAGGGGCAACAAGCAAATGTCATAAGCTTAATGAGATTTTGAAGCAATTGGCTTCATAACTAATTTTGAAAAGAATATAGCCCCTAGGGTGTATAAGGTGGTGTAAGTATGGAGACTTGTAGCAACAAGAAAGGTCACAAATGTGTATGCAAAGCTAGCTCGAAGAGTATATACAAGCTAGTTATAATGTAAGTATGCTCAAATTAGCTACAAATAAGCACGAGGAAAACAACCAAAAATATGCACAAATGAGCACGGAGGTTCCATAGCATGAGTTAGTAGGAAGCAAGGGATGGAGGTATCTCAACTTTCCCTGAATCGAGTTTTTTTTTCTTTTGAAAAAAATGATTATTTTTTTGTACGAGGAGAATGGGGAAGAAAGAATAGTAGAAGTTAAGGATAATGTGCTTGACAATGTTTATGATTCAAAGGGGAGTGATTTTAGCTTGCTCATTAGATCTTAGATTATGAGCCATCATCTTATACTTTCGTGATTGTCTTGTTCGAGATGGTTGTTTCAAATTCAACTATTGTCTACTAGTAATGTGAATCTCTTTAGAGAAATAAGAGATCAATCACTACAAAAAAAATACGTTTTAGGGACGGATTGAATCCGTCTCTACTTCTTCAAATTCCGTCGCTAAATAGGGTTAGCAACGGAAGTAGTGACGGATCAACACCGTTCCTAAAATCTTCGTCGCTAATTTAAAGTAGAGACGGATTACAAAAAATCCGTCTCTAAATTAGGGACGGAAATTATCCGTCTCTAAATCCACCCCTAATGTAGTGACGGAATTTAGAGACGGATTTCAGAAATCCGTCCCTAAATTTAGTGACTAAATTTATTTTCATTTTTTTTAAAAAAAGTTTTTTTTTCTTTTTTTTTACTAAACAAATTGAAGTTGTTGACAAGATTCGAACATGTGACCTCAAAGTCACAAAGTGACACTCTTACCAACTTCACCACCATACAACTTACGTTATTCTATATACAAAATTAATATATTAACTATAAGAAATGTGGGGACGGATTTTTAAAATCCGTCCCTAAATTTAGTGACAGATTTTGAAATCCTTCACTACTTTATTATGGTTGGATATAGTAGTGACGGAATTAAAAATCCGTCACTACATTTAGAGACGGATTTTAAAAATCCGTCCCTAATTTTAGTGACGGATTTGTAATTCCGTCACTACTTTAACGTGACTTAAAATTTAGAGACGGATTTTTGAATCCGTCCCTAAATTATTTTAGTGACGGATTATCTCTAATCCGTCCCTACTTTAGTGACGGAATTAAATCCGTCCCTACTTTAGTGACGGAATTAAATCCGTCCCTAATAATCTGTCGCTATATCGACATTTTTTTGTAGTGAATATTATAAATGCTTGCTCTAGTTTTGAAGTGTTGAAGATGATAATGCTTGAAGTAGACGAGTTGCCAAGCTTATGAAGACAAAAACTAGAAGAGATAGGAAAGATTTTGGTGATGAGAGGTTGATATGGAATTAAAGTGATGCATCATGCTGCCATGGATATGTATAA
This sequence comes from Suaeda aralocaspica, assembly GCA_016808085.1. Classification (NCBI taxonomy): domain Eukaryota; kingdom Viridiplantae; phylum Streptophyta; class Magnoliopsida; order Caryophyllales; family Amaranthaceae; genus Suaeda; species Suaeda aralocaspica. The sequence continues at coordinate 609,093 of PYUH01000021.1, forward strand.
GATAGCTATGAAAATTCATTCTTTAAGAGAAATTGAAGAAGTTGGATGATTTTGCAGAATAAAAAGGAACGAGTAAAGGAAATATGTGAGTGTTTGAGTTAAAAGATGACACTACAAGAGTTAATGATGATGTGCATGAGAAAGGAAAGAAGCTTGATGAAGAAGAGTAAGTGCGAAAAAAAAAGGAAAGAAGGATGATATGTGCAGATTAAAATGACTTGCTTTATGTGACATTAAGGCAATTTTCTTTTAAGGACGGTTGTGCGTCCTAAAATAAAACAGTATCCAAGACTTTAGGTGGGTCTTGTGTTCAAAGGACCTTCTTTTTTCATGGGCCCTTAAAATTTTACTCATGTTACATGTCCTTAAGATGTAGGACTATTAAGACCACACCTAATGAAAGGTTGCATACGTATCAAATTCGAGTTGGAATCAGGTCTTACGTAGCTCTTGCTCCGTATTTTATTGATCTGTTAAAGGTAAAGACGCAAGTTTTTTTTTTTTTTTGCATTTTTGTTACACCTAAAGGAGGGCTTTTTCAGGGTTGTATCGTGGCTAAGCTTTGGGTGTAAGAAAGAAATGGAAGGAAGGCTCAAATACCCTTAATTTACCCAAACTATGCTACAAACTTGTTCCTAGACTTGAGCAACTCTATTACTTAAAACTTTACTTGTTGACAACTTTTCATGCATTTCCATTTGCTTGAATTGAAAATCAGAGCTACTTTAACATTATTTGCTCTATGGAGTTGCATTTTAATTTATGTTCTCGTAGCATTCCCATCCCCATGCTAAGTTTGATGTAGGTTGAAAGAAACAAGCTATGTGTTTAGGCACAAACGGGCTACCAAGAAAGTGGATCATAATGTTGGTTATTCAAGATAAGGGAGATATTCTTAGGGCTTCAAAGGTGCCTCTTATATTGGTGTATTGCATCTTAAAATAAACACTAAGTGGACTTGGAGTGAGCCCCCAATTTTTGAGATTTAAATTGAGCCTCAATTGAACTTTTAGGCTCGTGATGACTGGGCCTATGGTTAATAAAGTAAAGTTTGTTGCCCAAAAGAGAATTTATTTGAACCACTTTTATTTAATAACTTAATTAAGGAATTGACACATTTAATTTAAAGGATGTAAAATATAGAGTAAGTTGTTCAAGGTGTGGATGCGTCAAATTGAGGATGCATTTGATATGAACAACATAGTCTATATTATGCCAATTATGTTTTAATTTGTCCTTCGTTGCCATGTTGATTAACTCAACTTGATGAGTTCATTCACTTGTAATTGTTTAAGCAATACATGATGAGTAGAGGGAAAATGTACAATTTGAAAATGAAATGAATTTCATTTTATTGATAGTTGAGATTAGTATATAAATAATGCTTGGCAACATAAGTCTCAAACTCTACCATGAAAGAAGAAAAAAAGAAAAGAGAGAAATTAAAGTAGGGAAGTGAATGGAGCTCTAGTATTGGTCCAAATCACGTTTCTTGTATGTATGCGTCTACATCGCCTTGAATAATGTTGTTCGGATTTTCTTGAGCTTGCATTTGAAGAATTCTAAATAATAACCATAATTGATTGAAATTTCATTATATTTTAGTCCAAACTATAGACCTTGGGTCTATTGATCAATAGATTCTAAATCAAATATTTAGGAGTAGGTTGAACCATGGGCTCATAATTTAAACACTTAGAATGATGTGTTTGCTGCAAATGTGGGATGAAATGTTTAGAAAAAAGTAGTAGCCAATATGGCACATATTATCACTTTCTAAAGCAAACAAATTTTCTTTTGTTTACATTAGGCATTTTTTCATCTTTTTGTATGCCAATAATATATAGCAACCCTTGCAATCTCATATTATAATGATTGCAATTAAAAGAATGTGTCCATTTAGTATGTGCTAATAGATAAAATGTTGAAAAAAACGAAAGTGGGTTTTTTATTGAACCATAACGGGCTCTAAAATAACTTAAAACCCTTTTAGTTGGGGTTAGTTATGATGTAATTGTGTATAAGTGATTTCAAATAAATATTACATATTCATCAAAATTATTCAAATACATGACTTTTAAGCGCAAAAAAAAGTTCTAGCGCTAGGTTTGTAGCATGACAAAAGAAGTAGCGCTAGCAAGGTAGCGTTTTTAAACTTGTGACGCTAACAGTGTAGCGCAATTAGAAGAGTTGCGTTGTTTGTGTAGCGTTGTAGAGTTAGTTACGCTGCAAGTTTCTATTAATTTTTGCTAAGTTATCATTAAATTTGTATTTAATGGGTTTGGATTCATGTCCATGTTGCCCATTTATACGTTATTTAGGCCTAAATGGGCCTATTATTAGAATAAACTTCNTATTAGACTAAACTTCTGAAAGATTGGTGATGATGTTATTTGTATATGAGTCATTAAAAACATTGATCAAAATCGTGCATTGTCAAGCAATTAGTAAACTTCAGATTATCATTATTGGATTCTTACAAAGAGATGACCAGTGAAGTCGCCACTGTAGAGGCCCCGGATTTTAGGGTCCAAAATTTTTTGATCACCTTTCCCAAATCGTCCATATGTCGAGTTAGACCTAAAAAATTGGCTTAAGAAAAGGTGAAATGGAGTTTTTAGAAGTATTTTGCAACAAAACAGGAGTGCAGGAATTTCAGTCGTGCTGGCAACGTAGCGTGACAAAGTTTGTCACACTGACTGGGTAGCGCTACAAAGTTTGTCATGCTGCAGATGTAGCGTAGCAAACTTTGTGACACTGCGACGTTAGCGTGACAAAGTCTGTCACGCTACGCTATTTTAGTGTGTTTTTAATTTTCAATTATCTTTTTTCGAGTGAGATAATATCAACGAATACGGACGATGCTAGTAAGGAGTCACCAATGTTTTTTAGGAATTAAACTCATAAACCATTTTTTAGATTGATTACGAATGGGATACGAATACGGGACGAAATTGTACGAATAACCCTTTCGATCCCATGGGGATGACTCAAAGTTATGATCTTACGAACGAAAGGTTGGATTCGGGGGTGAAGGTACTAATATGGCGGAATGCGTCATATTAGCCCGTAACAAGCCATTACTAGTTTTCTCTCAATTATACACAAGTTATATAAAGAACAACAAAATAATAATTTACAGCCTAACACAAAATTACTATTATTATGGTGAAATCATATAAAACTAATTAATTTAGTCAAATCGTTGTTAAGATTAAATCAAGGTTCCTAGCATGATACAATTTGTCCAAAACAATTATCTTAGTTTAATGTGATAAATTAATTCAAATTAAGTCCTTTAACAAAAACATTGTGAAAAATTGAAATAAATATACAAATAAATAAATACAACAATCAATATATAAAGTTTAATTTAAGACTCTTAGAAAACTTACACTTGTCGCTTGATTATTGTTTCTTCGAGTATTAATTTGGACAAAGTTTCAAATTTAATTCGTAATAATAAGAAATTAACCCAATTTATTAGAAATGAAATAAAAAAATAATTTGATGGAGAAAAGTGTAAGTGTAAAGAGAAGAGGGGAAAAAAGGAGAAAAAAATAGAGAGAAAGTAGGTTTAGGAGGATAAGAGAATTGGTTTTGGAAGTGTGAGAATGGGTAGAAAAAATCAAGAAAGTCAAGAGCCCGTTTTAGAGGAGAAAAAAGGTTATTCATAAGAAAATTGTGTAGCGCGACAGGTTTTATCACGCTGGCCAGGGAGCGTTACAAGTTTAGTAACGCTGACCAGCAAGCGTGACACAAGCTGTTACGCTGCGCAACTAGCGCTGGGTTGCTTGTCACGCTGCTGCGTTAGCGCGACTTGCTGAGTTGCGCTACGCTAAAACTTTTTTTTTTTCTTTTTTTTTTTTTTATAAATCAAATATTAGGCTTATATAAAAATCCAATAATATAAATGTGCTTTTTTTACAAATTATTTTGTAATTTAAGAAAAATAGTAAAATTAAGTCCATTAACATCAATTGTCCAATAATCTAGAGAAGTGGGTTTTATTGTTCATCATGGAGTCTTACCACGGGACCGGGGACTAAATTAGATGTCTGCACCTTTATTGATCAAATGTTGGAACGGTTGGCCACCCATAAGTACTTTTATTATCTCAATGGTTATTCGGGGTTTTTCCAAATCCCTATCCACCCGGATGACCAAGAGAAGACAACATTTACTTGCCCTTATGGCACCTACGCATATCGTAGGATGCCGTTCGGATTGTGTAATGCTCTGGTGACCTTCCAACGATGCATGATGGCTATTTTTCGCCAATTTGACTGAAAATGAAATGGAAGTTTTTATGGATGATTTTTCTGTATGTGTTAGTTCATTCGATGATTGTCTTGTAAATCTCTTTAAATGTTTGAAGAAATGTGAGGAGGCTAATTTAGTCCTCAATTGGGAGAAATGTCATTTTATGGTCCAAGAAGGCATTGTTCTGGACATAAAATCTCCCATGAGGAGATTGAAGTTGATAAAGCTAAAGTTGATGTTATTGAAAAGCTTGCACCTCCTACCAACGTGAAGGGGGTGAGGTCCTTTTTGGGACATGCCGGCTTTTATCGACATTTCATAAAGGACTTTTCTAAGATAGCCAAGCCACTCAAATCTCTTCTTCAAAAAGAGAGTGATTTTGTATTTGATGATGCTTGTCTAGATGCATTTTGCAGGATTAAGGAAGCTCTTATTACATCTCCAATTGTCAAGGCTCCGGATTGGAGTCTCCCCTTTGAAATTATGTGTGATATTAGTGACACAGCGGTTGGGGCCGTGTTAGGAAAAAGAAAGGAAGGGAGGTACCATGTAATCCATTATGCAAGAAAAACATTGAATGATGCTCAAAGAAACTACACTACTACCGTAAAGGAGCTCTTGGCGGTGGTATACACTTTTGAAAAGTTCCGGGCCAATCTTGTTGGCTCTAATTAAGGCAACTGTATACACCGATCACTCACCCATTAAATACTTGATGGCGAAGAAGGATGCGAAACCAAGATTGATTCAGTGGATATTGTTGTTGCAAGAGTTTGACATTGAGGTCAAGGACAAGAAAGGAGCGAAAAATTTGGTGGCTGACCACTTGTCACGCCTCGAGTGCAAGAATGAGGGCCTTGACCAATTGCCCATTGATGATGATCTTCGAGATGATGTTCTCTATGCCATCCAAGACAAGAAGTTGCCATGGTTTGCTGACATGGTGAACTACTTGGCTTGTGGAGACAACAAAAGAGAAGGTTGAAAAGAGAGGCTAAGAGAAACATTTGGGATAACCCGGTGCTCTACAAAAGGAATGTTGATGGGCTTTTAAGAAGGTGTGTGCCGAAAGAAGAGATACAAAGTGTTTGCACATGTCCCACTCCTCTCTATGTGGGGGACACTTTGGTGCAAACAAAACAACAGCGAAGGTGCTACAAGCCGGTCTTTGGTGGCCCACAATATTCAAGGAAGCATGAGAATTTCACAAAACTTGTGATATATGTCAACGAACGAGGAACATCTCAAAACGGAATGAAATGCCACAAAATTCAATCTTGGAGTTGGAGGTATTTGATGTTTGGGGAATCGATTTCATGAGACCATTCCCATCTTCTTATGGCAATGTTTATATTCTAGTGGCGGTGGATTACGTTTCTAAATGGGTGGAAGCTATTGCATCTCCAACAAAAGATGCTAAGACGGTTTGGAAGCTGTTTAAGAAGATCATTTTCCCTAGATTCGGGGTCCCAAGAGCAATCATTAGTGACCGGGGAACTCATTTTGGGGACAAGACACTCCAAACTCTTCTAGCAAAATATGGTATGCATCATCGAAAGGGGTTGTCTTACCATCCTCAAACAAGTGGCCAAACGGAGGTATCAAATCGCCAAATCAAACTCATTTTGGAGAAAACCGTTGCCAAGAGCAAGAAGGATTGGGCAATGAAACTCGATGATGCTCTTTGGGCTTATCGGGCAGCATATAAGACTCCCATCGGTACCACTCCCTACAACTTGGTATATGGAAAGTCTTGCCATTTGCCAGTTGAGATTGAGCACAAGGCCATGTGGGCCATCAAACTTCTTAATTTCGATCTCAAAAGCGCCGGTGAGCAACGTTTGCTCGATCTCCACAAACTTGAAGAATTGAGGATGAATGCCTATGATTGTGCAAGTGTGTATAAGGTGAGATCAAAAGAAAGGCACAATAGGCGTATTAAGAAGAAGGAGTGTAAGGAGGGAGACAAAGTTTTTCTCTACAACTCTAGGCTAAAGCTTTACCTCGGAAAGCTCAACTGTAGATGGAGTGGCCCGTTTGATGTGGTGAAGGTGTTTCCATACGGTTCGGTGGAAGTTCGGAATGGAAGCAATGAGAATTTCAAGGTTAATGGTCACCGCCTCAAGATGTACTATGAAGGTAATAAAGGCGGAGTAGTTCAATCAATCAAGGTGAAGGAAATCAATGATCCCGATTGAATTTGATCGGGAGGCGTCAAGCTAGTGACGTTAAAAGAGCGCTTCAGGGAGGCAACCCGAGTCACTCATTTAATTCAAAAAAGAAGAGAAAAAAAAGAGATCGAAAAAGGGGGGGGGAAGAGAGAGAAATGAAAACTCATGGAAAATATTATATATATATATATAATATATAAATAATAATAATAATAAGGAAAAAAAAAGAGAAAAGAAAAATGCTGCAATTTTGTAATTCGCAGATTGACACAGGCGTGTCACACTCAACACGCCTGTGTTGGACTCTTAAGCATTGTCCAAAATGCTTTTGTTTTCCTCTGCCCAGGCCAACACACCTGTTTCGAAAACCACACGCCTGTGTTGACTTCCACAATAAAGGCATGCGTTTTTTTTTCTTTTCATGATCTCCATCTTTTTCCTTTCTTTTTCACTCACATGTTCGACCATTTCCCTCTCTACCTTCCAAGCTTTCTCTCTCTAACCCCATAATCCCTCCATTAACACTCAAACCCCATCAATAATTCCCCACATTTCTCCCAACATAACTCACATCACAATTTCCTCACTCACTCACTCACAAAAATCACCAAGACCCCATAACCCTAGATTTCAAATTTTAATTTGGGGATTTTTCTTGTCGATGATTATTGGAGTCTTTTGTCACATAAGGGGATAACTTAAAGCAATAAGGCGCTGAAAAGTGCATTGAACAACAATTCAACAAGGGTTATGAGTATAATACTTCTTCCTTTCATTTTTCCATACTAGTTCATTTGTGTTTCATTTTAAATAACCATTGCTAATGGTTTTTGTTTATTTGATGCTATTTGATTTGTTTTGTTGTAACTGAATTTCCTTGTTTTGTTGTTGCTCTCATTCTTGTTCATTACTTATGGTGGTTGTTTTTGTTAAACTTTGTTGGTGTGGATTAGTAGCTTGACTTGTAACCTGTCTACATTGTTTGCTTGGCTACTTGTGTCGTTGTAGGCTTGAATAGTGAGTGTTGAGTTTGTGACTTTTCAAAAAAGAAAAAAAACCCGCACACTGTCACTTGACTTACACCATGGCCTCACGTCGAAACCAACACTGTCACACCTCCACCACAAACCTTCGCAACCCACCTCTACCATCACCAATCACCCCTCCACAGCTTCACACTCTCAGTATAGAATTTCGCAACCAGGAGCACCTAGCTAACTTTGTCTGCCTTAGCTGTAGGAGGATACGAACCACCCTTTTTTATGACATTGATGCCTCCCAAACGCTCATGGTGGATGGGGATGTAGCTCAATTATTCCACCAAATAGGGTGGGATGCCTAGCTTAATCTGCATGCCCCCACTTATCGTTGCCTCACCCTTGAATTTCTTTCCACTCTCACCGTTTTACGATCTGAGGGTGAAGGAAATCCACGTTGCCTCTCTTTTCAACTAATGGGCCAACGTTTTGGTAGGAATGTGGGGTTCGTTAATGATTGTTTTGGGTGGCCTAGGGGGGGGGGGGGACAATTGGTCCCAAGTCTTATTGTGCTACAAAATATGACCTAGGGAACTTTTGGCGGTGCTTGTTTGGCCGTTTTGACTACAAACCCACCCAATCTATGGCCTCTTGCATTGTTAGCCTCGGTTTCCACATCACCCATCGTCTCCTATAGGGGACCGCTTTTACTCGAGGGAAGAGTTTAGGGGTTGTCTCTGCCGACGCGCTCTACTTTATGTGGCACATGTCTGAGGGTTACAATCGCATAAACCCCGGGGCCTGGCTTATTAACCACCTTGAGAGCGTGTCTAAGGGTCGGGTAGGTGAGATAACCATTGGGGAGATGGTTACATTATTGTTGTTGCTCTTGGGATTGATTTTACATGTATGCAGACTGTCCTGGGTGACACTAGGATGAATTTCCGCTACCTCACCTCCATGAAATGGGTGTCGGCGCTTGGTCCGGGTTGCGGTTACCTATGGAAGGTTGATGGAGAGCCTTACGCTGTTCTCCCTGATACGAACATCACCGCTATTTATGATGAGTCGAATTGGCTCTTTGACCCTGAGTTCGACTGGGCCCCAAGAAATGGGGATGATGATGAGGATGAGGATGATGAAATGGACGAGGAGCCGCAACCACAACAACACCAACAGTTTGGGGGAGGAATCCAAGGAGGATGGGGTGAGCAAATGTTAGCTCTTCAGCAAGAGTTCGGCCACTTACAAACCGATGTTGGGGAACTGATGTAGTGTTTATTTGTTTATTTTTTTCTATAGTTTCTTTAGCTAGTTTCGTTAGTTTTTATTTTCTTTTTTGTGTCTTTACCCTTTCTTTTATTTATTTTTAGTATTTCCCGTTCTTCCTTATTTTCATAGATTTTATGCTCGTATTTGTCTTGTTTCGTTTGTTGTCTCTGTTTTATAGGATCTTTCATTAAGTTGGAAACCGAGGCAACAAATCTTCCAAGATATTATGGAATATGAAGCAAGGAACAGTTTACTTTAGTCTTGGCTTAAGCGATTTGGTCTTTTACTTCACGTCTCACGATATCGCAAGACATGGTTCGGCGACGTAAATAAAGCCTCTAGCAGCCCCAAAACAAAGTCTCTCCTCTTTAACTCCTTCCCTCAACTACAGAATTGAAGTAGGGGAGGTACATAACATGGGGTTGCGTGCGGCCACATGGTACCTGGTATGAGGCCGCATGCCCCTATTTCGTCCAAAACAGGTTTTGCTTCTTCCTCCTCCACTTATTTGGGTCTTTTTTTGTCTATATGTATTCTTGTAAAGCTAGTAGTTAAAGGTAGTTAGAAGTTAGTAGAAGATAATTTAAACTCTTATTTTTCTCTCTAGATTAATTGTATTCAATTTGATTAGTGATTAGTTCTTGATAAATTCAATAGTTGTAATTCAATCCTTTATTAATTAATTTAAAGTTGGCTATTCAAAGTTCTTGGATTCTTGTTATCAATTTGGTATTTAAAGTCACTTGGATTCATTTTCTTGGGATTCATGTTCTTGGTTTAGTATTTTTAAGTTCTTGGTTGATCATCATTGTAATTGGGCATCATTGGAATAAGCTTCAAGGTACATATTTCAAAGTTTCAACCTTCATGGTACAATTCTTAACTCATCTTCAATTCCCATTTCAATTATATTTCTTGTAGCTATTTTCTTACTTTGAAGTTTTGTTTTATAAATCTCTTTATCTAGTTAAACTTGTCCTTGTTCTATTGCTTACATTATTTCAAGTTCATAAGCTTTCTTTATCAAGATTAACTTGTCCTTGCTCTATTTCTTACATTATTTCAAGTTCATAAGTTTTCTTCTCAAGTTAATCTTGTCCTTGTTCGATTGCTTACATTATTTCAAGTTCATAAGTTTTCTACTCAAGTTAATCTTGCTCTTGTTCTATTGCTTACATTATTTGAAGTTCATAAGTTTTCTTCTCAACTTAAATCTTTAACACTAAGGAAAGTAAAGGAAGCATAGTTCTCAAGAAGTACTTCAAATAGCAACCTAAGTATATTAAGGTGAACTTGTGAGTTTCAACCAGTAATACATCATAAACTCCAAAATATCTAATGATCGTATGGAATACTCCTTGAGGGAGTTCATAAAAGAACAAGAGCATAGATGATAAAAGAAATGGTTATTCACTCACATCTTGCATAAAGTACCCTCTCAATATGCTTGCCATGTGACTTTATTGATCAAGTAACCTTTAAACTTTGTATCTTGGTCTCATATGGACTTTGATGGTTCTTATGGGGTTGAGGTAAGGTGAAAGTTGGAAAGTTTGGCTAATTTGAGGAGGAAAACCTAAGTGAAGCATCTACAACTCAATAACAAACTTTAAAAATTTGTTGACAATGAATAAATAACTAAACACATCAAACCTCGATTTTCCACAATAATCCAATTAACATGAAGAATAGAAGTGGAAAAATCGACTTAGAGGCCCATTTTGTAACTAAAAAACACACCTAAAAGGAATAAGACAACAAAGACATATGACTTTTCATCATTTTAAAAGATAATCTTTGAAGAAATGATGATGAAAAGCCATTTACTCACTTCAAATGATTTGAACAAGAACCAACTTTTTATTGCTAACTATGCTTATTTACAAAAGCATTGGAATTTCTCTATTTTTTTTTTTGAATAATAAAACGAACTATACAAGAGGACAAGAACGACGACAAGCTTCACTAACTACATAGGTGAAAATGGTTGAATGCCAAGGTTCATATGTGGGTTGGTGAACAAGGGTCAAAGCACAAAAAGGGGAACAAAGAATATGTACATATGTGGAAAGAAAAGAAAAGAGATAAGCCTAAAAGGAGTTGGATTCTAAAACAAAACAAGCGAAAAGAGATAATGTTATAATGGAAAAATAACAATGCAACAATCATTGAAGTTATAAAAGTAAAGTAATACTACAAGTGTAAAGTATTTCAGAGATATTGTTTATATTTATACAATACACAGTTTGGAAAATTAGTATTGTAAATAAATTATTGCAAGGTGATTGTTTATATTGATGGAGCTGAATGTTTTAATGATAATCATGTCATTCTTCTATAAAGTCCTCATTGCTTGCTTTTTTTTTTTACGATGTTCATAATAACGTTCATGTCCAAACATGTCATTGGTAGCGTATAGTTATTAGAGTAATGAGGGAGATACTTAAAATATTGATTGAGAACGATACGTCAATACATATATATTTATTTAACAAATCATCTATAAGACATTGAAAATTGATTTGGATGACATAAAAGGGATCATGGGTTCAATCTTTATTGCTATTATATTTTTGCGTAACAATGTAGATGAAAGGTGATGGGTTTACGTGGCCCGTCAACGTTGTCTGAAACGTTTTTATATGTTCGTGATGATCAATATTAAATATTCACATTCAAAGATCAATTAATTAATCAAATGTTTACTATAATAACTTAATAAGCACAAGTGGGTATGTACATGATGAAGCTAATTTTTACATCACACTTGCACATAAGTAGGGAAGTAGGCAACTTGAACCTTATCACAAATACTTGGTACTAGTTATTAGATTGGATTGACTTTATTAGACCCCAAAAAGGATGTTAAGGTACATGTATGAGGTATACACTTGGTAGTACAGTGCGACTATTGTACATACATTACAACTCTTCAAATCCATGGCCAGAAGTTAATGACAGATTGACTGTCACTAATTCACTATGGAAGCCAGATCTCCCTGGAAGCTGTTCAAGTGTCTTCGCTCCATTCAATACCTTAAAAAAAGTACCTATATAAGCCCTTTTCGACGGAGAAAGACACAACAGGAGAGAAGACTGGTAGTAAGGTGCGACTAATGTACATAAATTACAACTCTTCAAATCCCATGTCCACAAGTTAATTAGATGCATTGACTTTGTCACTATGGAAGCCAGATATCTCTGCAAGCTGTTCAAGTGTCTTCTCTCCACTCAATACCTGCAAAAAAAAGTACCTATATAAGTCCATTTCAATGGAGAAAAACACAAAAGGACAGAAGACTAGCATTAGCAAGTAGCTTCCAGCAATGTTAAGCTTGGATTACAGTACAATGAGCCGTATAGTAGTGAAGGGAGGAAAATGACATGGATAGAAAAAAAAGAAGCTCGACAACCAATTCTAATTCACAGAACAAATTAACAACAAACATAATGTCATTGAGCATTTCGCCTAATCATATCAAGTGAGTGAACCTAAAGCCTCATACACTTCCATCATTTGTAATTTGTTAATGGTTAGTTTCAAGGATTCTTAGAATTTGAACATAAAGGTACTCATAGGTTATCATGATAATCCAATAACCAATTTGAAAAGGTCACACACAAATTGGGCTCAATATTTCAAGTAATCAGATTTGCCTATCCTATACAACAACAAAAATGAAAGTAAAAAACGGAGATCAGAACGGTGAAGGTTTCATGAACGCTAATTCCACCTTCGTGTTAGAGCAGCGAAAAATATAAAGTGAACAGTGCAGAATCAATGTTTTATGATGAAATCAATTTATCAACTGTGACTACATTAGACTGACCTCGCCGTTAATAACCCAAGTAGGAAATCCTTCAATTCCAACTGCAGTACAAGCTGAAGCCATCTTAACTCCTTTCTTCACTCCATCTGGGAAGCATTCCACATAATCTAACTCTTCCATTGCCTCACGTCCAAACATCTATAGAAAGAAGGGAAATTATATTGAAAGGTTGAATACAAATATATAATCACCTGCTAAATCCGAAATTAAATACTCCCTCTGTTTCTTTTAGTTTCAATAAATGGGTATTTCTTACCCATTTAGTGCTACTAAGAAAACGAAGAGACTAATAAATAAAGGACAAAATGATTATACAAATCATGCTTGGATGTCCATCATTTGAGTCTCCAACAATTATTACAAACATTACATATCTGATGTGACCTGTGAACAATTACACATCATGGCACTTAAGAACCCACTCCAAACTAATTATTGAAAGGTGTTGTAATTGATGGTCCAATATGTTGTAACATCCAAAAACCTTGCAAACTCATTATAGGAAAATTATAATCTCTCTCTCTAGTTTAGAATAAGTGCAACAAATTACTTTTTAAATACTCACGGATAATAATTGTAATACCCGACATTTTCACGTATTTTGAGAAAGTATTTTTGCATTTTATTCGTATGATTTTAATATTTTTATTGAAAAAATTATGTTCAATAGGAATAACAAATAAAAGAAATTAATAATAATAAAATAAATAATAAATAAGTTTTAATTAAAAATAATTATTTGTGTTCATAGATAATATTTTATGTTTTAAAAATATTTTAAAAGGCTTCTAAAAATAGAATTTTCAAAGGTTTCCTAATTTATTTTGAGGCAAGGGTCTAAAGGTAATTTCCACTTGTTAGGATAAGTATGGATTTTTCCAAATCCTACTTTGGGGCCTATAAATACCCTTTAAAACCCAAATTTTCAGATTTTCATGCTCATAAGTTATCGTTTGGATTCCAAAAATTTAGAAAGAAAAAAAATAATAAAAAATAAAAAAGAGAGAGTGATTTTCCTAAAAAAAAAAATCTGCAGTTTGTGTTTTCGGAAAAAGGAGAAAAAAAAATCTGTGTTCTTGGGATCCGAGTCTCGCCGGACCCCACCTGCGCAAGCCGGAGCCGCTGCGCCCAGCCGCCCTCGCCACCACTCGCCGGTCACTCCTCCCCTTCGGTATTTTCGAACTTCTATAAAAAAATAAAAAAAAAATTCCTTCTTTCTTTTTAGTTCAATCTTGCAAATTCATGTTCATATTTATGTTTAATCATGCTTTTATAAGTTTTAATAAAGTTATGATTTGTTTTAAGGCATGAATTAAATTGTTGTTCATGAAATTTTAGATTAGGGTTTATAAACTATGAAAGTTTTGATTTTTATGAGTTTTTATGACTTAAACTTCAATATTATAATCATGAATTACTGTTGTGTGAATTTATGATAATTTTATGAAGTTTAGATTAATTTTCAAAGGCTTTGAATATTAAATAAATTGCTGTCCAAATTTTATAATCATGAAATTTTATATAATAAATATTATGAACATGTTTTGGCTTATGAAAAATTGTTCTAAAGCATAGATTGGTTTCATAATTATGTTAGTTGATTATAGAAGAGTTTTGCCATGAATATATGAGGTTTTTATGAGTTTTTCATGACTTTAAAGTTAATAAATAAATATGAATTTTTTATAAAAACATGTTAAAGTAAGTTTTAAGTGTCCATATTATGCTAGTATGATCACATATTAATTCTATGATGTTACATATAATTTTTAGTATATTTTATGAAGTTCAAAAGTGACTTTAAGCATGTTTAACATGTCTAAAATTTATAAAGTGAATAATTCGGCTTTTAAAGTATGTAATTAGCATGAACTGATCATATAAATTAAGTAATACATTGTATGATTGATTTATGTTGTTTTTGAAGTTTTTCAAGGAGTTTCGGTAATTTAATATTGCTGTCAACTTTTCTAAAGTAGCATAAAATTTATATTAAGGTTTTATATAGCATAAATAAGTCCCGAAAACCAAGTAGTCATACAATAGAAAAGTAAAGTGTAGTATGGAATTGTATAGAGACCATATAAGGAATGTTTTGGATAAGTTTCCAATATAGAAATTAGTTTACAGTTGTTGTAGAAATTAGTCAACAAGGTTTTAATTTAGTTTCGGTTTTTCCTTATATAAGAGAATTTGAACTAGTCCACTTCTAGAAGTTGTGGTGGAGCACCGTTACTTTACAAGGTACGTAAGTACTAAAGACAAACACAAGAGCTAGAATTCATGCTTGGATGATCCTTGATTATATGAAATATTGTTATGCTTGTTTGAATCATGAATTTATGTGCATGGCAAGTTTATTAGAAGCATAATTTTTGTAGTATGTTGACATTCCATGTTCAATAGTAATATGAATTCTTATAAGTTTGGATTGGAATGTTATGATCAAATTAATTTGGCCAATAGTTTATTAATCAAGAAAAGAAGTTTTTTTTTAAGTTGGTTAGTTACTTAATCAACAAGAAAGGTAGTTTTGAATTTTATTCACATGATTAAATGAAGTTATGAGCAATTATTTTAAACATGATGCCACTCACAGTTTAATGTGTGGTCAAGGAGAAAGTAAGTAATTAGCCACTCATAGTTAATGTGTGGTAAAGGAAGTTCAGTTTAATTAAAGGACACACATGAGATTAATTTTGAATCACCTTAAATTGAAGATAATTAATTTGGCTTGTTTGATTTGATGCATGTCTTTATGTGATGTTGTATGTGAGTCATAACATTTCTAAACCAGTTAATCATGTAAAGTGTAAGAGGGCTTGCATCGAAACTCTTGGAACGTATATACCTTGAGTATGAACAATGGGGGAGTTGTATGGAACAGTGATCTATGACTTCTAATTGGAGTATAAGACGTTGTACTCTTTTCTATTTTTAATGCGCTGGATATCCGTCACTTTATGTGACATAGTAATACGTTCTTGGAGTTGCTCCCAAGTTGGTGCCCAATAGGGCGATGATTTTAAGGAGGAAACCCGTCCTATGCGGGATCTATAAATCTAAATATAATAATTAATTTAGTTGAGTCCATGTACAGGTAAAAGGGTTATCAAAGGTAAGTTCAACTTATTAATTGATACTAACCCTAGACCCTTCCCCCTTGAGAAATAGCTCAATACTTTACTACTCGAGCTCGAACCTATAGGACTGAGCCTACCGGCATTATTCAGCTCTGCGCCCCACAAACTATCAGGCCCGATAGGGCGAAAGAGATGATGAACTGAGGTGTGGTTCTAAGCCATCTATGGCGATTAATCAATAATTCAAAGTGCTTTTCTTGAGTGCATGTTTTATTTCTTACTGTTTGTTGCATAGTCTTTAGTATTAGGGGTGTGCAAGATTTTACGGTTCCGAATTTCCGGTCCGAAATTTTCCGATTCCGTTCCGAAAAATCGGAATTCCGATTAAGATTTTTGAAAACCGGAAAAACCGGATCGGATATCCGGTTTTTTAAACCGGAAACCGGATCGGATACGGAATGGATTTTTAAAAAATCGGATTCCGGATTTTTAAGGAAAACAAAATCCGGAATTCCGGTTTTCCGGATTTTTCCGAATTTTTCCGGATTTCCGATCCGGTTTTTAAGGGTATATGTGTAAATTTTAGAGAAAATTCTAGTATATAATTCGGAACCGGATATCCGGATTTCCGATCCGGTTTTTCCGGATATCCGAATTTCCGGAATTCCGGTTTTTCCGGAACGGATACGGAATCAATTTTGTTGGTTCCGAAAATCCGGATATCCGAATTTCCGGATCGGAAAATTTCCGATTTCCGGTTTTGCACACCCCTATTTAGTAGTTATGTACTCGGCTTTGCTAACTGTTTGTTTTGTGTGCATGACTTTGTCTTGGATATGGCCCTACAATGACCCACTTGTGGTGAGTAGTTGTCTAGTAAAAGAAAAGCTGCAGGTACAAGTAGGCATATGTCATAAGTCATTTCATGATGGGCTGGAGTAAGAGCGCTTACTGTGTTTTGTAGCTTTACTTTATTTTATTGCTTATGAATGACTAACATTTATTTTGAATGTGGTTTTATTTCTAAAGACTTTTAGTTTTGGTTTTTAAGGACCATTAATATGGTTCCGAAATGTAATAAGTTTAAAGTTGATTTTTATTTTAAGATTGTTTTGAAGTTTAGTTTTAAATTGTTTTGTTTTTAAGACTTCCGCTGTAATACTTTGATAAATGTCTTAGCCGTTATCACGGTGGCGGTAATACTTTGGTTTTCCCACATTTAGAAGTTTTAATAAATATAATCCTTTATAATTATAATATGTTTTCCGGAAAAATAAGAAGTAAGAAGTTAACAAATTCCAGGGTGTTACAATAACCCATTGTTGCATTTATGCTGAACCAGAAGTAGTAAATATAGTAACTGATAGTTCACAACTAATCAATTAAACATTTAGACTTGCACCCTTCTGAACTCAACTACATTGATTTGTACAACAGTTGCGTAATTAAAAGAAATAACATACCGATTATCACTAGACACTAAAATAACCATGCAACTCAAAAATGAAAAAAAAAAAAACTCAAAATGACACATTCGCATTCACTAAGCAGTGTTCTGCTGAAGAAACCCAGATACAATGATACATAACCGATGAGTTTTTTTTAAGTGAAGATACTGTTTTTAAAGCTTCCACAATTTTATGTGATAGTAAAGTCTGTAAAGAGCAGTGCGGAAAGGTGACACTAAAGTTGAGACATAAGCTAGTTGGCTTCCAGTAGAATTTTGGTAACCGTTTCAATTATATTTTGAACCTAGAGAATAGCATATCAGCAGCAAGGGGAGATAAAAATGTTCTTCAATAGTACCACAAGAAGGGAAAAGGACGGACTGAAGTTAATATCAAGCATTTATGCCCAATCAGCCAACTGATTGTCTAATTACAAGAATGTCAGGACTAGCTATTAATTTTTGAGCTTTCACAGTTTCATCATTTGAACTGCATTTACTCCAATATGGTGCAGAATCACTAAGAAGCTAAACGTTTATCTCATTCCAGCAGCCACTATCTCTTTTCCAACCACCAAAAATACAAGGTCAGTGAAATTGCTAACCTAGTTGGTTTTAAAGAAGCCCATGTTTGCAGTCATTGGTTTATTCATGATCACAAAAGATAAGATTTTAGATCAAGCACCAATTAATGTTGAAAGATTTTAGTTATTAATCTCACCTAAGGAAACTTACCAAGGTTCGATAATTTTCAGAAGAGAAACTAAATATTCAGCAACCCTATTTTTTGCGTCTCTAATTGACCTTTCCCCATCCCAAGAACCAAAAATGTTTGACATCCAAAACATAGATCCGACCATAGATCAAAGTTTTGAGGTGCAAATATTGTGAACAAAAGAGTAGTTGTCTACACAGATTCACAAAAACCTTTTTTTAAAAGACAACTGATCCACAAGAAGTAAAATAACAAGATATATGATGCATAGGCATTTATACCACATAGAAACTTTTCCACACTTATCACACATGCACTTCAATAAAGTAGAATCACCAAGAAGCCGAATTCTTATCTCATTTCAGCAGCCACCCTCTCTTCCAACCACCAAAAATATCAGTTTAGTTGCAAATAGTTACCTCTTTTTGTTCTTGACAGTGTGAGCACCAAAAAGCCCCATACATTTTCGCCCCTATAGATTTGAGATGTTTTGCAAGTGAAATTGCGTAAGGACTTGATCCTGAAATGATCACAGTTGCATAATAAGGCATATCCATGGCTGTTGATCTGCAAAATGAAAAAAATGAAAGTAAGACAATTTCAATCAGTAGACAACTTCAACATCTAGTGTCAAGGAATGAATCATTCTTAGAAAGTAGTACACCTATGTCTTCAAAATTCTAATTCATTAAAGAAATAGNTCAGCCAACTGATTGTCTAATTACAAGAATGTCAGGACTAGCTATTAATTTTTGAGCTTTCACAGTTTCATCATTTGAACTGCATTTACTCCAATATGGTGCAGAATCACTAAGAAGCTAAACGTTTATCTCATTCCAGCAGCCACTATCTCTTTTCCAACCACCAAAAATACAAGGTCAGTGAAATTGCTAACCTAGTTGGTTTTAAAGAAGCCCATGTTTGCAGTCATTGGTTTATTCATGATCACAAAAGATAAGATTTTAGATCAAGCACCAATTAATGTTGAAAGATTTTAGTTATTAATCTCACCTAAGGAAACTTACCAAGGTTCGATAATTTTCAGAAGAGAAACTAAATATTCAGCAACCCTATTTTTTGCGTCTCTAATTGACCTTTCCCCATCCCAAGAACCAAAAATGTTTGACATCCAAAACATAGATCCGACCATAGATCAAAGTTTTGAGGTGCAAATATTGTGAACAAAAGAGTAGTTGTCTACACAGATTCACAAAAACCTTTTTTTAAAAGACAACTGATCCACAAGAAGTAAAATAACAAGATATATGATGCATAGGCATTTATACCACATAGAAACTTTTCCACACTTATCACACATGCACTTCAATAAAGTAGAATCACCAAGAAGCCGAATTCTTATCTCATTTCAGCAGCCACCCTCTCTTCCAACCACCAAAAATATCAGTTTAGTTGCAAATAGTTACCTCTTTTTGTTCTTGACAGTGTGAGCACCAAAAAGCCCCATACATTTTCGCCCCTATAGATTTGAGATGTTTTGCAAGTGAAATTGCGTAAGGACTTGATCCTGAAATGATCACAGTTGCATAATAAGGCATATCCATGGCTGTTGATCTGCAAAATGAAAAAAATGAAAGTAAGACAATTTCAATCAGTAGACAACTTCAACATCTAGTGTCAAGGAATGAATCATTCTTAGAAAGTAGTACACCTATGTCTTCAAAATTCTAATTCATTAAAGAAATAGTAACTACGAACCTATATCACAAAAATTAGAATAAAATAAAACAGCCACAGTTTTTTCCCTTTTTTTTTTTTTAAAAAAAGGTATTTTTTTAAAAAATAGGACACAAATTATCTTGCCTTTACATTTCTACAACCAATAGCAGGGTAAGAGGGGAAAATTTGACCTTCTAGCAGCATACATGAAGAACTACAGAATTATTGATTGTACAAGGGATTACTCCTTCCCTTGAGATAATCTAAAACCAGATGATATTAAGAGCAGGAACTGAAGGTGTTTCATTTGTTATCATTATTATTATTATTATCAAAATCCGATATAGGCGAATGGTATTTTCTTGTTCTCTGTGATTCGACAAATTTACTTTTCCAACTACCCAAAAAAACCAAAAAAAAAATAAAATAAAAAAATTGAAAGACAGCTTCATTAAGTCAAAGAGTTCAACAATTAACTTTTGCCATCAAAGAACTAATACAAAAAATTTAGAACGTAAGCTATATTCTAGGAATCAAGATAGCTTACGCACCACAATTGAAGAATAAAGATGATTAGCGATAAACAAGCAAGAATGATTGAATTAATGTAAACTAAAACTTTGTCAATCTTTCAAGAGGAATGACGCTCTACCGAAACCAAACAACTAACACTTCATCCATTTTTCAACATGATGCTTTCCTTCTCCACTCACTCCTATTTATAGAGGATCCGACTTCTTTTTCCCTTATAGCTTAACTTATTGCCTTATACCTCAAGCCACTATTAACCAGCTTACTTTGATTCATAAACTAAACCTTCTCCCCAAGCTAATTCATAACACTCTTTTTAACATAATTTCTTCAAGAATTGTAAGTAGACATAACACATCGCCTAAAAAGGGAAACTCTTCAATCTTCAGGGGAGGCCAGTGTAACAAACTAACAATTACTCGAATCAAACCTCCGAGTCATTGAGAGACTCATGCAACACTGGCATTATAACTATTGCTTAAAACTATATATGAGCAACCTAAAATGTACCATTGGTAGGAAAATTTGGGTGAATATTTGCAAACCATCACAAAAAGAACAAAGATGAACTAAAGTGAATGCATGTCAGCTAAATATGAACTGAAACTAACTAAAAACAAGACCAAATGGTAAAGGGAGGGCTTTGAAATCATATTTTTAATATTCTCTTTCAAGATGGAAGTCATAGTAGACTACTTTCCAAGCTATTAGCAAAGATACAAGGTTTACTATACAAAATTATACTTTGTTTTATGTAATTAATAAGACAATGATCAACGATACTCATTCAGAAATTCTTGAATGGACAGGTTTTAAAATTAGAAGAAGCCTTGGGAGACAGCTCTTGGTTATTGCCACAATCAAAAGGCTTTTAGTACACAATTGACTTTTAGTACTATTCACAAATTCACTTTGACCATCATTTGTGATTTGTAAGTAAAAAAAAATAAATAAAATGTCAGAAAAAGGTCACATGAGATTTGTTTCAATGTGTAGATTATACTTGTCAACTCTTATAATTTTTACAGATATGCAACTAGAAATGCTAAACCTTACTTTACTTTAATCTCAGTAAACAAAACTGTGTAGATTATTCAAAAACAAGTGGAGAACTTTGTACTTGTACTTCACTACTTGGTTTTTTTTTTTTTTAATCAGTCAGAAAGTCAGAACACCATATTTTTATAATGATCCTTAATTCAAAATATCAAATACAATAATGACTGTTCTTGGGAGATGAAGTGTAGCAACTATTTTGAATGGAGACAAAAATTAACTATTTCAATGTCAACCTTAGTTTAGATTAATCCCAACTCCCAACAAATGACCCTCTGAGATATATCCATCACAAATTCACAGTAGCTAACGTATATGTAATATTCATTCTATATCTATCCATAAAAAACAGCATCCACATAAAGGTCAGACTCCGTCTCAGGTTAATGTACCCTGCAATTTTATTACCTTGGCAGAATTGGCGGTAATGAACTATAGCTAGTGCTTAAAACTCCAAGCACGATAGCAGCTGTAAGCAATGGTAAAGCGACAACTCTTTGTAGCTCCTGTACACCAAAATCCTACAATACATGACCACAAACGAACCAATTATGACAAGATAAGCATAGACTTTTACTTTTATTACTAACTCCATAAATGATTAGTTGCGACAAAGGGGTAATATCTGTGGGTATTAAAAAAATAGTTTGTTGCAACTAAACATTTACCGGGGTAGCATTTAAAAAATAAACACATGCACTATTCACTAGAGAGCACCAATACCTTCAAAATTATGAAAAACAAACTGAATGACAATATCGCAGATGCCAAACAATATGAGCAGGAAGCTCCGTCAAGTCTAGTAGCTAAGGTGTACAAAAAGTAAGCACTGGCAGCTGCCATGGAAGCAGAGACAGGAAGCAAAAGTAAACGCCCATCCCTTTGATTGATTTTGAGGGGTACATTCCATCCTCCAAGCTTCAAACTAAGGAGAAAAATAAGTCCATAGGCAGTCATGCCGATAAGTGGAAGCGGAACACCTGGCAAATGCAAAAGGATGATCATTGAATCTTCTTTCAAACAAAACACCTGCAGTGATGTTAAAAATTTGATCTTCAGGTCACATATGAATTTTTCGAAACAATTTATAATGAACATTTTAGTTAAAGGGAAAATTTTCAAATAAAATGACGATTTTGTGATTAACATATCAATGTGCGAAGTTAAAAATGAGCATGACAACACTGAAATTATAGAACTCACTCTCGATAAAATTCTACTCCGTAATAAACCAGTGAGATTGGTCGAAAATTCAAATCAATGAACTAACACTATAGATCTCAATATTAAGGGTGTGGCCATATAGAGTTTCTCATGTACTCTAAAATGCTTTTATGAAGGGCAGTCATCCTTTAATCTATAGATGTGGTTCATAATATATAAAAATTATATGTTATAGGGATTTTGACTCTCATTGACAATTAGGTTAGCTATTGGAATTGTGGATTGTGTCAACTTCTAGATTACTATATTAGTTGAGTCGAGTAGCTTATTATATTATACAATTTGTCCAGCTTATTTTCTTTGATTTACTAGCTTGTTGTACTTGTACTAACTTATTGACTAGCCTATTGTATCAACTAATACGGAGTAGCCGATTAGTTTGATTTTTACCAGCTAGTTGCATCAATGGTCTGCGCAAAATGCACCATTGTGCCCATACTTAAGAATTTTACAATTTGGTGTAAAGTGGTAGTTTTACAATCGGATTTCCAAGCCTCTCTCCCAAAAACCTGCAGTAAGGAGCATTTCATAAGTTACTGATTGTTCCTTCTACGCTCAAGAAATCCGATTACTATAATTAAAGTCCCTACAAAAATCTAAACCTTAAAGTTCATAGAACGCTAAGATTTGAGGCTTCACTGCTTTTCACTGGCTTCATCTGTTGCCTTCCTTCCACCAACTTGTGTTACATAAGAGACTTAGATCACCTTATAGCCGGTACCTCAACTCCTAAATCAAGCTATTAACACTAACTTAATTACTTATAGTTAGTTTCACTTAATCATCAAACAATCATATACATATATGGATCCTGCTAAAAAGCGCTCCCGTGCATTTTTATATAAAAATCACACATGATTTGATGTAGATAATGTTAAACTAAAATCAACATTTTTATTATAACTACCTTAACTAACTTAAGGTCATCACCCACTTAAAAAAACATTAATTTTTCAGTACACCGAAAAATCAACCAACAAACAATTCGAAAAATCTCAACCCTAACAACCCAAAACAATTAATCAAATACTCAATTAAAAATATAAAAAAAATTACCTAAAACGACTGCGTAATCACTATTAAGAACATCACCACAAGACCCACCAGCAGCAGCAGGGCAAAAGGGCTCAGTATTAGAGATCTTAAGATAACTCAAATAAGCAGTCTCAAGAAACCCCAATCCTCCAAGACCTGCACACCAACTGTATGTTGAAATGTCAGAAGATGAAACCGTCGTTTTTATTGTTTCTTTCGACGTTTTTGAATCACTGGTTGGTCCACGGATACACAGCGTCGGAAATAAGTCAACCCCATGTCGTTGAACTCCCTGGAAAAAACGTCGAAAATAAAATAAATCAAAATTACATAAAGTAAGTGATGAAATTGGGAAGTATAGATTAAAAAAAAGGTTACCTTGAGCTTAGGGAAAGAAGGAAAAGATGGAGGAAATGAGAGAGGGTGTTTAGAGGAGAGGTAAGGGTGAAGTAGAGATGATGAAGAAGAGAGTAACATGGTTTGCATCTGAGGTTTGACTTGAAGGTTTTGAGTATTGAAAATGGAGGATTTTTCGAAGTGGAGAATCAAGTGATGAGCAGAAAAACGTGAAGAACGTTTGCTGGATTTTCTCGGGTGTAAACTGTTATATGCTAATTATTCAATGCCGTGTGATTGCGTGACTTTTAATAAATTCAAGACAAGAGTTGTTTTTTATGATTTTTTTATCGGATAATATTTAGTAGATCACTGTCATATGTATAAATAGAAAATCATATGACATTTTCATAAAAATAAGTAGAAAACTTTATTAACCACACCACCCCTTCAAGTGCATATAAAATTGTAATTTTACCCCTGAACTTCTAACATATTACTCCAAAATGTCATTGTGATATGCAAAATTGCATATTACAATGATTTACTGGTCAGCCCTCTTTTTTATGTGATCATTTTTTTCTAATTTTGTGAACAAAAGTTATATATATATATATATATATATATATATAATAAGAGGTTTAAATGTGAACTAACCTTAAGATAAGAACTACAATCATGAACCTAGATTTAGATTAATATGAGTCGTTGATTGTTTTAGTTAACATTTCAGCAAATTACTTTCTCTCTCCTTAAGAAATTCGTTCTATACACTCACACAACACTTTCTCTCTCTAAAAATTGATGCATCTTCACGCCATTGTTGAAGTTCAATTATGTTATTTTGGAGTTGAATCCTCCATTTTTGTAGCTCAATCGCCTTTTTTCAAGCTCAATAATCCATTCTTTATAAGTATAATAACTCCATATTCGAATCTTTAATTGAGGTAAATTATGATTTGTTTTGCGAAGTTTTGGATTGCGATAATCCATAGTTTGTAGTTATATCGTGTAATTTGGTTGTGATTTGATGAGTTAATGTAATTGCTTTTGTAGATCGAATGAATGAAAATATTGATTTTCGAATAATTACTGTTGTTTTTTTTAACTTTTATATACTGCTTCAATTATCTTTAATTGAAGAAATTGAGTTGTTTTGTTTGAATTTGCATGAAATTGCTGAATTATTTGAGGTGTTATTATAATTAATTGAAGATATTAAAATTGATTGGAGAACCTAAATCGTATCTTTGCTTGTGCGATTTCGCTGTCGATGGTGATATTGATTATGATGATTAACATCGAGTAATTTCTTCCTTTGAAATTAATACTAGATTAAACCTACTGAAATGAGCAGTGCAGATGATACTTAATCCAAAAAAGGATTCCGATTTCACAGTTATGTGCAATCTTTATTTGTGATTTGTGGTAAAAAGGCTTAAAGTTAGGGATCTGTTTCAGCTGATTAATATTGATACGGACCGTCGTTGTTTCTCGCCTAGTTTTGAATGTTCACTCACCATTAATGGCAGATTTTCAACCAATTCCACACTAAACCGAAATAAAGATCTAATGTTTGTATAAATATTAGCAAGAAATCAACTTAAAAAGGTTAAGGTACTGTTCATAAAGTTTTTAAGTGCTATTAATTTATCATTAGAGTTCTTCATACACATCAGGACCAGTGTAGTGAATTGATTTGAGTATTCCACTAACTGTTACCTATAGGGTTGGTTTTTGTTTTATATTTTCTTCTTTAAGGTTCAGAAAGAATAGAAATGGTGTCATTTCATATGAACTATTAGATCATATCAATTGTACTTCTTGTAGTCTTTAAAAGTTTTTCTTGTAATGTTTAAAAGTACTTATATATTATCACTAGGGTGAATGTATTATTACTTTGGAGGATACTTGATTTTGAATAATTTTGTTGAGAACTCTTTATTGTGATTGGTGTTTATGATTTTCAGTTTTATTGTTGTTCAATTAGATATTTCTCGTAATGTTTTCAATGCTATGAATTTCATGTCATTGTAGGAAATTAGTTAGTGCAAAATATCAGCAAGATGACAGTTAAAGAGAATAGTTCACGACAAGTAGACGGGGTGAAACATCCAATGGTAATAAAAATTAATAAATATATATTTCGGTATTATATATGTATAATCGTATAATTTCAATTCATATGTTTATGTTTGCAATTTTCTAAACGTGTTTTTTTTGCAGCTATTAGGCGCCCACCTATACAACCTTTTAAAGGCAAACAATTTTCTAAAATGTCACCAAGTCCTCTAACCAAATTCATCAGAGCTGGGTTAACAGATGATCAAGTTAATGATACCAAATCAATTGGCTTTTCTGGTTTATTATTTCTTGATATCAAAGAACTGCCTACTGATTTATGTCGATGGCTATTACGTATTTTGACCCTTTCAAAAGCATGATTAATTTGAAGAGTACTAAGTTGGATGTGAAGGTTGAAGATTTCTATATAGCATTAGGCTTACCTAAGTCCGGAAACAAAGTTGTAGAAGCTGGAAGTAGGGAGATGACTCGTGAATAAATGACTTGGTAACAAATTGGTTGAATCATTTGGAAAAGGATAGGAGTAATGTTACTATATCTGATGTAGTGGCTAAGATGAAAGAGCAAAAACATGGAGGTGAAAATTTTAAAAGAAATTTTGTGATATTTGTAGTTTCAACACTAATCAAATCATCAAAAAAAGACATGCCAAATTACAAGTTATTGAAGTGCCTTGAAGATGTTAATTCAATATCAACGTTGAATTGGTCACAATATGCTTTGGAAGCACTTGCAAATGCCATTGAAAAGTGGCAAACATCTGATCGGACATCTCTGTTTACTGGGCCAATTTTACCTTTATTGGTATATTATTATTTAAGAAATTATTCTGAATTTTAAAAGTATCTCATTATGTTACATATTTTAACTTTATTTTATTTTATTTGTAGTTATGTTACATGGACAGAGTTTGCTTTATGGTTCGTTCTACCAATACAAAATTCCCTTTGCTAAGATGTTGGACAAGAAAGGAGATTTATGAGCGGCGCAAATTTGAATTGGACGAGGCAGCTAAATATGGCATTGGCGATGTAAATCAAAGGCTAGTTGTTGTAAGTAATCAAGCTGAAGATTATAGCAATACAAGCGGAAGTGACAATCCAAAAAAGATAATATATTTCTCTAACATTGAATACAATGACACTACTCAGTATCAGTCTGGTCAGTAGCTTACAAAACCATCTTTGTTGTATTATATTTCACTAAATATGGTAATGTTTTTATCATATAGCTAGAAGGTTCTTCTCATAAAAGCTTAAAGTGATTCCGCTTAAGTGTTAAAGTACTTGTGACAAAACTACTATGTTATTTATGGGGAAGTGGAGTTTCCTCAAGTAAAGAAATTGTATGTGATAAGCGCAGGAGAGTTAATCTAGGCATGTTTCTACTCATGTTTAACATTCAAAAGAGAAGATATGTAGACTTTCACTAGGTCACTGCACTATGTATGGTGTAAGTACTCTAAAGTCTGAACCATGTATCAGTAATTAGGCACTTGCCTTGGTGTCCAATAGAAAATTCATCATAATATCATTAAACAATGAACCACTTTCTCATTGGTGCCAAATAGAAAATTTATATTGATATCATAAAACAAGGGACCAACTTGTCATTGTAATGGCAATATCATCATTCATCAGTAGGGATGGTCATGGAGCGGGTCTGGCTGGACCCAAACCCAGACCCTGATTTTGGGGTATGGATCCACATCCGCCCCAGATCCAATGGGTCTAAAAAATCTGGACCCTTACCCAGACTCTGTGGATCTGGTGGGTCTAGTGGGTCTGGCGAGTCTATGATAGAGTCTAAGTTACATAGTAGTTATAGCAACAAAATTAAATCGTATTATTTTAATGAACTTATATAGTGAATACAATTTCAAACCTCTGTACAATTTTGAGATAAGATTAAATTAGTCTAAACTAAAATGAGTTCGAATAAATCAAATTAATTACATATGAGTTTAGATTAGTTACATACGAGGTCATATACGAGATAATTATATATTAATTATATTCAAGAACATTAAAGATTGTTTACTTGTTTGTTTTATGTTATATTATATTATATATATATATTAAAAAAAAGTTAATGGGTCCATGGGGCGGGTCTGGAGTGGGTCTGGGTCCAAATTGTTGAGATCCAGACCCAGACCCATTTAGTTAACCCTAAACCCAAATCCGCCCCAGACCTACTGGGTCTAAAAATGTTGGACCCAAGACCCTTATACATGGGGCGGGTCCACAGGATCTGGGGCGGGTCCTAGACCCATGACCATCCCTATTCATCAGACTATCAATTAACGGAAATTTCTTAGCATCTTTCAATAAGCAACTTAATTAGTGATTAAAACAGGCTAGCCATAGTCTAATTATATTTAGATATGATGTCCTTCACGACAATAAAACTGGTTTTGGATGAAGGGTGTTCAGACTTCTAAGGCATATGTATCTAAGAAAAAGATTATATATTTCCTAGTTTTACTTCATTCCTAGAAACCACAACTTTATCGATCATATAAATTTGAAACCCATAGGACCATAGCAATAGCAAACATGTATTATTGTGGCAAGTATGCCACGAAGTCATCAACCATTTAGCATATGTAAGATCTGTTAGAATATTTATTAAATATCCTATGTGGCCTATGTGTTTAAGGTTTAATAATAAAATAAATAAGTCTATATTAACGTTATTAGATTTTAATAATAAAGGTGATACCGTGATGAATCGGTTTCAATTAATGACATTAAAATCTGGGAGTATTATTATTCCTTCGTCCCTTGCCCATTAAAATAATATGTGATATCTCTTATTAAAGAATATATAATAGTAAAGGTGCTCACTTGAAGAGACACCAACATTACTAAGGAGTTGGTTATGAGAGACACACAAGTTATATTTATTATTAACATAAGAGGGAAGTTATGTGTAATCATTTTGTTGTTTTATGAAAAACTCATAACATTAATCACAAAAATTACTGGTTTATTATTCATCAAATAAACAATCAAAGCAAAGGGCTAAAGGGAGGAAAATCTCTAAAGATTGCTATCAAGATTTACCATGGATCAAGGTTAGCCTTATGTTATTATCTTTGCGTTGAATTATGTTTAGTCTCGATCCTTTGTGTTTGATTTCATGAATGAAATCCGTAAATTATCTTACATTTGGTATCAAGAGCGGGTGAAGACTATCATAATTTACGCATTACGGATTTTTTGATGTTTAATTTGCTTCCGAATTATAGTACTCCGTACCAATTTATATTATTTGCATACATGATTATGTTTGCCTATTTTTTCAAACATAACCACGAGCAATCTAACAAGACAGTACGAAATAAAAATAAAAAAAAAAAAAGGCCCATGAGTCATATAGGGACCAGTGGAAAGAAAACCAAAATGCTCATTGTTAGGTGAAGCATAACAGTTTCATACTGTTATTTAAGCAGGTAAATAGACCATCAAATTCATGAGTACGTAATGAGCAGAAAATGGTTACGTTATTTTTTGTATCGTATGTTACTTTAATTTCTTGTAAAGGTTAGATAAAACCCATTAAAGATTATAATTCAAGGTCTAAATAAGGGTAGTAACTTGTTAGTCACCAAAGTGGCCTAGTTATGTATGTTATTTAGATTTTGAATTATAAATTAGATTTCAATTGATCATGATTAAAGTGATGCTATTATTAAGATAAGTTTTATTGATCAATTGTTTTATTGAGTATATTCTAGGAGATCATCCAAAGATGGATCATTGAATATAGTCAATAATATGTGAAGTATTAGACATACATTCTTTGTCAAGTAGTATGTTTATCCAAAGATGGCGTGCTTGTTTAGCAAATATATATTATGTCAATTATAAAAGTATATGTTTTTAGCATCGATGAAATTGTGTGTATTTAAGTATAGCCCAAAGGTTACTTAGATGCATATCATAAAGTATAAATAGTTAGTTATTTATTAAAATCTGTATTATATTTTATCAAAGCGCTAATAGGTGAGCATGTATTAATTTATTGCAGCTTCATCAAATTTCTATTCATTTGCGAACTCTGTTGTGAAATTCAATGGGCTGAACTATGATGATTGGTCTGAACAAATCCGGTTTACACTGGGTATTATGTCTTTGGACCTTGCAATTCAAATGGATGAGCAGCCCGCAACCATTACAGACACTAGCTCCGATGCAGAAAAGTCTCTCTATGAGGCATGGGAGCGATCAAATCGGTTGTGTTTGAATCTCATGAGGATGACTATGGCTGAAAGTATCAAGCCATCTATGCCTAAGACAGAGAATGCAAAGGAATTCTTGCATGTGATTAAAGAGTGTTCACAATCTGATTTGGCTGATAAGTCAATAGTGGGCAGCCTAATGAGTGAGCTGACTACTAAAAAGTTTGACTGGTCTCAGCCTATCCATGATCATGTGACTCACATGTCTAACTTGGCAGCAAAGTTAAAGAGCCTGGGAATGGATGTGAGTGACTCATTCTTGGTTCAATTCATCATTAATTCTCTACCTCCAGATCAATTTGGTCAGTTTCAGGTGAACTATAACACCATTAAGGATAAGTGGAACTTTCAAGAATTAAAGGCCATGTTGATTCAAGAGGAAGGTAGATTAAAGAAGATGAAAGATCGAGAAATCCATCTCATAGGTCATAATGGTGCCAGCAGCAGCAAAGAAAAGCCAGGTAAAAAGGGCAAAAACAAGGATAAGACTTCTGTGAAAGGTCCACAAAGTCAAATCCGAAAAGACAAGAAGTGTTTCTTTTGCAAGAAATCGGGACACTTCAAGAAAGAATGTCCTAAAAGGAAGGCTTGGTTCGAAAAGAAAGGTATACATTATAGCTTTGTTTCCTTTGAATCAAATCTTATAGAAGTGCCTTTTAATACTTGGTGGTTAGATTCTGGTGCTACTACTCATGTGTCTCATATTAAACAGGGATTCAATTCGATCCAGCCCATAAGAGGAGCTGAACAGTACTTGTTCATGGGAAACAGGATGAAGGCACGTATAGAAGGAATAGGGACTTATAGATTGATCTTAAACACTGGCTGTTATTTGGATCTTGAAAGATGTCTCTATGTACCTGATTGTGCTAGAAATTTAGTTTCTATTAGTAGATTGGACAATTTAGGTTTTCATGTTAAATTTGGAATTGGTGGATTTTCATTGTATCGACATAATTGTTTTGTTGGTAGTGGTACTTTGACTGATTCACTATATAAGTTTAATCTTGATGTTAAATTTTCTGAATCCTTGTTTAATGTTGAAAGTCAAGGCATTAAGCGTAGTGCATCTAATGAGAGTTCTGCTTTATTGTGGCATCAAAGACTAGGTCACATTTCCAAAGAAAGGTTAATGAGGTTGGTAAAGAATGACATTTTACCTCAATTGGATTTTTGTGATCTAGATGTGTGCATAGATTGTATAAAAGGAAAACAAACTAAGCACATAGCAAAGAAACCTGCCATGAGAAGCACTCAGCTACTTGAGTTAATTCACACCGATATATGTGGTCCATTTGATGTTCCTTCGTGGAATGGTGAAAAGTATTTCATCACTTTTATCGATGATTACTCACGATATGGTTATACATATTTACTGCATGAAAAGTCTCAATCTGTGAATGTCCTAGAGGTGTTCATAAATGAGGTTGAAAGGCAGTTAGATAGAAAAGTAAAGGTCGTGAGATCTGATAGAGGAGGTGAATATTATGGAAGATATAATGAAAGTGGACAATGTCCAGGTCCATTTGCAAAGTTCCTCGAAAGTAAAGGCATTTGTGCACAATATACAATGCCTGGTACACCTCAACAAAATGGTGTAGCGGAGAGAAGGAATGGTACTTTAATGGGTATGGTTAGGAGCATGTTAAATAATTGTTCTTTACCCGATTCTTTGTGGTTATATGCATTAAAGACTGCTACGTATTTGCTTAACCGGGTTCCTAGTAAGGCAGTTCCTAAGACACCTTATGAACTGTGGACGGGAAGGAAACCTAGTTTAAGACATATACGTGTTTGGGGTTGCCAAGCAGAAGTAAGGTTATATAATCCCAATGAAAAGAAACTCGATCCAAGGACAATTAGTGGGTATTTTATTGGCTATCCTGAAAAGTCAAAGGGATACATATTTTATTGCCCTAACCATAGTACCAGAATAGTTGAGACTGGAAATGCTAGGTTCATTGAAAATGGTCAAACTAGTGGGAGTAAAGAATCACGAAAGGTGGACATTAAAGAAATTCAGGTTGAAGCTACTTCTCCTGACATGTCTACTAAAGTTATTGTACCAGTTGTTGCATCATATCCAATTGGCACAACTGAACAACATAATGATGATCAAATCCCACATGATGAAATGGATGATGAACCAGTCACAATTCAAGAAGAGAATTCTGAACCACATGAACCATTAAGGAGGTCTATTAGGGAAAAGAGACCAGCTATTTCAGATGATTATGTGGTTTATGCAATTGAAAGTGAATGTGACTTAAGCCTGAATGATGATCCTGTATCATTTAAAAGGGCTATGGAAAGTAGCAATTCCGATAAGTGGTTAATTGCCATGAAAGAAGAGATGAAATCTATGAACGATAACAATGTTTGGGACTTAGTAATGTTGCCGGAAGGATCCAAAACAATTGGATCGAAATGGGTTTTCAAGACCAAAAGAGACTCCAAAGGCAACATTGAAAGATTTAAGGCCAGGCTTGTTGCTCAAGGTTTCACTCAGAAGGATGGCATTGACTACAAAGAGACCTTTTCTCCCGTGTCAAAGAAAGATTCTTTAAGAATTGTTTTAGCTTTGGTGGCTCATTATGATCTTGAGTTTCACCAAATGGATGTTAAAACCGCCTTTTTGAATGGGGAATTAGAGGAGGAAATATATATGAACCAACCAGAAGGTTTCTTGGCCACAGGAAAAGAACACATGGTGTGTAAGCTGAGGAAGTCAATATATGGACTAAAACAAGCTTCCAGACAATGGTACCTAAAGTTCAATGGTACTATCACATCTTATGGTTTTGTAGAAATCATTGTTGACAAATGTATCTACATTAAGTTCAGTGGGAGCAAATTTGTGATTTTAGTCTTATATGTTGATGACATATTACTTGCTGCGAATGACATGGGTATGTTGCATGAAACAAAGAAATATCTCTCTAAGAACTTTGAAATGAAAGATATGGGTGAGGCATCCTATGTGATTGGAATAGAAATACATCGAAATCGATCACAAGGATGGCTTGGGATGTCTCAGAAAGCTTACATTGATAAGGTCTTAGAGAGATACAGAATGGAGAAATGCTCTGCAAGTGTTGTTCCAATACAAAAAGGGGACAAGTTCAGTAAAATGCAATGTCCTAAAAATGAATTGGAACGAAAGGAAATGGAAAGAATTCCATATGCATCAGTGGTTGGAAGTTTGAATTACATTCAAACTTGTACTCGGCCCGATATTAGCTTCGCAGTTGGGATGCTAGGTCGGTATCAAAGTAATCCAGGAATGGACCACTGGAAAGCTGCTAAGAAAGTTCTTAGGTACTTGCAAGGAACCAAGGAGTTCATGCTTACATATAGAAAGTCCGAACACCTTGAAGTTATTGGATATTCGGATTCAGATTACGGTGGATGTGTTGATAGTAGGAAATCAACATTTGGCTACTTGTTCTTATTAGCTGAAGGAGTTGTATCATGGAAAAGTGCCAAACAATCTATCCTTGCCACCTCCACCATGGAAGCTGAATTCGTAGCATGCTTTGAGGCTACGAATCATGCATTGTGGATGCGGAACTTTATCTCAGGACTTGGTATTGTTGATAGCATAGCGAGGCCGTTGAGAATTTATTGTGATAATTCCGCAGCCGTTTTCTTCTCAAAGAATGACAAGTTTTCTAAAGTAACCAAACATATGGAAGTGAAATTCTTGTCTGTGAAAGAAGAAGTGCAGAAGCGTAAAGTGTTTATTGATCATATTGGAACGGACATGATGGTTGCAGATCCGTTAACTAAGGGACTATCACCCAAGATGTTCATTGGCCATGTAGAGCGTATGGGTGTCATAGATAAAGCCTTGCTATACTAGTAAGATTAGCTCTTTATGTAAATACTTTGAATTCAATTATGGTTGTGTTTCTGCTTCATATAATAGTGTTGTCATTATGGTATTTGTATACATTATAGTTAGTAGATGACATGTAATGGATATTGAGATTTATTACAGTTTATCATTGAATTTATATTGGTTTGTGATACATGGAAGGGATCATGTCGCACAATGACTTGTGACCGCCATGATCCGATCAATTCTAATTCAACTAAGGTTATTAAAGTTTATTAGACTTATTTACAGTGCGCATTTACAGAAGTTATTAAACTATTGAGATGACTCAAAGGCCAAGTGGGAGAATGTTAGAATATTTATTAAATATCCTATGTGGCCTATGTGTTTAAGGTTTAATAATAAAATAAATAAGTCTATATTAACGTTATTAGATTTTAATAATAAAGGTGATACCGTGATGAATCGGTTTCAATTAATGACATTAAAATCTGGGAGTATTATTATTCCTTCGTCCCTTGCCCATTAAAATAATATGTGATATCTCTTATTAAAGAATATATAATAGTAAAAGTGCTCACTTGAAGAGACACCAATATTACTAAGGAGTTGGTTATGAGAGACACACAAGTTATATTTATTATTAACATAAGAGGGAAGTTATGTGTAATCATTTTGTTGTTTTATGAAAAACTCATAACATTAATCACAAAAATTACTGGTTTATTATTCATCAAATAAACAATCAAAGCAAAGGGCTAAAGGGAGGAAAATCTCTAAAGATTGCTATCAAGATTTACCATGGATCAAGGTTAGCCTTATGTTATTATCTTTGCGTTGAATTATGGTTAGTCTTGATCCTTTGTGTTTGATTTCATGAATGAAATCCGTAAATTATCTTACAAGATCTTATAAGAAGCTTTAGGTCTTTTACCATGAATCTAGATGTCAAAGGAAAACACATATACGACTTTAAACAGATTTCATTTACATTTATCTGTCTCTTTAGGAGCCATTTCAGCCTAATTTTGGTTAACATCTAAGCTTCATTGTAGTGTCTAGACAAATGACAACTACCTTAGCTGCCATTTAAATCGGAATTTTTTTTTTTTTTTTTTACAGTAAAACAGAAGAAGATGCCAAACTATGTAGGGAATTATTATTCAATTCAAAAAAGATAAAAAATAAAAAATAAACAATGAAAAGCAACTTACCTAGCCAAATATGAGTTTGGCCCTCATCTTTTAGCATTATAATGATTATCAGGAAAGCTGGATTTAGATTCTGATGTGAGGACAGACTCTCTAGTACTCTCTTTAGTTTTCTTATCATGCAGATAAAACAGATGTGCAGGTCATGCAACTGAAACATATCTAGTGGAAAGTTTGACATGATACCTGATCATAGAAAATTAGGTCACACCTTCAGTGTATTGTAATATTCCACCCATTTACACTTGGTCAAATTAGATAATGCAAGTCTCTTAAGAACCTTGTAGCCTTCAGGTTGAACTCCTACAAAAGAAGTATCTAACACTCCGTCAGCAAGACGTTGCTTGAAAGACAACATGTTCCCCTTGAATTATTGGTGTGACATAAGTGTCTTGTGCTTTGGTTGGATACAATGTTACTAGTGAAATCTTTAGTTGGTGTAGTTTTTATTGTTGTATTATATTTAACTAAATATGGTAAAGTTTTTATCATATAGCTAGAAGGTTCTTTTCATAAAAGCTTAAAGTGATTCCGCTTAAGTGTTAAAGTACTTGTACCAAAAACTTATATACTCCTTATATAATTATTACTTGTTTTCTTGTTTGTTTATAGGTTTATATCCAAAAAGTCGCACAAGCTGCAACCCAACTGTCAAAAGTCTTTAGCAACTTCGTTGATGCCATGGACAAGGCTTCCATTCAATTCCCTAAGCACGAGGCTGTTGCTAAGTTAACAAGCTTAGCAAATTCAATAGTGCAAGTTTTCCATGAAAGTGATGTTAAAGAATGTACTCAAAATCCTAGTTCAACCTTTAGGGTGCATGATGATGAGTATGATTATTTTGAAGATCCAGATTTTCTAAAGGTCGTAGATGAGATGTGTTTGTTATTCCAAAAGGGGAAATGTCATTCAGGTGAACCTGGAAACTCTAAACAGCCTAAAAATACCTCAAATTAACCTCCACTAAATTCAAACTAGCCTCCACAAACCTCAAACCAACCTTCAAAAACCTCAAATCAGCAGCCACAAACCTCATGTCAGCGTCCCACAAGGTTGTTTCAGTCTCCACAAACCTCAATTCAGCCTCCACAAACCTCAAATAAGCCTTCACAAACCTCAAACCAACCTGTAAAAACCTCAAATCAGCCTCTAGAAACCTCATTTCAACCTCCACAAACCTCAAACAAGCCTTCAAAAACTTCAAACCAGCCTCCACAAAACTCAAATTTTCCTCAAAAAAACCTTTTTTCTTTTCAGTCACGATGAATTTCAAATCAGACTCCACTAACATTAAATCAACTTCCACAAACAAAGGTTGTAGATGAAATTCCTAACTTTGATTTAGGCCTTGCTAGTTCACAAGAAAATAACAAAAAAAAGAAAGAAAGCTCCAACCACATTGAATGAACCAAAAATGACTCCACCTTCACCGCAATGCCGTCGTTCAACTCGTTTGTCTGGTGTTGGTTTAAAGATTAATGAAGATGCGGCTACTAGAAAGGATTTGGGGAAAAGGGAATGTAATCCATCGCTATTCTACAAATCACCTTACATAATTAGGAATATTAATGCTTTGAAGGATGTTAGCCATTTTGAGAAGAATATTGCTGATTGGGCATTTGGTGGTTTAGAGAAAAGGTATAAACTGAATTTTGACGTCTCTTTTACTTCACTAGTTATAGTGTGTTTATGGTTTGCTCTGATTTTTTGATGTGGTTTTCTAGGATTTATATCATTTATTTTATTACTTTCATTTGATTTCAAATTGGTGTTATCTTTGTTGTAGTTAGGTAAGGACATTTGCTTGTTGTCATCCTTTATCAAGGAAAAGTGATTGATATTTTATTGTTTAGAATTAACATGTTAGTTGTTCTTCTTATATATGTTGTTACTGGCTCTTTTGGTAACTTTAGATGTTTTGGAATCTCTTATTTTTTATGAAATGTTTTTATTTACTTCTTTATTATTTTGTGTGATAGTGAATTAATGTTTCAAGATCAATACATTTCGATAACTCGTGATGATATATCTTCCCTTTCATCGGAGAATGGCATATCAATTTTAAATTATTGATTTATGGTCACACATTTTGAATATGGGTGAGAAGAAAAGAGATTTGAAATCTCCTTCTAGATACTTTGCTCCAAGCCCCCACATGGTATTTCTAATTTTTTTACATGTCATTTTATTAAAAGTTGCTTGTATTTATATTGATATCTTGACTTGGTTTTGTTAGCTTTTGAATGACAGTTCCAACACTCGGACTTTTATGAATTTCAAGACTTTGGTTGAGACGAAAACTGTGTCAACACATATCGATTTAACAAAAGTTCAACTTGTACGTTAATTAATTTGTTTATTGCTATTTGGGTACTTCTAGCATGTCCTCTAAATTTCACCCATAATCTATGAACCATGCTAACTTTATAATTCATAGTTAATTGATCGCTTACCTTGATTATTCTAGAGATAGGATGAAGTATATCATGTGAAGAAAATTAGTCCCTTTTTATTGGTTGCACCTCAACCCTTTATGAGTAGTAAATTAACCTTTTATCAATAGTACTTTTATCCTTAATGGGAAGAACATTAGCTTTTTATGCTACAACATACTTTAATTTTATATAAGGTACCTTATAATTTTGGTTTGTTTTGATAGAATGCTAAACTTTATAATAGTCATATCATACTTTTTATATCATTGAAGCTTGGAAGCTTTGATTTATTTATATTTCCAATTTTTTTGGTACAGTTGTTTATCCCAATGCAAGATGTTGAATCTCCTTTTTTAATGTGCTTCAATTTTCCACGACAACTGATACAAATAATCAAATTGTCTGGAAGAAGATTTATTGTTAATAAGCAAGTAACAATAATGGTAAGTGTTAATTGATGCTTATAACCATTAAGAAATGAATTGAATCTTGTATTATATTTTGATGGGTTTTTGTTGATAATGTATATAGTTCTTATGGTTAATGATTATTTTATCACTTATAATCTATAGGTAAATGCATTAATAGCTTATTTTAGTGGCAAGCTACGAAGGCCTTATGCAATAACGCATTTCAAAGTTGAAAAGTTGGACTTGCCTATCCCTAAAGATGTTAGAGTTGATGGAGGATTATTTCTCATGCGGTACATGGAAACATTTAAGGGATGTTCAAAGTTTATTGAGCATCAATTAGATGATATTACTTTAACTTTCTCTACTTGTCATCAATCTTGTATTTTGTATTTTAGCGTCCAATATTACTCTTTGTATTGATTCTTAGTTCAATTTTTCTTTCTATTTTTCAAGGATGGATTTTTGAAGAAATTAAGGGTAAAGTATTGCTCATTTATGCTAACAAATGAGGCTAACACATTGAAGTCAGAGATAGAGAGGAAAACTAAAAAATTGAAAGGGAAGCAATTCTGAAAGGTAAGTGACTTTAATATTTTGTTCTCATAATGGGCAGCAAATAGACAGATTCGTCTACCACACTTTCTTACATGGTAATGAAGTGCAACTGCATAAATTCTCTCATCGTTTATGCAAATAATGAACCAATACCATACATTAATTTTACAACATCAAAAGTTCAAAACCATATGAACCACAATTTTATTACTGCATGAAGATCTAATATTATGTTAATCATTGCTTGAACCAAAAACTAGTATATGTATACACCTACTGTTGTTACCACCAGCGAAACAAGTGGTGACATAAAGTTGCTGCACCATATACAAAGTAAAAACCATCAGGGCGATGTGAACATTTAAATCCTTTGTGCGAAATAAAGCTCGCCCCGAAGGATCAATTGCAGAGGGATATATCGAAAAGGAATTTTTGGATTTTTGTGCTAGATATCTATCTAAGATTGAGACATAATTCAATCGTCTAGATAGAAATGAAGATATGCATTGTCCACAACCTTATAGTCTACCAGTTTTTTCAATGAAGGGCAAGCCACTAGGAAAGCCAAATATAAAACAATTGAGTATTGGAGATTGGAGAAAAGCACAATTGTATGTTTTGCAAAACTGTAAAGAAGCACAACCTTTCTTTGAGTAAGTATCCTTTCATGAACTAACTATTAGAAATAGGACAACGTGAATGAATTGGAAANTGAATGAATTGGAACTAACAATTTTATAACTTTCAATTTTCATGAGTCAGGGAATATGAAAACATAATGGGGCATGAAGACATTAACTTTTGCAAGTGGTTTGAGAATAGAGTAAGAGTGAAAAATGTTGCTTATAATTTTTTTATATGTAAGAATAAAAAATTTAAAATAAATCATTTTTTTCTTCCTTATGATCTTTCAAAAAATAGATTGAACAACTTTGGAATGTTGGAGATGCTAGAGTAACAGAAGAACTATTGTGCTTAGCACGAGGACCAATAAAAGGTGTTGTGACATTTGATGGATTTGTTATAAATGGGTTCAGATTTCACACGAAAAAGCGGCAAAGACACCAAAAAATCCAAAATAGTGGCGTTATTGTGAGAGGGGATGCAGAGAGTGGAGGGAGGGACTTTTACGGAGTACTAGAAGAGGTTCTCGCCCTAGAGTATGGTGCTTTAAAAAATAGAACAAGTCCTAGAGTAGTATTGTTCCAATGTAAATGGTTTGATGTGTTCAATGAAGGAAGAGGGATAAGAAAGGACAAACTTGGATGTATACTTGTCAATATTTCTCGTCGATTGCAAACAAATGAGCCTTTTGCTTTAGCTTCTCAGATTGAACAGGTTTTCTATGTTGCGTCTCACAACGATAGACATTGGAAATTTGTCATCAAAGTGAATCCACGCAACTTTTTTGATTTCCCAAACGGTGAAGAAACTGAACAAGATGAAGAAGTATGGAATACTATGGACGAAGGGGCAACTAACTTGATACAAATGATTGGTACAAGTGATGAAGAAATCACTCTAGTTAGAGAAGACATTGAACCAGAATTGGTTGATGCTAATGTCGTCTTAGAGGCTGCTAATGGTGATGAGGTAGAGGAAGAGATTGACGAGGAGGATGAAGAAGAGTTTGATACGGAGTCTAGCATGGATGAGCTGCAATGACAATCTTGAAGATGAAGAAGCTGAAAGTGATAACTCTTCTGATACACAATCAGATTAGTTTGTGATAACTATTATTTGGTGAATTAAGTACTTTAGTTTAGTTATAAAATTTTTGAACAATTGGTTTGCATTTAATTGTATGTTGGGATTTTATTTTGGTTCTTCTTTCGCAATAATACACGAATTATTTGTTTTGTCTTGGTTTTTTAATTGTTTTTGGAAAACTGAAAAGATGATGATATTAGTGATCATTACTAACATTATGCTACAAGAACAATTTATAGGACAATGGCTCCTCTATCTAGCATAGAGTGCAGTACAAGGCAGCAACAGAATGCAAATGGGCTGCAACAGAATGCAAATGAACAACTGAATTCACTTACAAATGGAGGTGAGGAACAGCTTAATAGAAATGAGGATCAGAATAACAATGCAGATGGGAGTCAGAATGCAAATGACCAGCAACCTAGGCTGACATATCGAGAGAAACGAAGACTTCAACAAGCTGAACTTTGCCTCAAATATCCTAATAGAAAGAGGCGTGGGCCAACAAGAGGTAAGAAATATGCCTCGCGGATATGGAATTCAGATTCTGCAAGAAAGATCAAGATCAATTTCATGGATGAGCTTCGGCGTGTGGTGGGGGAAAAGGCAGATGAATTTATATGTGATTGCAGCACATGGGTGAAAGAGTTTTGTCCCCTCGATTCTTGGTATATTCTTTTGTGATATAAGATTACTCATAATAAAACCTTCGTACATTTGTTAATCCATTTTTTTTTTACTTTACATTCATGACAGGAATTGGGCAAAGATGAATAAAGCTAAAAAATACCAACTTTATGACAAGATCATGGTAAGTTTATTTTATTTTTATTGACAAATTATAAGGAACTTTATTTCCAAAAATAAAAGTTGCTTAATATTATTTCTTAACTATAAATACTATCATGNATAAATACTATCATGAGAATTGAAATTCATTTTGTCAGGGCAAATATGATTTACCTGAAAAGGTTGGTGGTGCTGATGTCATTGAAGCATTGAGTTTCCAGTGCTCTATGTTATATAAAAATTGGAGATTCAGGCTTAAGGAACAACACTTCAGGAATAAGTCAGTCACTGAAGCTATAAGCAGTAAACCAGACAATATTGAGGCGGAAAAATGGAATTGGTTGGTTTGTGAGTATTGGAATGATGAAAAGCGAAAGGTAATGTCCGAACCAATTACAAAGCTTACATCATGTAAATAATAACAAAAAATTTAAAACATAATATTGACTTTTTATTGTATTTTTTATTTGATTTGTAGCATATCAGTAAACTCAACACAAAAAATAAGCTTAAGTAAACTGAAACTTCCGCAAATGGTTCACGGTCTACTGCAAGGATTTTCCATGACTTGGTATGAGTTTTTGTTGCTGAGATTTATACTTCTGTCAGTTTTCTTAATAATTTTTTAATGTTGGTTTTTATCATATGCTATCTTTCTCCATCAAAAAGAAAATTGAAAATTATTCATACAACTCTTTATTACCTCCAGTAAGTATTGTGTGGTTTTTGTTTCTGCTGTGCTGGTTATAGTTTGGGAGTTGGTTAGGTGTTTGGTAGTTCTGGTTGCTTGGCAGGTTGGCTAGCTGATTGGTTTTGTTCGTGGTTGCAGGTGTAAACTGCTTTGCAGTCATTTGGTTCAGGTTCTCTGTTCCACTAGGTGAATCATGGTTCACAGCATGTAGTGTTTTGTTTCTATTGTGCTGGTTGTGGTCTGGTGTGTTGATTAGGTGGTTGTTGGTGTTGTTTGCGTGGCTGGTTGGCTAGCTTAATCTTGTTTGGTTGGTACTTCTCGATACGTACTTATGATTATGTACTTCTCTTTGACATGCAGCTTAATGAGCCACCTACTCAGCCATCTCAAGAGGTTGAAGGATCAAATGATGCGCTTGAAACTCAGGAGGATCCTTTGTACCTTAAGTTATTTGAGAAGACTAAAAAGTAAACTCTTTGTCCATTTTTATATTTGGCGTCTGTGTGATAGTTATAGGTTATCTTGTTTCATGCAGTTAAAGCAATTACAAAGTTGTTGTTATATGCTTTACTATTACCAAATTTATAATGATCACAATATTGAATGAATTGTGTGTATTAGGCATAAAGGAAGTGGCTGGGAACCTGGTGCCGAAAAAGATTATGAAGCGCTAAAAAAGATTCATGAAAGAGAAATTGAGAAGCATGGTGAGGATACACTAAGCGTCAAATCTGCTTATATGCAGGTTTTTAAAGAAAAGTCAGGGTATGTGAGAGGACTTGGTCCCGGAGCTCGTCCACCAAAGAAAAGTAGAGTTGAAGGTGAGAGTAGTAATGAAGTAAGCGTAGAATTATCAGCAGAGATTCAACAAATGAGAAACGAGGCTGCAACAAAAGAGGCTTCACTTATTAATGAAATTGAGACCCTTAAGGCATCTAATGATGAGCTCAAAACTTCAAATGCAGAGCTTATTGCATCAAATGATGAACTCAAAGCAAGTGTATCAAGAATCAATATCGAATCAATCAGACGTGAAAAGAAGCTCAGAGAAGAAATGGTGAAAATGTTTGAAGAATTTAGGTAAAAATGCTATCCTTTCTTCCTTATTCATAATTATTAGTGTTTGAATATATAAATTTTTTTTTTTGGTGCAAATGTAAGATTTTATTAATCATTCACATTGCTTTGGTGTGAGGATCAGAGAAGCATTTGGATATGTCCTAGCATTACATACTAGTTACAGACTCATAAGGTTTATGTAGAGGTTATTTAAGTAGGTGTTGTAATTTAATAGGGGGAGCAGGGGAGAAGAAGAGAATGTTAAACATGCATGACTATCTAGGAAATTCAGAGGTTTATGTTTTGACATTAATCAATTTGTCTGGTTAATCTATGTTTAGTTGATCTTTAGTTTATCAAGTTTGTCGAGGTAATTAAATTTCTAGGAAAACAACAGGAGGTAATTTTTGAGAACTGCCTGAGATCAATTCATCAGGTATGTTGAGGTAAATAAACTTGTCAATTTGTGGTCTCTTGTTTTGGCTAATGGAGTATGTTGAATGGTAACTAGCATCAATGTCCTTTGAAAGAGAAGTTATGGAAACTGGTAAATTGTTGAAAGAACTGAATTGTACTAATCTAGTTTTGCTTCCTAAGGCTGATTTTGTCCTTGATTTTAGACCTATTGCATGTTGTAATACTCTATATAAGGTAATTACTAAGATGCTATGTTCCAAAATGAAGAGGGCTTTGCCTGATATTATTTCTCCAAATCAGTCTGGGTTCATTCAAGGATTGTGCACAATATTTGCATCATTCAGGTGGGAGGTATAATATAATAAATAGGAACCCCCAGGTTGTCTTTTTAAAGTTGATATAAGGAAGGCTTATGACTCTGTGAGACGGGAGTTTTTGGACGAATCCTGAGAAGTTTAGGATGCTGGTGATGAAGTGTGTGACTACACCTTCTTTTTCTCTGGTTATCAATGGAGAGTCTCAGGGTTTTTTCAAAGGCCAGAAGGGAGGCAAGGGCTTACGCGCCTGTCATGTGCATGGAGTCTTTGTTAAGGGTTCTTGGAAGAGTTGGTGAGCAGAAAGCCTTTAAGTACCATCCTAGATGTAATGGGCTTCATCATTTGATCTAATTGAGAACTTGTCAATTTGTGGTCACTTTTTACATCATATAATATTTTAGTAGTTGTCTCTCTTTATGGTGAACGAATTTTGACGGAATTGTGCTATCACCTTGGTTGGTTTTGTTATACAATTTTTGGCTCTCTGATTGTAGATATATATATTTTTTGATTCTACAAGAATGGCAGGTAGCTAGTGGAGATTGAATATTAGAATGGATGAATTATATATGTGCAGCGCAACGTCTACAAGAACCAATTGTAACTAGGTTAATACTTCTAATATTAGTTAGTTATATATGTTTTCCTAATTTGTATTCGCAAAATCAAATAGCTCTTGGTTGTATTTGCTCGACAAAGTCATTATGACTCTTGAACTTTTTCTTGATATTAGTTGATCGATTTATGCTTTAATGATCAAATCTAATGTCATTGAGCTTTCACTAGTATTACTATTGGAATATATGGTAATTTCCTCCACAGGCTTCATCTAATGAATTATCTTGGCTAGGAGCATATTGTGCTCATATTCATGATTATATTTTACGTTGTCGAAGCATCTTT
The DNA here is from genome assembly GCA_016808085.1 of Suaeda aralocaspica. Taxonomy (NCBI): domain Eukaryota; kingdom Viridiplantae; phylum Streptophyta; class Magnoliopsida; order Caryophyllales; family Amaranthaceae; genus Suaeda; species Suaeda aralocaspica. The sequence goes on from PYUH01000021.1 coordinate 653,376, forward strand.
TGTTGTCTATAAGGTGATTAAATCGCTGCACAAAACAACATACGCAAAAAAAGTTTAGGACCTTTGGGCGACGAAATCTTCGTTGCACAAAAATATAACGATATGGGCATCACATATTTTCGTGGCACAAAAAGAGCAATAGGCAACTAAATCAATTCATTGCACAAACAGCTTAGCCTAAGGGCAACGATAACAGTTGTTGCACAAAATTATTTGGGAAACCAAAGTAATAGAGTTTAAGCTACTAAAGATTTGGTAGCACAAAACACACTTTGTGCAACGACTTCAATTTTCGTTGCCCAAAACCCATTGGGCGTCGTCCCCACGACGAGTTTTAACTCGTTGCCGAATCCTTTGGGCGACGAAAATCAGTGTTTGGGCGTCGAATTTTTTCGTTGCCCAAACTAAATTTTCTTGTAGTGACCTTGGTCTTATATCTACCAACGAACTTTGTCATTTAGATCTTTCAAGAGTTTATATTCAGGCTTCATTCTATGTAAGGTTAAGCATAAAATATTTCACTAATTCAGTGTAGCTAATCCTAGCTGGTATATGTGTGATAATATTAGCATTAAAATATAACATTGAGAATGATGATTATTGCATGAAGTGTAATATGTAACTTTATTTTGACTGTTCTGAAGACATGTATATTCTTAGATTATGTTTAATCATGATGATAGAAGTTTATGTCTGTAAAATAAGTGGTAATCATCAATGTAGCTTACATACATATATACAGAGTGACCATGATTTCAGTACATAAAATTTAAACATTATGAGATTTAGTTGTAGACATAGCTTACAAATTTTGCAAGTAGAAGAACTGATTATCTATTTTCTAGGATGAATTTGCAAAAACTGGAATACTCTAATTGGTAGCTTTACTAATATAATTATAATTACTATGTGTTGTAAACATATTGAAGATGTAAGTATAAAAGGTAGAGAATAAGGAGTTTCTATCTATGGATACCAGTTTTTCCTTGTTGTTGCTATTTATGATTTGTGTTTTTGGTTGAGATCAAAATTCATATTGAAAGTAACAGTTGGTAAGGATAGATGTTGTTGTGGGGCATAATACCCCAATACGTGGCCTAATGAATGGGTGACACGTGGCCAAATCAATGGGTGAGACATGGCCCAATCAATGAGTGACACGTGGCCCAATACGGAGGTGACACGTGGCCATATCAGATTAGGACATGAAAGCTAAGGAAGGAATGCCACTTTGGACAGCTAGACAAAGCCCATCATTGTCAAGCCCACCAAATCATGCCAGCAATCAATCCAACGACCACAAATGGGACACTTGTCAACATCTGAAGCATGACTCAACTTTCAAAAAGCCTATAGATAGGCCTCTTACACCTGATTTTGGGGGCATCTTTAATTTAACATTAAGAGCTATTGATTAAGAGCTTCTCTCTCTAGAACTAGAATTTCTCTCTCTAGGCTTGTATTAATTACTTATATTGTAATTAGTGATTAACTACTTGATTATATTAAGACAAATTGCTCTGTGTTGTAGCATTGTATTTGAGTTCTCTTCCTCCCTCTCTATCATACAAATTTCCCTAAAACAGGTGGCGCCATCTGAGGGGAGGATATTATACAATGGCATCACAGGGTATACCTACAGAGGGTGTTTCAACCTCACGGATAAGACATCCTTTTAGGGAATACAATCCCTAAAATGAGGAGGTGTTAGTGGAAGACAAACCTTTATCCGGTGATGAGGAGGATGACCAACGTCCTCGGAGGAAGGGGAAGGCTCCCCAAGGGGAGGCTCAGTCTGAGGACCATTCTCCCACAAAGGATTCGGTGTCTATGGCAAAGTTAAAGGAAATGATGTCTGAATTTAGACACTCACTTGTTTCCCAAGTGAAGAGCTTGGTTCTCCAGTCTAATCAGACCCCCAAGAGTAAAGCTAAGTTAAAGACCAAAAAAGCAGTGGGTATGAAAACTCCAAAGAGGAGAATCATTGAGAAGATGTCGACTAAGACACCCGAGGTCGACTTGAAAAAAGCTGCCCAATGTGCTAAACAAACCAAGATGACTCGGAAACCTCAGAGAGAGTCATCCCAAACCTTCTTGGATGCGAGGGATTACCTGAATGCCAAGAGGTTGGAAAGAGAGATGGGTGCGGCTGCTTCTGACGCAGCATCCACTGCTTTGATGTCTGACCCAGACATCAACCCTCTTCGGGAGCATGAGACTCACCATGACGAGCAACGCAGAACATCCTCACCTTTCCCAAAATATATGCAACTTTATCATCCGAATTAGGAGTATGAAGAAGAGGAAGCAGAGTATATCCCAGAGCATCATCAACCCTACCAAGAACCACAAGCAAGACGTGAAGTGGTACCCCTGCATACGCAAGTGAACAATCAGCCTTCTAAGATGACCATGGGGTGGAAGTCCCCCTTCTCAATTGCCATCCTAATCGCTCCTAAAGTAGGGAAGGTTAAGGCTCTCAACATGGATCCCTAAGATGGTACAACTGACCCAGACGACCACTTGTCCACTTACAAGCATCTAATGTATGCTCAGTCGGCTGATGATGCAACTTGGTGCAAGTACTTCCCTGCTACTTTGAAGGGGGTAGCCCAACGTTGGTTTAGTACTCTAGTAGAGGGTAGTATTGACAACTTCACTGAATTAAGCATGATATTCTCCCATCACTTCATGGCGAATAAGCATGAAAGAAAGACAAGTATGCACCTGGGAAAGGTGATACAAGGCCCTAATGAAAGTTTGAGATCGTATGTGAAGAGGTTCAACATGGAAATGCTGCAGATACCGGATCTTTCCCAATGGGTGGCCTTTGGTAACTTTGTCAAAGGACTACACTCTTCAAGGTTTAGGTTTGATGTGGTGAAGAAGGGCATCCGAACCCTTCCAGAGATTTTAATGGAAGCTGAATCATACATTCATGTTATGGAGATTTGCTCCACATACAAAGCAGAAAAAGTTTAGAAAAAAGAGAAGTCCCATTCCAAACCATCAGAGCCTAGTCCTGCCAAGAGAAAAGATGAAAAGAGACTGGGTGTGTGGACCATTGGAGACTCCACCAAGGTCACACCAACTAATCCACAGAAGAGGGCTAGGCCATACCAACCTGCCTATGAGTTTACCAAGGACTCATACCACATCCTCATGGAAATTAAGGACAAGTTCGAATTTGAGGCACCTCAACCACTGAGAGGGCCAGTCCGGTTTCGAAACAACAACAAGTATTGTCATTATCATAAGGATGTGGGTCATGACACTAATGATTGCAATAACCTTAAAAGGTTGTTAGGTAAGTGGCAGGGAAAGGGATGTTGGACCAATATGTTGTGAAGTCGAAGTACATATTTCAGAGGAAAGATAAAGAGAAGGTTACTAATGACCCATACACTGAATTGGATATAGTACATGTGATTGCAGGAGGATTTGCTTCTGGGGGCCCTACTATAAAAGGAACAAAAAAATACTTGAGAAATCTTTCCCAAGTGGGGGTTCCCAGCAAGAAAGAAAAAGATGAAGAATTCCCTGATGTGATGATCAGTGAGAAAGATTGGGGTGAAGTGAGAACTCCTCATGATGACACTCTAGTGTTTGAGATGAAGGTAGCAAATCTCCAGGTCAGACGAATTCTTATTGACACATGTATCTCTACATACATCATAAGTATGGCTTGCCGGGAGAAGCAGAAATTTCCTGAAAACACTCTCCAGCCGATTAAACATCCAATTATTGGTTTTGGAGGGGGTATAATTCATCCTGTTGGCTCGATTACCCTGCCATTGAGGTTGGGTACCAAGGAGCAACCAAAAAATCTGCTTGTGAGATTTCTCGTAGTACATGAGCCCATGGCTTATAATATCATTTTGGGGAGACCCACCTTGAACTCAATCAAAGCAGTAGTGGTTCCCCACTTAATGTTAATGAAGTTTGTTTGTAAAAACTCTAAGGGGTGACAAACAGACTGCAAGAGAATGCCAGTGTGGCCAAGGAGGACACACCTCAGGATAAGAAGAGAAAATCGGATGACAGTGAGCCTAAACCGGTTATGACAATTCGTGACATGTGTATGCTGGATGAATTGTGGCCACAACCAGCTGGGGAGTTCGTTAAAGTTGCCTTAGAAGAGGTAATACCTGATAGAGTTCTCAAGGTGGGGCAAGTTCATGCTCCCGAACAACAGGAAAAGATGATAAATTTGTTGAAAGAGTTCAAAAATGTGTTTGCCTTCCATGTGAGTGAAATGCCAGACATTGATCCTGAAGTGATGGTTCACCGTCTGGAGGTCAAACCAGAAGCTAAGCCAGTATGGCAGAAGAAGAAGAATCATGGAGATGTAAGAAACAAAGCAGCAACTGAGGAAGTCCAAAAGTTATTGGACGCGGGGTTTATTCTCACATGCGACTATCCTGAGGGTTGCCAATGTGGTCTTAGTGCCCAAGCCCAATGGGACATGGCGTATGTACATCCATTATACTGATCTCAACAAGGCGTGCCCCAAGGACATCTTCCCTTTGCCTAAAATCGATCACTTGGTTGATTCAACGGCGGGGCATGCCCTCATGATTATGGATGCAAATTCCGTATTTCATCAGATCCCATTAATGCCCGATGATCAGGAGAAGACTGCTTTTGTGACTAAATATGGACTATATTGTTATAAGGTGATGCCCTTTGGTTTGAAAATGCACCAGCTATTTTTCAAAAGCTCGTCACCAAGGTCTTTAAAGATCAGCTGGGCAGGAATGTTGAAGCGTATATTGACGGCATTATTGTAAAAAGCAAAGGAAAGGAAGATCATGTGGATGACTTGAGAGAGACTTTTGAGAACCTTCGGAAGTATGACATAAAGTTAAACCCAAAAAAGTGTCTTTTTGGGGTGGATTCTGGAAAATTTCTTGGATTTTTGATTGATCAAAGATTTATTAAGGCCAACCCAGATAAGATACAAGCCGTCACCAACATGACTTCTCCATGCATTGTGAAGGAAGTCCAACGGTTGACCAGATGCTTGGCAGCCCTTGGTAGGTTTTTGTCTAAGTCTGGGGACAAGTGACACTTTTTCTTTGACACTATTAAAAAGAAAGAAAAATTTGAGTGGACGGATGATGCAGAACAGGCCTTGATCCGTTTGAAAGCACATTTGCACACCTTGCCATGGCTCGTCAGCCCTTTGGCCAAGGAGACTCTCTATATGTACCTGGCTATTTCGGAGTGGTCGGTCAGTGCCGTCCTGGTGGCGGAATGAGAGGGGGTACAGATATCCATCTATTTCGTGAGCCATGTCCTCAGAAATGCTGAGCTAAGGTATCCCGAAGTTGAAAAGTTTGGACTAGCACTTTTCATGGCATCAAAGAAGCCAAGGCCATATTTTATGGCACACCGCATTGTCGTATATACTGATTAGCCATTAAAACTACCATTTACCAAGATGAAGTCTTCGGGAAGGATGCTCAAATGGGCTATAATCCTGCGAGGTTTTGGCTTGTTGTTTGAACCCCGGAAAGCTATAAAGGGGCAGGAATTGAAGGATTTCATCGTAGAGATGACGAGACCTCAATTCCCACCAGACCTTTCAAAGGTGTGGAAAGTCCACGTTGATGGATCCTCCACTCAAAATGGATGCAGAGAAGGGTTGATTTGTGAATCTCCAGAAGGAGATAAGTATGAGTATGCTGTTCGTTTCAAATTCCATGCATCTAATAATGAGGTGGAGTATGAGGCTGTTCTGGCAGGTATTCAAATGTGCAAAGCGGCAGGTGCTGAAGAGATTGAGGTGATTTCTGATTCGCAGTTGGTTGTAAGCCAAGTAAATGGGGAATATGAAGCTAGGGATGATGCTATGACTTGGTGTTTGGAACTGGTAAAAGGAGAAACTAAAGATTTAAAACATTTCCTTATCACACAAGTACCAAGGTCTGAAAATCATTAGTCGGACGCCTTATCAAAGTTAGCTTCTTCAGCACTCTCAGATACCCCCAGGATGGTGTTCTGGGAAGTCAAGCAACAACCTAGTATTGACGCATTAGAAGTCTAGGTGTTGGATTGGACTTCAACATGTATGAATGATATTTGGGCTTACAAGCTGAATGGAACACTTCCAGTAGATCGAAATGAAAGCGAAAGAGTGAAAAAGAACGTCGAGAGGTTTGAGATTATCAATGGGGAGCTGTTCAAGCGGGCATATTCCAAGCCCTTGCTTAAATGTATCACACCAGAGGCTGGACGTGAAGTTCTAGATGATTTGCATAGAGGGGTATGCAGCAACCACATAGGTGGAAGGGCCCTCGCAGAAAAGGCATCAAGGCTTGGTTATTTCTGGCCAACTCTAAGCGAGGATGCTATGCGGATGGTTAGAACATGTGACAAATGTCAAAAGCATGCCCTATCTATCCATCAGCCAGCAAATGCTCTGAACCCCATAGATAGTTCAATACCCTTTGCAAAATGGAGGATTGATATATTGGGCCCTTATCCTCCAGCGTCTGGACAAAGAAGATACGTGTTTGTGGCAGTAGATTATTTCACGAAGTGGGTCAAAGCCAAAGCAATAAAGAATTTCAAAACAAGTGATGTGAAAAACTTTATCTGGAATTTCATTCTTACTAGGTACGGTATGCCTCAAGCCATGGTATTTGATAATGGTAGACAGTTTGAGACAGAAAAGCTAAAGGACTGGCTAGCTGATGAAGGGGTGTCTAGGTACTTTGCCTCAGTGGGTTATCCTCAAGCTAATGGTCAGGTTGAGTCGTTTAACAAGATCATTACTGTGGGAATTAGGAAGAAGTTGGAGAAGGCGAATGGGCTGACGAGCTGCACAATATTCTATGGTAAATTCGTACAACGGCTAAGAATTCCACTGGTGAGACACCTTTCCTCCTCGTATATGGGGCAGAAGCAATCTTACCAATTGAGCTATGTGAACCCACCCTTCGCGTCATGTTGTATGATGAGGAAGCCAATTAGGAGGCCATGAAGATTGCCCTAGAGACTAGGGTGAAAGTGCAAGTGACACTCAAGAGGGGGGTGAATTGAGTGTTGTAAGGTTATTGTAAATTTTTCGATTAATTATAAGAACAGTTTAGAACCAGTTCTCAAGCAGCGGAAATAATAATGCAATAAAATAAACAACACCAAGATTTAACGAGGTTCGACTTCTAATAAGTCTACGACCTCCACTCACTCACTATTTTATTAATCAACTCAGAATAACAAAAGAATTACAATCAATCAATTTTGCATCTATGCACAATATGATTCCCCAACTTCCACCTATGGAAGTTCGACTCAACCCTCAACTATGAAGGTTCCAATGAAGATGATCCCAGATCAACTTCCCCAGCAAACTAAACTCATAGAATGCTCAAATCACAACACTTTGTCTCTCAATAACAATTAGCCTAAACTCTTACAAAAGAGAGAATATTAAGACCTTAATGTGGTTATAAGGTTTATGCGAGATTGGGATTTAGAGAGCACTTTTGCAATTCGTAATCTTCAGTTTTTGTTCGTGCAAAAGTTGTTCTAGTTGTATGCTAGCCAAGTCCTTAAATAAGCCTTTGGCTAGTATGTTATGTAATATTGCAAGAGGATATTTTCCTTGGAATTATAGAAATAATTCCGTGAAAATTTTCTCACTGATTTTATTTGACCCATGTCATTTTTGAAAAACAATTTTGCGCGGAAAGAAGCTTTCCTGAAATACGGATGTGTGAAGTAAGCTCTAGGGGACTAGTTCAGCACTATTCCCAGAATCACATGTCATTTTTGAAAAACAATTTTGCGCGGAAAGAAGCTTTCCTGAAATATGGATGTGTGAAGTAAGCTCTAGGGGACTAGTTCAACACTATTCCCAGAATGTTCCAGTTAGTGAAGTTTACTTATATTTATGTATGCCAAGTAACACAAGTTGCTTGTCATTCATAATTAGAGCATCTCTGTAATCTCAATCTTTATAGTGCATATGCAAACCTTCATACCACTTACATTGCATCTAAGACCTAAGATTTAGACTCTATGAGCTTGATCTTCATGCAAACTTCAAGACTTCTTCTCGAGCTTTATCTTGTCATCATTGAATATGTTTCTTTAGTACCTGCACATGCAAATAGAAACTTGCATACAATATAATAGTTTAATGTGGTTTGTCATCATTCAAAACAAAAGCTAGGAACTCAACAAATTCCCCCTTTTTGATGTTGACAAACTATGAAGTTCCCCTAGTAAATAACATCATTTAACATTTGGAAATTTTCAAAGATTTTTGAATTCCTTAGAATTCAATGAACTGGTCTCATACTGTTCTTGCTGATTAAGCATCATTTACAAGTAAAACAGTTCACAACTAACTGACATCAGTTTAAGAAAGAGTTTTCTAAGTACCCAAGGCAAATACTAATTAGACACAGAGCTCTTAGACTTAAACATGTATTCGCAATAAGAACATCAGTAACTTCATCAGACTTGTTTTCAAACAAACAAGCAGTTGGGATGATAAGAAGTAAAATGCTTTGAATACATTTCCTTCCAGACCTTGTAGGTCTGTCACCACTAGCAAGATTATTAATCTTGCTTCTAGTTTCTGCAACATACACAAGTTAGTAATATTCGTTTGACCTACTTCCCCTAGAATTAGGTAGAAGAGATAAGAACTTCACCTTGCTTCCCCCTTTTGGCATCATCAAAACAGTCAAAGCATAACAGCATTGAAACAAGTAACTAAACACAACCAGTAGTCAAATTACTAATCATATAAAGTCTTAGCTAAATAGGTAGCTCAAATAGCATTCTAGAGATGCTGATTCTACCAATTGTTCCTGCGAAAGTGCCAAACCTACTTGTCCTGAAAGTTATTACAAACCTTTATCAAACCAAATTATAGAATAACAATGTATTTTGAAAAGGAAATGGGGGAAACCAAAATAAGGGTTCAATAAAGGAGGGGGCTAGCAGCAATAGGATAAAATTAGAGGAAATCAAAGAAATCAATCAGCTCTAGAGTCTTGTTAAGTCTCATTATCTTCTTCTTCCTCTGAAGCACTTGTATCATTCTCTTCATCATCCTCTTCCTCATCCTTCTTAGAGACCAGTTCAGCATGCATCCTCATCATCAGCATCAACTGCAGCTTCTAATGTCTCTTCCTTGTCTTCAGAATCCTCTCCACCAATTATTCCAGCTTTGTCAAGACGAAACTTAATTCTTTTGTAGGATTCCTGAAGTGCAGCACATAGTGACACCATGTATCATATTTTGCATGAGTTTATTCTAGTCACTCAGCTGCTTAACCAAGGCATAGGTTGCCTGAACTGTTTTTATACTGGTCTCAGCAAGACCTGCATCACTTTTCCCCTCATCCTTCATCTTTAATACACCACCTTCATATGTCATGCCCTTCTGACCTATTATCTGATTGATGAGATGTGACATGGTGCCATAATCTCCCACCATAGGTATCTTCCAGTTCCTAAATACTAAGGTCAACCATGCACCATAGGGAAGAGCATGATTAGCTTTCTCCACACAGCAGATCATATGACCTAACATCATAGCAAGGAGGTTGACAGGAATGTGTTCAATGAAGCAGTAAATGAGAACACTATCCATCAACCGTACACTCATGCAGCATTGGGCTCTAGGGCACATAATCTTTGAGGCTATATTATGGAATATCCTCATGATTAGCTCCTTTAATTAGCCAATGGTGTACCCCTGCTTGTTATCAGGTGGACCAGTAAAGAGTCTGGTCTGGATTTGTTCTGCTATGACTCTCTTTACAGAAGGCCGATTTTCTCTAGAGTAAACATCAAGTCCCTTTGTTGGAACTTTGAGAATCTCAGCCAATTTCTTTTCAGACAAACTTATGGGAGTATCTTTGACAAAGGAGAAATAGGATCCATCATCTTTAGTATGCAGCTGTGAGTAAAATTCTTCAACTAGGGGCATAAACACATCTAAATCTTTTGCAAACAACACAGACCATTTATGAAAATCAAAAGCCTCCTTAACCTCAATCAAGAATTTTTGTGCAACCCAACCTTTTGCAATAATAAATCCTACCAGAATTTGTCTATCTTTTAGATTATATAGAGGTTTAGGAGTGGTAGACTTACTTTTCTTAAATTTCATGCTTGAAGAGATCAAAACATCAGATTGCTTTCTCTTTTGCCTTGTTGTGGTTTGGTCTGGTTGTGCTTCTTTCATGATAGCCATCCCCTTTGACGCTTCTACACCCTTTCTAGCAACCGTTTTCACACGAGTACCCTTGCTTGCTATTTTCTTTGTGTTCTCTTTCTCAGTGGTTAACTCAACTTCCTCTTCTTGTTCAGTAACTTCCTCGTTCTTTAATTTCTCAACTGGTTTGGGAGTGGTTTTAGGCGTGGGTGATTTGGATTTTGTGGTTGGTGGTTTAGTAGCCTTCTTCTCAACTTTCATAACCGTTTTTGATGACGGTTTCTTAGTGCTTACTTTCTTTTCCTTCACTTCTTCAGTAACAACATCCTCCATTGGTTCAATTTCCCTTTCTTCTAATTCAACTTCTTCTTCCTCAACGTCTTCTTCATCCGACTTTGATTCGGACTCAGATTCCTTCTCATTTTCAGATTCTTCGACAATCTCTGGTTATTTGGATTTTGACGTCTCTATTGGTACATGAGTTGATTCTTTGGATTTTGGTGTGGGTGGCTTTTTGGCAGTGGTTGATTTTGTGGATGTGGGTGTGGAAGATTTGGTGGTTTTGGCGGTTATTTTTTGTGTAACCGCCTTTATGGTTGTTTTTGTGGTGGATTTTGGTGTGGGAGGTCTTATAGTAAGGGCTTTTGAAGTTGCAGCCTTGGTGTTCTTTCTCATCAACGACACTTCTTCTTCTTCGTTAACTTCCTCTTCCATCACATCTTCTATCACAGACTCAATTACCTTATCAACTATCTTCTTTGTTTTCTTCGTTTCAAGTTCAGGAGATTCACTAACTTATTTCTCAACCAAGCGTGTGCTTCTTCTTTTTGACATGATGAAACTGAATTTTTCGTCTTCTTTGAGCAAAAAAAAAACTTTGAACAATGTGAGTGAGAGAAAGAAGAAGAATTTAGACGAATTAGGTTTTTTGTGTGAGAGAAATATAATCGAGAGAATATATAGAGAGAACGAAAAAATAAGGAAATGAAATGAAGAAGGAAAGTAAGATCAGAAGCATATATTTATAAAAGATTTGAATCAAAATGGTTATCTTCAGAGTAATTGAAGGATATTTGTCCGTTCAACCAAAAAGGCAGTTGTCATAAATACAACCGTCATTATATTTATTTCCAAAAATTTAATTTTTTTTTTAAATAAACTGACTGGAAAAAATAACCGCCTCATGGATCTGGTCCCCTAATGGTTTGCAATTGGTCTATCCCAACTTACTTTTGACAAGATTATGCTAAGGTACTTGAGTACTAAATTGATCAGCTGAGCATCGCATAAGAACTTTGTGAGACCTAAAAAGCATAAAGAAACACAAATATATGTACATATTGACATCATTTGACTAGCCAAAGGGACAAGTCAAGACTTAAGAGCTCATTGTCTTATCTTAATTTTACCGAACAAGGTACGAAGCTTGATGAACATTTCTCCGCTAAAAGGTTTTGTAAAGATGTCAGCTAGTTGATCTTCTGACCTGCAAAACTGCAATTCTACATTACCTTTTTCAACATTGTCCCTTAGAAAATGATGCCTAATCTCAATATGCTTTGTTTTAGAATGTTGGACAGGATTTTTCGAAATATTGATTGCACTTGTGTTATCACGTAAGATGGGAACACTTCTGAAACAAATCCCTAAATCCTTTAGCTGTGACTTTATCCATAAGAGCTGAGCACAACATAAAGCCGTTGCAATGTACTCAGATTCTGCTGTGGATAAGGCCACAGAATTTTGTTCCTTAGATCCCCATGAGACAAGACAAGAACCTAAGAAGTGAGCCATTCCAGAAGTACTCTTCCTGTCCACAATAAAGCCAGCAAAATCAGCATTTGTGTATCCTATAAGATTCATACTACTACCTTTAGAATACCACAGACACAGATCATCAGTACCATTAAGATATCGTAATATTCTCTTAACAGCCTTTAGGTGATATTCTTTAGGGTTGGTTTGAAATCTTGCACACAACCCCACTGAAAACACTATATCTGGCCTATTGGTTGTTAAGTAAAGCAATGAGCCAATCATACCTCTATACAACATACCCTTAACACCCTTTCCCTTCTCATCAAGGCTCAATTTTGTAGAAGTTGGAATGGGTGTTTCATAGGATTTGCTGTCTTGCAAGCCATTTCTTTTCAACAAGTCCTTGAGGTACTTCTGCTGATGAATCATAATTCCATCCTTGGTTTGCTTGATTTAAATTCCTAGAAAAAATCCAAGTTCTCCCATCACACTCATTTCAAATTCACTTTTCATCAAATCTGCAAACTCATTACACAAATTAGGATTAGTAGCTCCAAACAAAATATCATCTACATATATCTGGACCACTAGCAAATCAGTTCCCTTTTCCTTCAAGAATAGTGTCTTGTCAACTAAACCTCTCTTAAATCCATTTTCTAAAAGAAAACTGGAAAGCCTCTCATACCAAGCTCTAGGAGCTTGTTTGAGACCATAAAGAGCTTTGTCAAGTTTAAAAACATGGTTTGGCAAGTCACTATCCTCAAATCCAGGCGGCTGTTCCTCATATACATCTTCTTTCAAATAACCATTAAGAAAGGCAGTCTTAACATCCATTTGAAAGAGTTTAATGTTCATATGAGCTGCAAAAGCAATTAAAATCCTGATTGCCTCAAGCCTGGCTACTTGAGCAAAGGTTTCATCATAATCAATTCCTTCCTGTTGATTAAATCCTTGGACCACTAGTCTGGTCTTGTTCCTGATTATAATACCTGCATCATCCAGTTTGTTCCCGAACACCCATTTAGTTCCAATAATAGACATGTTTTCCTTCCTGGGTTCAAGATGCTATACTTGATTTATCTCAAACTGATTGAGTTCATCTAGCATGGCCAGAACCCGATCTGGATCCATTAAAGCAGTCTTATAATCAGTTGGTTCAACATTTGAAAGAAAGGAATAGAAAGAACAAAAGTTTTGTAGAGTAGAATTCCTTATTTGCACCCATTTGTTAATATCATTAATGATAAGATCAGAGGGATGAGCAGACTTGTACTTGAAGGATTTATTCATATCAAGATTTGCATTAGTGCCTTCTAATGTTGAACTGGTTCCTGTACTGGTTCCCCCTGTTTCATTGTTACTTTGAACAGGTGAACTTGGTTCCATAGTGGTCTCAGCTACATTGTATTCATATGGTTGAGCCTTTGAGTCACTATTTCCTTCTCTTATTGCATGAGCTTCTTGAGTTTGTGCTTGACCAGACTCTTCCTCTCTAGGAGAGTTGTGTGGTGAGTCTGGTTTAGCACCTTCTACTTCTTTTGCTCCTGTAAAGTTTAGCATGCCAATTTCGAATTCATCATCATCAACGTGCACATACTTGCTAAACATATTAGTTTCATCAAACAAAAAATGGATACTCTCTTCAAAACACAATGTTCTTTTGTTGAAAACTTTGTATGCCTTACTGTGTGAAGAGTATCCAATGAAAACAGCCTCATCACTTTTGGGATCAAATTTATCCAAACTTGATTTACCATTATTGTGTACAAAGCACTTGCACCTAAAAACGCGTAAGTGTGTAATGTTAGGTTTTCTTCCCCTAAGGAGCTCATAAGGTCTTTTCTTTAGTAAAGGTCTCAACATTACCCTATTTAAAATATAGCAAGCAGTACTCACAGCTTCAGTCTACAAGTTTCGAGGTAGACCACTTTCTAGAAGCATTGTTCTTGCCATTTCTTCTAGAGTGCGCGGTTTTTCCTTTCAACCACTCCATTTTGTTGTGGAGTTTTGGGTGCTGAGAAATTGTGAGATACACCATGATCATTACAGTAGGCAATGAAGTTGACATTGTCAAATTCATAACCATGATCAGACCGGATAGAGACCAGTTGATGATTAATCTTCTTTGGACTTGTTTTTATCAAGATTTCAAATTCTTCAAAAGTTTCATTTTTAAATTTTAGAAATATCGTCCAAGTATAACGAGAGTAATCATCAACTAACACAAACACATAATTATGACCATTTCGACCTTGTGCACACATGGGTCCACACAAGTCCATGTGCACAATTTCGAATGGTCTAGTAGTGCTTACAAACTTCTTTGGCTGAAAAGAAGACTTGACATGCTTACATTTGGCACATTCATGACAAATATGTTCTACAACAAACTTAATGTTAGGTAAACCTGTAACTAAGTCCTAAGATCGTTGTTTATTCAACAAGGAAAAACTTACATTTTTTAAGTCTCTTGTGCCACAACCAATGGTCATCATCCATAACGTTGAGACAAGTGGCACTGGTCTTAGGAATCTGACTCAAAAATGTTATGTAAACATTATTGTGTCGGAACCCCTTACAGACCAGTGCCCTTGTTTCAGTGTTAACTATGTGACAGAGATTTGTTTCAAATTAAACATGGTTTCCTTTGTCACATAGCTGAGATATGCTCAAGAGGTTGTATTTCAAACCTTCAATAAAATATAAGTTATCAATTGCTTGAGAAAGCGTCTTACCAACCTTACCTAGACCCTTGATCAAACCTTTACTATTATCTCCAAAGGTGACAGTTCCTCCTTCATAGGCTACGAGTGAAAGAAATTGACTTTTTATCTCTTGGCATGTGTCTTGAGCAACCACTTTCCAAATACCAGAATGGCTTTCCTTTCACTCTAACCTACACAAACAAATCAAGTTTTAGTTTTAGGAACCCAGATTTTCTTGAGCTCCTTGTTAATGGGAACTGGTTTGATACTGTCCTTTCTAACCCAGATCTACTTTACATTTGTCTTTCTTGTTTTATCATGTTTTCCATTTTTAGAAAAATTATGTGTGTGACTGATGATTATGAGTTCTTTGTGAGACTGATTTTTCAATTCTTATTATGTTTTTTCTTGGTCCAACAAGTTTCAATAATATGTCCATTCTTACCACAATAGGTGCATACATGCATGTCTTTTGCAAAAACATACTTACCCCTCTTGAATTCAGAAATCCAAGTCTCATCTCTCCCCAACTTTTGGGGTTGTTGGGAACTACTTCCAAAATACCCTAATCCAAACCTTATCGAATTACCAGGTTGTGAGGTCAGGATGTTTAGAGTACTTTGAGCATCGAGCAACCTGTTCATCTGTCTTAGGTAATCACTCAAATCCTGTTCCTTGATTTTAGGTTTCTTAAGCTGAGCTTCATTATATTTAGCAGCAATGGCAATATCTAACTTTGCCCTATGAAGCTCATCCTTAAGTTTTGAAACCCCAATTAAGGATCTGCACTAGTACAAAAATCCAATTTTGCTGCGGTTTTTTTATAGGTATTTGCTGCGGTTTTTAACCGCAGCACTTGGAGCAGCAGCAATAAACTAGCGTATTATTTGCTGCGGTTCAACCGCAGCAAAAAAATAGACTTTTTGCTGCGGTTGTAGTCAAAACCGCAGCAAAAAGGGGGCAAAAAATGGTGGGAAATCCCACTATTTGCTGCGGTTTTACAAAGAACCGCAGCAAATAGTGGGATTTCCCACCAAAAAAAAAGCTTTATTTGCTGCGGTTTTCTAAAAAACCGCAGCAAATAACCACCCAAAAAAATAAAAAAAAATTTTTTTTTTTTTTTGCTTTTTAATGCTAAATTGTAGCCAGAATGTTTGTATATGTACAATAGTTGTAATAACAACATTACAGCAGCATTAGAAACCCCCATGATTAGGTGCAATAATGATTAAAAAATTTTTTTCTCTTATTAAGGCTTAGCATAATCTATTTTGATGCAATAATGATTAAAAATTGTTTTAAAGAACTGACCAACTACCAACTACCAACTGCCTACTGCCTAGTGTAGTGAGTAGTGACTAACTTACTATTGCCAACCTTTACTACCTTATCCTGAAATATTAGACTACATACTACATAGCAGGGCAATATATATATGACCAAAATTCCCTAACTTGCATGTGCCAATTTTCTCACAATATGAAACATCCTTTTCTTTCTGCATTTAATAGTGCATCCTAATATTATTGTGATAATTACCAATCACTATAACCACATTACATAATGTAAATGGCATATTAGCTTTCCTACAAAGGGAAGACATACAACACACTATATTTCTATGTAATTCTCTCATCCTCACAAGACAAGAACATAAACAGCTATGCTCCGAACTCCAGAAAATAAACAACAAATCAAGATCAGAGATATTCAGGATTTAAGGTCTTATTATGAGAGGAGATCAAGAAGAACCTGACTCTAGATCAATGACTATTTTAGGCAACCTGAGTCCCGTCTCTGTGACTGTGAGTCTTTCTTATGATATACAGATGCTCTGACAGTGCTCTGCAAAACATTTACATAATCAAAGTAAGGAAACATGTGCAGAGTCACTTAAGTTGACATGTATTAAAATTCTAGTTCACACAACATCAAAGTCCTAGACTACTAATTTCTAGTGCATGCAATTGATTTAGAACTTTTTACATTAGTTGTTTTGTGTATCCTCATTAGAACTATAAAACGACAGATAATATGGCTATACACAACTACAAACGAGGAATAGATAATAACCACAGTTGCTGTAATTTCAGGTCCCTTGCTTATGGACAGTGGCAAAAAACCTTAAAGTAGTCCCCAACAATGCAACAAACCTTAAACAACAATGCAAAAACCCAATTTTTAAACATCATCATTCCAACATAGCCCCAACAATGCAACAAACCATAAACAACAACTAAAGTAGTCCAAAAAACCCAGTAACAACTACATCACCAAATAATGTACTTAAAAATTACAGAAATCATAAAATCTAAAACATATGAAATTAAGTACTCACAGGAGAAATCATAAAATCTAAAACATATGAAATCTAAAACAAGTTAACAAGTTAATAACAAACTTAGAGATTAGAGATTAATACTCAAAACAAACTTAATAACAAGTTAACACAAGTGATATATTGAGAGGAAAAACAGGGGCAAATTAGCAAGAATTATCAAAACCCTAGATTTAAAAAAAAAATTAATCAAAACACAAAACACAAATCAATTGAAAAAGAGGGAGGACGAGGATAGAAGAGAGATGAGAGAATGAGATGAAGTAACATAAAAGGAACAACACAACAATCAACAACAAAACAGAAATAAAAAAAATACCTTAGAAATCGAAAAAATCTAAAATCGATTTGAAGAATCAAAACCAATCACACTCTAAATTTCTTCCCATTAACTATTACACTTGTAGGACGCAATGACACTCTCATACACGAAGTGTAGTGTACCATAATCAAAAAGACAATATTTCAACAACAAATTGACGAGCCAGTAAAATAATTAAGAAACCCCCATGATTTGGTTTATTTAAGCAACAGTCACAACAACCAAAAGCCCCAACATAAAACATCTAACACAAAACCTACAAATTTCAGCCAAATTCAACAAAAAACTCAACATTTCAGCCAAATTAAATTAAAACAATCAAAATTAAGAAATTCAACCTCTCTGAAATTCTGAAACAACCAACTACGCAACCGCATATACTCGCGAAATCAACCGTCATCGCGAAATCACTTGACCTTTGACATATGATCTTCCCTTTGACATTCGATCATAAAAAAAAATTCAAAGAAATCATAAAAGAAATCAGAAGAAATATAAGTAATTTAATCATACAAAAAACAAATTTAATACCGGAAAAAATTCACTCAAAATAGAGATTTACTCACCATAATTTCAGATCTGCTTAAGCGTGTAATTATTTAAATCTTCTAAAATCAACGAATCAAATACATTGCTGAAGTTTCAAGTCACATCAAACGAATAATCCATCATTTCTGCAAAAATCAATCAAAGAAATAAATAAATAATTCTCATGAAATCAATAAACAAAACTAAAATAAAAAATTGAATAACAAAATCAAATCTAAACAAAGTATTACCGAAACCAAAATAGCAGAAATCAACCTTCAAGAAAAGGAAATCTCGCAAATCGATGATCACAAGATAGATCGTGAAATGATGGAATTGAATGGTCGAGAAAGAGAATGGTCGAGTGAGGAAGAGGCGAGATGGAATTGAAAGGATCAGACGAAAGTGAGAGGGAGAGAATGAGAGAGTAAATTAGGGTTAGAGAGGGAGAGAGGAAATTAGCTAGGGTTGAAAGGATCAGACAAAAGTGAGGGGGAAAATAAGGGGGTGGGTTTATATATGTGTTGGTTTTAATATGGGCTTGGGTTTGGGCCTTTTTATCCGGTTTTTTTAGTTGGCTTATTTGCTGCGGTTGAACCGCAGAACCGCAGCAAATAAGTTTCAATGCTTATAAAAAAATAGAAGGGAACTATTTGCTGCGGTTATCAAAAAACCGCAGCAAATCTTCCGCAGCAAAATCCATTTTTTCTACTAGTGCTGGTTCAGAAGTGGTCTGAGTATTCTTGCCTTTCCTTAGTTGAGATTTTTCAGCTTGAAGATCACAGATTTTAGTTTCATATTCTAAGTGTAAAAATTCAGTATCAACACCTTGATTGTCTGAAGCAACTTTAGGGATGATATCTTTCCTTAACTCAAATATTTCAGCTTGTAAATGACAAATCTTACCCTCATATGTCAAACACAAGTTATTGACATTAATACTAGAACTACTAGTGCTAGTAAGAGAAGTTTTTAGATTCACATGCTCTTTGAACAATTCTTCCACATCATCAACCATATATTTATATGCTAAAATAAAGTCAGAATGTTCTAGAGTAAGTGATTTCTATTTAAGTACTTCGAAAGTTGTACCTTCAATTTCTGCCTCCTTAAGCTTACTAAAACCTCTTTCATTATTTTGATAAAAATCTGCTTTTGAAAAAACTGATTGAGGTTTTAGCATCTCAAGTTCTATTTTCTTCTGATCCAGACTTATTTCAAGCTCTGAAATTTTTTCTTTTAGTTCTGTACAAATAAGTTCAAGCTAAGAAGAACGACATTCACTAAAATCTAGATTTTGAGTTACTTATTCTTAGTTTCTTTTGTTAGCCTTACAAGCAGCATTGCCTTTAACATTTTAAATCAAGAATTTCATAATTTTATAAACCCTAATTAAAAATGTCATGAACAACAAATAAATTTATGCTTTAAACTAAATCATAACTTCATGAAAACATAATTATAACTATAGGAACATGATTAATCATAAACATAAACATGAATTTGCAAGATTGAATCAAAAAGAAAAGAAGAAGAATTTTTTTACAAAGGGTCCGAAAATACAAAAGGGGAGAAAAGGGGGGGGGGGTGGCGCACGGCGGTGGTTGAAGTGCCGGGTTCCGGCGAGGCAACGGACAGGTTTTTTTTTTCCCCAGAAATTCCGAACTCTTTTTTTTCCTTTTGCTCGAAATTTTTTTTCTCTTTCTCTCTCTAAATTTTTGGAATCCTAAATCCTAAAGCTGTAAAATAAATCTGAAAATTGGGGTTTTGAGGGGTATTTATAGGCCCCAAAGTAGGATTTGGTGCAATTCCATAAATACCCTTAATGTTTGAAATTACTTCTATGCCCTTGTTTTAAAACAATTTTGGAAACTGTAAAAATTTTGTTTTTAGAAACTTTTCAAAATATTTAGTAAGGTATAAAGTATTATTTATTTACAAAAAATAATTGTTTTAATTAGAATCTATTTAAATTTCCTTTGTTTCAATATTCTTATTGAATATAGTTTCTCAACAAAAATATTAAAACATACGTATGAAATACGAAAATAACTCCTTTAAATACGTGAAAATATGGGGTATTACATTTGTTCCCCTAAATCCTCAATTTACTTATTGATTGTTCTTGCTTAAGCCTATACTAGATTAGGGGTGTTTGTTTTTTTATGAATCCTTTGTCTCTATCACAACGGGAGTTAGGTTTTGACGGATTTGTTTATTTTAGTCAAGAACATGAAATTCTCCATGGGAATAGGTAGTATAATTTTTTAAGAAATTAGGATGTCGAGTTCATTATCTTTATATTGTATGATTTCACGGAAGTAGGTTTGATTGCAAATTAGGGAAGCCATAAATACTCGGGACATGTTTATGGTATTTTTTGGGCGTACTTTTTAAATTGAACAATCGAACTATTAATTTGGGGTTGGAATTTATTGCTAAACTAATTATGCTAGTGGTGATACTTAACTCTAGGTATTTTTAGTCATTGAATTTGTCCTTAATTTTTATTATTTACATTAGTTATTTTAGTTAACTTAGTCTAATTAATTCTCAATCAATAATTTTGGTTACTTACTTAGATTAAAGTCAATTTAATCCCATCGAATTGATTCATCTCTTGGGATCTAACTCTTACTTTCCCGACTACATCAGTTAGGAGGAATAGATAGGTTAAATTTTGATAGGTTTAATATGTTGACCTCATCAAGTAATAATGGCTTGTAGGACAGAAGGTCCCTAAATTCACAAATCGTTTCTTATACTGGTACAATTTTTGGTGTATCAAATGGAATATACTCATGCCATACCCTTATATATAGCCAACGGGCAAACACTTTACTAATTTACCACACCTGTGCAACTACTTTCGTAATAATTTAGTTGCAACGATTTGACACAAAGTAGAGAGGAAATATGTCAAATCGTTGCAACTAAATTGTTACAATAATAGATTAAAATATTAAACTATCATTTGAAAGGAAAAAAATTAAGTTGAAAAGGAAATGGAAAATTTTCTAACACGCTGTTAGGAACTAGAACTGAACCTACTACCTTAGGTTAATGTCGATGTAGGCTTGTAGCAGCTATACCAGTACCGCAATACGCTAAGCGATTTCAGCATCATTGGTTGTAACATGTTTTTTTTTTAATCGGAATATTCCGTGTCGATTATAATGTCAATGAACTCACTTAAACCTATAGTAGATCCGATCCATTGTATTTTCTATTCTTGATTGGTTTTTGACCAATTAAAAATTGATATATAGAATCATTTATCTACTTAATAATTATGCTACCTTACTTTTTTTTTTATGTTGCAAGAGAGGGAAAATAAACCCAAAAGAAAAGCAAAAAAAAAAAAAAAAATACAGACTAATAAAACGTGGCCAAGCCACCCCCTGAGCGTCCTCTGTAACTATTGTGCCGAGATCCCTCGGAAGGTTCTGCTAGAATTTGACTCTCTCCTCTTGCTCTATACCACGGTTGGCCAGCCAGTCCGCATCTCGGTTTCCTTTACGATACACATGAACGAGCTCAACAGCTCAATTGGAATCTCGTAATAAATTGCGACATAAGTTCACCAAATGCACACAATCACCACCATAAGGAGCCTCACTTTTAATCACTGAGACACACGCTTTATTATCCATCTGAACAATGAGCTTCCCAATTCCCTTCTCCTTAGCATATTCCATCCCATTCCTACTACTCTTAGCTCGGCGTAGAGGCATTGCTTTGACTAAATTTGGTCGAGAAGGCGAGAAATACAATTCCATCGTGTGTGCGTATGACGCCTCCTCCTCCCGCTGGTCCCGGCGTACCACGGGCTACCCCATCAGTATTAAAAGCATGCCAGGCATACGGGGGAGGTTGCTACCTTATGTAAATCGTACCCTGCCTCAACATAGTACCTGGTTCTCCAAAGCTCATACTCTCAAATGCTCTTCGTGCTTCAATAAATCTCTGTTGAATGAACCCACTAATATCAGAGGGGATCCGATTATGCTACTCATGAACTATATCATTCCTCTATCTCCATATCCACCATAAAGCTGTAGCGAAATGAGTTGGCCATGTATCTCCAATATTATTTCCTTCACCCTTTATATTTTGGTAAACCCATTGCGTAAGGCGGCCTATCCAAAAAGAAGGAGTCTTAGCTTTTCCCCCAATTACGTTCCAAACATGGCTAGCTGTAGGGCAGTCACGAAGGAGATGTAAACTAGTTTCTTCATTGCTTGGGCATCGTGGGCAGCTGGGGTTCTCAGTCAGTCTACGTTTGACTTTGTTGGCATTGCATAGGATACGATCCAACAAGATAAGCCATACAAATAATTGAACTCGATGTTGTGTTTTGATTTTCCAAACAGTTTCCCAAAGATGCTCATTATTCAGTCCTATGTTATCATTCCTTTTAAGTAACACCATGGCTAAAGAGATAGTGAAATGTCCTTTAGGCGCACCTCCCCAATACAACAAGTCTCCACGGTTCTCATTCCTTGCCAATTCATAGTCATCAATTTGCCTCAAAGTCTTCTCCGAGAGGTTATTCGCAAAAAGGTCCCATTTCCATCCCGCTTCCACGTCCCACATCTCTTAGACCGTTGCTCCCATAATACTTTGTGGGATTTCATTCGTAGCGAGATTTGACAGAGGTTTCTTGGTTGCCCATTTATGGTCCTAGAAAAGTGTCTTCTTCCCATTACCAATAGCTACAAAAGCACCCTTGTTAATCAGGGAAGAGTTCTCAGTAATGTCGTTCCACACATTTGACATATTTGTCTTTGGAGTGAACATGTCCACATCGCATCTCTCCTTACAATATTTCTCTCTTAGTACACGAGACTAGAGAGCGTTCGGATTCGTGAGCACTCGCCATCCTAAATTTGTCAAAAAGGCAACATTCGCTTGGCTAGCTAAAGTAAAGCCTAGTCCACCTTCTTGTTTAGGCCGTTGGAGTTGTTCCCACGAGATTAGATGTATTCGTCAGCAAAAGGTACTTCGTCTTCCAACCCGCTAATCTTCTATCTATTTTTTCACAAAGATGACTGAAAGTCTCTCGTGTCACTCTACTTGTTAAGGTAGGCATTCCAAGATACGTGCCGAGATCCATGGTTTCGTCAATCTGTAGTTCCTTACAAATGTCCTTCTTCCCCTCAGTTAACACATTTGGAGAGAAGAAAATTTTTTATTTTTCCAAGCTCACTTTTTGTGCCGAGGCTTGGCAAAAAATGACTAACCACTGGCTAACCACCATCGCTTGCTCTACCGATGCCTCCATAGATAAAATAATATCATCTGAGAAGAATAGGTTTGAGAGAGTGGGTCCATTTCTACTTGCTCTTATGGGTTTCCACGCCCCACCAAGTATTGACTCCTCTATGATATGGTTCAATCTCTCCAAACAAAGCACGAACAGATAAGGAGACAAGGGGTCTCCTTGTCGTACCCCCCTACTAGATTCAAACACGGAGGTTGGTTCTCCATTCCAAAGTACTTGCATTCTTTAGGTTAAAACACACTCCATAATTACCTCTCTCAGCAGATGCGAAAGATGAATTTCCATTAAGGCGTTCCTGATGAAGTCCCATCTTAGCTTGTCGTAATCCTTCTCAATGTCAATCTTGATAGCCATATAGCCTTTCCCGCATTTTTTGTTCTTCATGATGTGTAGAACCTTTTGAACAATGACAATATTATCCGTTATTTGCCTTTCGAGAACAAAACTGGTTTGCTTGCAAGAGGTTAGATGTGGCATGTTGGGTTTGATACGATTGACAATTGCTTTCATGATTATTTTATAAGCTACATTGCATAGGCTAATAGGTCTGAATTCAGTCGTCTTCTCCAGGTGATCAATCTTTGGATTTAGTACCAGAAAAGTATCATTGAGATCTTTAAGGAGCCCCTTTCCTTCAAGAACCTTGAGGACCATCTCATACACGCTAACAAACTGTGTCAATTTTTTTGGTACAAGCACTTGGTTGTAATTTAGGATCCACAAGTACTTGTTGTTACGATTTGTAAGACATGTTATAAATGCAACGTAATTTTGTTCATTGTGCAGTGCTCTAATGGACTGTAAGCTGAAATAAATGTTGTAAGTCTTTAAACCAAGTCACTGCATTGATTAGCCTTAGTACAACTACAATTGTGAATGAACTTTTAGTCTTCACGACAACATTTCAAACTTTTTGGATAAAGGCAAAAATTATATAATCCACTAACAAACTACTAACTACTTGATTACATTACCATTATTTGCTACACACTTCTAACATTACTACTTCAGCCTCCTCAACCATCATCTTTCACTCCTCAGCACCAACACTTGTTATTTCTTCTTTCTATACAACAGGCTGCATATATAAATGCGAAATCAGTGACATATCATAAAACAAATACTAGTAGGATCGTGTTTTATATGTACAAGTACCTTAATCTCTGCAATCATTCGAGTGTTACCGGTTGTTGTCGACCAACAACACTTCACTTTACAACGTTCATGAACCCACAAAAGGATTGAATCTCCAAAGTTTCCTAGACTTTCGTCAATTGCCCACTGCATGTGGCTGTTCATTTCTTCAAGAATCAGCTTCCAATTCTTTTCACAAACCCTTGTCTCAGTAAGCAATACAAACGAAGGATTATGTATTTCGCACAAACGCTGAAAATTCCCAATGAACGACGGTCTAGACACTAACCTGGTGTTCCATATGTAAAACGGGGTATGTTGAGGGAACTGAATCGCACCTTCATCACAGTCACTGTTCAACATAACCACATTGACACGGTACGGTTGTACCCCAATCCCTAATTCCCATCGAGTGACCATGTTAATTGTAGTAATTTTGCCGATATCTCTTCTAGCTCCTCTTCTGAGACATCTCCTGCACGATATCGATCCCTAAGTGAGATTTATGCTACTTGCAATTTTGCCTTATATGCTTCTGATCCTATGAATTATGAGGATGCTGCAGGTAGTCAAATATGGCAGAATGCAATGGCCGAGGAAATTTCTGCAATAGAAAGAAATGGAACTTGGGAGCTGGTAAATTTGCCGGAAGGAAAAAATGTTATCGGCCTCAAATGGGTGTATCGGACCAAGTATAATGCAAATGGAGAAGTTCAAAAGCATAAAGCTCGATTGGTAGCAAAGGGGTACTCTCAGCAGCATGGTATTGATTTTGATGAGACTTTCTCACCGGTTGCTCGTTTTGAGACCGTGAGAACTTTCCTTGCATTGGCTGCACAACTAAAGTGACCCGTATTCCAGTTCGATGTCAAGTCTGCCTTCCTAAATGGTGAGTTAGCTGAAGAAGTGTATGTTGCACAACCTGATGGATTTGTTATAAGTGGTGAAGAAGGCAAAGTATACAAGCTCAAGAAAGCTTTATACGGCCTTAAGCAGGCTCCGCGAGCGTGGTACAGCAAGGTGGACTCTTATTTTCTGGAGGAAGGATTTGAAAGAAGCCCGAATGAGCCAACCCTCTATGTGAAGAAACAAGGTATGTCTGATTTCCTTGTGGTATGTCTCTATGTTGATGACATGATTTATATGGGATCAAATGAAGTTGTTGTAGAGGAGTTTAAGTCCCACATGATGAAGAAGTTTGAGATGTCAGATTTGGGTTTATTGCATTACTTTCTTGGACTTGAAGTGCTGCAAACTTCTGATGGCATATTTATTTCTCAAAAAAAATATGCTACTGATTTGCTTAAGAAGTTTAATATGCTGAACAGTAAACCTGCTCCCACACCCATGAATGCCAATGAAAAGTTAGTAGCTCAAGATGGTACAGGAATGGCAGATGCGAGGAAATATCGTAGCATTGTTGGAGGTCTAAATTACTTGTCTCATACTAGACCTGATATTGCATTCTCTGTAAGTGTAATATCAAGGTTTATGCATAATCCCACTGAGCATCACCTTGGGGCAGCAAAGAGGATTCTACGATATATTTGTGGTACTATTAATCTTGGAATTTGGTATACACATGTATCAAATTTCAGGTTGATTGGTTTCTCGGATAGTGACTGGGCAGGAAGTTTGGAAGATCGAAAGAGCACATCCGGGTACGTGTTTTCCTTGGGGTCAAGAGCTATAGCATGGAGTTCAAAGAAGCAGGATGTTGTTGCATTATCATCCTCGGAAGCTGAGTATGTTGCTGTCACTGGAGCAGCCTGTCAAGCTGTTTGGCTACGCAGATTATTGGCTGATCTTCTGCAATCACAGGAAGGTGCAACTGAAATTTACTGTGACAACAAAGCTACTATTTCCATGGCAAAAAATCCAGCTTTTCATAGCAGAACCAAGCATATTGATTTGCGTTTTCACTTCATTAGAGACTTGGTTTCTAGAGGTAAAGTAATTCTGAAGTACTGTAACACAAATGAGCAGATAGCTGATGTTCTTACAAAGTCATTAACACAAGCCAAGCACCACTACTTTCGTACGGCTATGGGAATTGCAGAATTTGAAGCAGGGGGAGTGTTTGACTAAGTTAGTGCTTCAAATTGTATTAGTTGCTATGTTTACGTTAGTGGTTCACTTAGTGGATTAATGAGACAAAGTAGTTTGTTATTTAATTAAGCATTGTTAGTGGGTTAGTGGGTCCATGTCTTTCCATTTGGTATGCCACGTTTTTAGTGGGTTGTTATTCTATTTCCTTATTTAAGCTTGTGTCTTCCTTTTATCATATGAATGAATCAGTTAAACATTTTATTAATTCTTCCACCATTACTATCTTTCCTTTACTTTTACCAACAGTTTATTTATGCCGGTTTAGTTGTTTGAGGATGTGTATGATAGTGTAAAGCCTGTTCACTAAATAGGTGTCTTCTGCATTGTAGATTGTTTGGTTTAGGGTGAAGAATGAGATGTAAAACTTGCGATGGTAAATATTCTTGCATTCAACTGAGGGTGTATTTGATTGAGTGTAAAGCCTTTTCATTAAAAAGTGTTTTCCGCATTTTACATTGTTTTGCTTTCGGTAGAAGAATTGAGAACATTTTCCACGACTCATCAAATCATTTCTATGTAACCTAAAAATCAAAAAGTTCGATGAAAATGAGTTTTCCATGAAAAACTATTTTGAGTTAAAAACCATGTTTTACACCACAACAAACATGCCCTTACAATCTAAAATCATGAAATAGGACAGAATTGCTGCCATTATTGGTGGTAATGGGTTTAGTTGTTTAGAATCTAACTCATGAATTTTTGGTTACTTTTGAAGGTGTTCAAACCTTGTGACAGCAAGATATATGAAGCTATTGAGCTCTCCTCGTTTGATCCAATCGGTGGCCTTGACATTATTGGAGATGTAGAAACTGAGGACATAGATAAGGGCAACATTGTTGAGGTAATGTTGAGTTTATTATGATATACATGGCAATATGGCATTGCTAATTTGCTAGCATGTATGATGAATAGCGAGAGTGCTAGACGAAGTAATTTGCTAGTCTTACTGTAGTTTATGGTATTGCTAATTTGGTAGCATTTATTATGAATAGCAAGAGTGCTAGATGAAGTAATATGATGTAGACTCAAAAGCATGAAGTAATGGCTTCTTTTGCATGGTATGCTAACTGATGCAGTGAAGGCGTTAGATAAAGCACCTGAAATTCCCCTTGGTTTCCGCCGTACTGAGGTAATGTCATCTTTGTATCTCTGATATGCATGTTAACCTTTTAATGGTAATGGACAATAATTAATTGGGTTGTTCAAATTTTGCCTATGTGTTGTGTTAGAACTAATTAAGTATTGGATCACCTTGAAGGCACATGAAACTCACTATATGGATAAATGTGAAGTTTGGAATAACATCACTAGTGAATTTTAGATGCCTAATTATGATCTAGAAAGATACTGATTTTAAACTGCACATATCCTAACTTGTGTTTTTAGATCAATTTTTACTAAACGGTTAATATGCCTTTATAGTAGTTATCTCTTTCCGATGGAATATATATCTGTGACTGTCTGCACTGATAGTTTCTTTAACTATAGTTAAGGCTCGAATTGATTTACTAGGATAGGATTGCTGGGTCTAGACTCTATAGCATCCTTTTGCTTTTATTCCCACTATTACAACTATTTTCAATCTCAAACTAGTTAACAGAATGTGTTTGAAGCATAAGATGGTTCTTTGATTGTCTCTGTTAGGGTGATAATTAGCCTGGCATGTTCTTCCATTACTCATGTTTAGTATGGTAAAAGCTTAAATTGAGTTAGAGTGAAAGTTACAAGCTAGTTGATACTTATACTTTTTAATATGGTAACTTTAAGCACAACTTTAGTTTGATTTGCTTTGACTCCTGCGAGTACTCCCTCAGGCTCATATTACCCTTATTTGACCTAATACTGCTTGACTTCTGTTATATCCTTACAAATGAATACAAGTTTAATACTTGAAGGATTCTAATTACAAAGATCACACAGTAATGCTACAGACAATGCTTTAGCTTGTTGACTCGGCGCTGGTGAACGGCGTCCAAGCTGGCAGGTGAAGGGGATGGCGTGGCCTCAGGTGAACTTGGCAATCAAAGGGCACTTGGCGAGCAGAGGTTCCGCACCTTGTATACCTGCACGAAGGAATAAATCCTTGGTGGATTTATCCCCCTCCGATGCTTAAGTAAGTAATTGTATAAAGAACTTAGAGAGAGAGAGAAAGAGAGAGAGAGAGAGAGTTTGAGAGAGAGAAAGAGCACAATAAATGCTTGTAATAAATGAGTATTGAATGCCTTTGTTCTGGTATTTTCATGGGTATTTATACTAGTGAGAATACACTGTTTAGCCTCTTGTGCAGTAGAGCACTATTCTCTTCTTTATTTTGGTAGGGGGGGGGGAGGAGGATAACTCGGCGTGTAACGGGGGTTCGTCTCTCCCACTTGGCTTTCTGCCTAATCCTGTGTGTTAATAGGAGGACACGTGTCTTTCATCCGTTCTCCCATATATTGTCACATGGATTAAGGTTAAGCTTTAATCTGAACCGTTGGATGAGTATATAACATTTGCCCCTCATCAAGCCGTTGAATTTGAATAGGTGGTTACCAGCTAATTAATGAAGAGCTCGAATGATTACAAAACAGTTTTCGAGGAAAAGAAAAGGAGACGTGCTTTTGTACTCTCTTTGTGGGCTGGTCGGAATTGCCCCTGCCTTTTCAGCTTCGAAGGGGAAAAGTCCTCTCTGCCCCTCTTTAACTGCCTATAAATACTTTCCTCTGTTAACCCCTCTCTTGCTCTTCCTCATTCTTACTATTCATTCATGTTTTCTCTTTTAAAATAGTGGGTTTTCTCAAGCTATTTTGGTGAATTGTATTGTGAGTTCCTGCCATTTTTACGTGTGAAAGTAACTTAAGTTTAATTAATTCCTATCTTGCGGTAGCAGTTTGTCGGTTCCTTCAAGCATTTATTCAGGTATTATTCCCTTCTTAATTTTTTTATTTATCTTCCTTTCATTTCAGTTATGGCTTCTGCTTCTTCCTCTAATGGGGTATATCTTCATCCCCTAATCAACCCTACTTCATCTGGGTTCACAGGGGTGAGAGACATGTATCTCGCCTCCTCTTCTCCTGATAGCTCGCCACCTCTAACTTTTCAGAATCTGACACCCTTTATTTCTTGTGTGCAGAATTCTATGGTTAGAACAAAAGTTTGTGCTGGAAGAATTCGCACAATGGCGGTTTCCTCTTCTTCTTCTGAAAAGGCGCCTTCCCTAGGGGGAGATCTTTCGGAGGACACGGAGGCTCTATTCACCGACCCCCCTGGCGAGAGTCAAAGGAAACAAGGTGGCGAGCAACAGGAAGTGGAGGTCCAATCCTTCTTTTCTAAAAATGATCTAAGCGGCATCCTTATCAATAACTCTTGGATCAAACAGTGAGGGGAGGACTGTGGCGTTTTTAGGAAATCTCTATGGCTTCCTGA
Organism: Suaeda aralocaspica; assembly: GCA_016808085.1. NCBI lineage: Eukaryota > Viridiplantae > Streptophyta > Magnoliopsida > Caryophyllales > Amaranthaceae > Suaeda > Suaeda aralocaspica. The sequence continues at coordinate 683,142 of PYUH01000021.1, forward strand.
ACATGTTAGAATGATTGACCCCTTGTGAGGCGCCACCATTATACAAATACAGCCCAATGAGTTTGGGGCTTACAAGGACGCCCTCTTACTCGGACTTAGGTTCTCCCCTCATCCCTTTGTAGACACTCTTTTAAGCGAGTATGACATAGAGATAGCCCAACTGACCCCTAACTCTTGGCATTTTATTAACTCCTTCATCGCCACCTGCGTTTGGAAGAAATTAACTATTTCTTTCAACGCCTTCCGCTCCCTTCACTTCCTAAATAGGGTTCCTAACCCTGCAGCTGGGTACAGCTGGTACGCCATCTCCAACCGTCCTCATTATAGGACTGTGATAGACAGGACCTTCAACCTTAAGGAGTGGAAGGTCAAATTCATATTTTTTGTTACCAGTGACCTTAACATGGCGGGCCGCTATGGTAGGTGGAATGTTAACGCCCAACACCTGGGTAAATCTCCTCACCTGACCGCCGGTGAAGAGCGCACCCAGGCCTATTTTAAGGTGTCCGAAGAGGACAAGGAAAGTCCTGCTAACTGGGTGCCTCTCCCCTATTTACTCAATAACAACTTTTTTCTTTGCGCCACTAGTATGTGCGCCAAGATGGAGAAAGGTACCTGGTGGTTTAATTTACCCTTTGCTTTAATACGAGCATCTTATAAATATATTCCTTCTCTCTCTATATATATTTTTTATGTTTCCCTTTTGTTCTTTTCAGAAAAAGTGATGGCCCGCCTTACTCCTGAAGAAATAGGCGAAGGGAAAGCCTTGGAGTCCATAAAGGGCATATTAGCTCGTCGGAAGATGATGAGTTTAACGGAGAAGCTCGCCTTTAAAAAGTTATTCGCACACTATTTCCCCATGACTAAACTTTTCATTTCTATCTTATTATTATTATTATTATTATTATTATTATTATTATTATTATTATTATTATTATTATTATCTTTTTTTTTATTTACAAGCTTTACTTATTCTTCTGGTTACTTCTGGAGAATGTGGCGAGCAACATGGAGGCGCCCTCGTCCAAGCGCCCTGGTGTATCCATAAGGGAGCCAGGGTCTAAGAGGACCACCACCCTTGCCCCTTCAGCTGGAGAGGATAAAGGTAAAGGGAAAGTGGACGCCTCCGCCTCTGCTGGGGGTGTGGAAAAATCAAAGGCGAAGCAACCGGCCCCTGTGCCTTCTTCAAAGGGGAACAAGGACACTACCCCTCCAACTGGGGGCGTTAAAAGGAAGTACTCTTCTCCTGTGCTCCCAGGACAACAGAAGAGGGTGAAGCATGTGGTGGTTAAACCAAAAACCCCTTCTTCTCGTCCTTCCCTTCCTAAGGAGACGACTCCTTCTCCTGCTACCCCTTTTACCTTTGGTGAGGTATCCGCCCCCTTGCCTTCTCAACCAAAGGTAGGGCCTTCTCCACTACCTACTGATCCTTCCTCAAAATCCAAAGAACCCACCATTCGTCCATCCAACACCCCTTCTCCATCTAACCAACAAACTCCACACACCCCCATTCGACCAACCAACACCCTTTCATCATCCAAACAACAAACTCCACACACACAAACTCCCACACTCCTAAAATCCAAACTGGCGAGGTCCTCGTCCAAATCCACGCCTACTCCCACAACTAAAGAGGGCGATGGGCCCCAAAAGTTGGCCCTTCTAGCTCAGCCCCTGCAGGCGCCAATTTGGACGGCGGCGTCCTGGCCGGCCTTGCTGACAAAGTGAAGGCTAATATGTCAGCAGCCACCAAGGTGCAAGCCCAGCAATCTGGTAATACTTTTAGACCCAATTTTGTACGTACTCATCAGTCATCTTCCGACTCCGTCATTTATTCACTTACTGACCCTCGTGCCTCTGTTTTTCCAGTCGCCCGTTCTGAAATCCCAGCAATGGATAACACAATGGAGTCTTTTGCCACCGTGGAGACTGGGCGTACACCCTAGATGTGCCTCTCTTCTACTGAGAAGAGGACCATAGGACGCCTCCTATGCTAAGATGCAAAAGTACTGTGAGGTTGTAAATAGTGCTTACACTAATATGCTGAAGGCTAAGGGTTCCAAGGATGCCGAGTACGCATCTGAGGTGGCGTACAGGAAGGCTGCTGAAAGAAAGTTGGCGAGCGAGTCTAAGAGGGCTGATGATGCTGAGTCCAAAGGGGCAAGTTTACAAAAGGCTAACCAAGAGTTAGAAGAGAAATTGAAGGGCCACTCTGAACTCAAATCATCATATGACAAAGCCCTTGGCGAGAAAGGGGAGCTTGCCCGTTCTAAGAAGGCTTTAGAGCGTCAAGTCACCACTCTACAATCTAGCATGAACGAGCTTCAAGACGAGTCTAGTGGCATTTATGACGAAGGGATGACTGACATGAAAAACTTGGTGAAGGAGGGATGGGAGCTCTATTATCGCCATAGTGAAGGAAAAGTCAACTACTCCTATTTTGAGCGCCGGCTTGATCATGTTATCAGGGCTTTCTTGGCTAAACACAATAATGATGACCCTCCTTCCTCCTTTGAATCTACTTATATTAAGGAGGAGGAGGAAGAATCTGATCGTCCTGTAGATCAAGTTGAAAGCAAGGCGCATGGCGAGCAGAGTGTCACCCCTAGTGAAGTTGTGACCATAGTCGATAGTCCAGCACATGGTGCCCCTATCCCCCCTTCCTTGTAGTTTGTAACTTTATACCCTTCCTTACCTTTTTTAAAGAGTTGACAACAAATAATAATATAATTCCTTTCAATCACGGCGTTCTTTTATTTATTATACTGCTTTTGGCAAATATTTTGTTAGTTTTGCAGCTAATTTTTTTTTTTTGTACTCAATATTTCTTTCGTCAACTACCTTACTCGTATGACGGCGTAAAAAGAAAAAAAAGAAAACCCTGAACTGAACTTGGTAAGGTTTAACCAGAATGTGTAGTTAATTTTTACCCTGTCCAACTACCTTGATTGCCCCTAAACCTTATCCAATTCAGGCTTTTACTCGTCAATTATTTTCCCTTTTTTTTTACCCAAGGCGCTATTTGCGTTTGACACCTTAGGAGATTTTGGAAGTGTTTCAAATTTCCCACTGAGCGCCCTTTATTGCAATAGCCTAAGCGTTTGAACGCCATTCAAGGTTTTATAAGTTAACTGCCCTAACGTTGAACGTTCTTTGGGGTCTTTATTGTATGATTGCCTCAACGTTTAAACGTCATTTTGAGGTCTTATTAGATAATTGCCCTGGCGTTTGAATGCCATTTAGGGTGTTTATATTTGGTTGCCTCGCCGTTTTTAGGTCTTACAGGATAATTGCCCTAGCGCTGAACGCCATTTGGGGTTTTAGGGTTGCCTCAGCGTTTGAACGCCATTCGAGGTCTTACGGGAGAATTGCCCTAACGTTTGCACGCCATTTGGGGTCTTATTGGAGAATTGCCCTATCGTTTTCACGCTATTTGGGGTCTTACAAGAAAATTTCCCTAACGTTTGCACGCCATTTGGGGTCTTATTATATGTTTCCTCATAACCTTTCCTTTTGTATTAAAAGTTCGCTCTTTTTTTTTAAATGTACTTTTGATATTACATTTATATTTGATACTTCTTGAGGGTGTCTGCATTCCATGTTCGAGGGAGAAGGTGTCCATTCATCCTCTCTAATTTGAATGTTCCGTCGTGAATTTCTTCGGCTATCTTATAAGGCCCTTCCCAATTTGGTGTCAGCTTTCCTTGTTCACCTGCTCTCCCAACTGTTTCCATATTCCTTAACACTAAGTCGCCCTTCTTAAGTTGACGTATTTTAACCGTCTTGTTGAACTGCCGACTCATTCGTATTTTGTACAATTACTGTCGAAGTAGGGCATTTCCTCTGACTTCTGGTAGGTAGTCTAGATGTAACTTCAACATTTCCCAGTTGGCATCTTCACTATACAACATTACTCTCAGGGTAGGTTCTTGCATTTCTATTGGTAATACGGCATATGCCCCATATACCAAGGTGAAAGGCGTTTCTCCAATTAAGTTCTTTACCGTAGTTCTGATGGACCATAGAACATTAGGGAGTTCTTCTACCCACAATCCTTTTGCTTCCTCCAACTTTTTCTTGATTCCTGTGCAGAGGATCTTGTTGAAAGATTCCACTTGACCATTTGCTTGCGGGTGTCCTACTGCTGCAAAGTGAGCGTGAATCCCTTGGTTGCTTAACCATTCCTTAAGGCAGTCATTCTCAAATTGTTTTCCATTGTAAAAAACAACAGATTGCGGAACGCCATATCGAGTGATAATATTTTTCCAGATGAACCCTTTCACATCATTAGTGGTTATGTTCCGGAGAGATTCAGCCTCGACCCATTTGGTGAAGTAATCTACGGCTACTAAAACAAATTTTCGTTGTCCCATTGCTTGAGGGAATAGACCAAGGATGTCCATGCCCCACTTGGCAAAGGGAAGTGGACTTAGAACGAGTTTGAGGTAGCTCGCCGGCCTTTGATGCAGATTTGCAAAGATTTGACGTTTGTACTTTTGAACCATTTCCCATGCATCCTTTCTAACTGTTGGCCAGAAGTACCTAGTTCACAGAGCTTTTTCCGCTATTGCACCAGCCCCGATGTGAGAGGAGCACTGTCCTTGGTGCAAATCCTCCAAAATTCTCCTCCCATTCTCTAGTGTGACACATTTCAGCAGGGGACGCGAGAAAGATTTTTTGTAGAGCGCCCCATTCCATATTGAACCATTTATCCCTGGCTTTGATGTATTTAGCCTGCTTTTTTTCTTCTGGGAGGGCGCCCGATATTTTGTACGCCATTATTCCATCCATCCAATTGTTGCTTCGATCAATATAAACAACTTCTCCTCCTACACTTCTCTTTTCTTTAACCTCCCAAAATACGGATCTCGGGGTGTCATCGGCCACAGAACTGGCTAACTTTGCTAAGGCGTCAGCTTGGTTGTTGTCTTTTCTAGGAACATGGCTGAGAGTAAATTCCACAAAATCCTTAACCTCTTCCTGCACCATTTTTAGGTATTGAACCATAGCCTCGTCTCTTGCTTCAAATTGACCATTCACTTGGCTTACTACCAACTAAGAGTCGGAGATGGCGTTAACCTTGGTCGCCCCAGCTGCCTTACACATTCTGATTCCTGCTAACAGGGCTTCGTATTCTGCTTTGTTGTTGGAGGCTTTGAATTGGAACCTCATTGCATATTCATATACATCGCCTTCTGGTGATCGGCATATAATTCCGGCCCCGGCCCCTTGCTGAGTAGAGGACCCATCTACATGCAACGTCCAATAGTCCTTTCTCTCTTGGCACCCCTCAAGACGAGTTGTTTCAACTATAAAATCTGCTAAGGCTTGCCCCTTGATAGCCTTCCATGGTTCATAATCTATCTCAAACGCCCCTAATTCAACAGCCCATTTTAGCATTCTCCCAAATGATTCCTTATTTTTCATAGCTTGTTTGATTGGTTGATTAGTTAGGACTACGAGCTTGTGAGCCAGAAAGTAATGGCGTAATTTTTTACTGGCTTGAAATAAAGCTAGTCCAACTTTTTCAATGAGAAAATATCTTTGCTCAGCATTTTCTAACACATGACTAACAAAATATACAGGCATTTGAATCTTATTTCTTTCGGCGATCAGAACCGCAGACACCGCCACCCCAGACTCTGCTAAATAAACAAACAACGTTTCTCCTTTCAAAGGACTGACCAGCCTTGGAACGAATGGAGATGCGTTTTTAAAGACTCAAACGCCTCTTCTGCCTCTGGCGTCCACTCAAACCTCGCCTTTTTTCTGATTGTATTGAAAAACTGGTGGCATTTGTCCCCGGATCTTGATAGGAATCTTCCTAGGGCTGCCAAACATCCTGTCAATTTTTGGACTTCCATTACACAAGTGGGCGCCTTCATATATATCAGTGCCTGAATTTTTTCTGGATTGGCTTCGATTCCTCTTTCATCCACTAAGAACCCCAAAAATTTTCCCTTGGTCACCCCAAACACACACTTCTTGGGGTTCAGCTTCATATTGTGTTTTCTCAGAGTTTCAAAGGTTCCCTAAGATCCTTGTTATACTCGCCACTTAGTTTGCTTTTCACAATCGATCATGTCATCAATGTATGCCTCAAGATTCCGCCCAATTTGTTCGGAAAAGACTGTAGTTACCAACTTTTGAAAGGGGGGCATTCTTTAATCCAAAAGGCATAACTTGATAACAATACACCCCATGCACAGTGACAAAGGCAGTCTTTTCCTGATCTTCTTTATATAAGGGGATTTGATGGAAATCGGAGTATGCATCCATAAAGCTCATTAGTGCATGGCCTGTTGTAGAATCAACCAACTTGTCTATCTTTGGCAGGGGTAAGCAGTCTTTTGGGCACGCCTTGTTGAGATCTGTGTAATCTACACACATCCTCCAAGTTCCATTAGGCTTCCGAACCAAAACTACGTTTGCCAGCCACTGAGGATACTGGCAGGGTCGGATGAACCCGGCGTCCAGTAACTTTTGAACCTCGACTGCTGCCGCCTTGTTTCTCTCGTTGCCCAAGTTTCGCTTTTTCTGCAGCACTGGCTTTTTTGACGGATCCACATTCAACTTGTGGACCGCTATGCTGGGATCAATACCCGGCATCTCATTTACCTCATGCACAAATAAATCCTTAAATTCTCTGAGTAAGACTTTGATTTCTTCCTTCTCTTCTCTCACCAAATTTTTTCCAACCTTCACCATTCTTTCTGGTCGGCTTTCATCTAACACCACATCCTCATGCTCATCTACTTCCACCGGTTTATTGGCTTGATTTAGACCCATTACTGCCAATAATTCACCCGCTTTGTCCTCCAATTTCCTCTTCTTTGATGGCGCGGAGCCTTCTGGGGTTCCTTGGGGCCTGAGAGTAGTCAAATAAAACTCTCTGGCGGCCTGTTGATCGCCATGTATCGACCCGATAGACCCACTATCACACTCAAATTTCATCAGCATCAAATGAGGCACTATAACTGCCCTGGTGACATTCAACGTTGGTCGCCCAAGGATAATGTTGTACGCCATGGCATCTCGAACTACCAAAAACCTTACAAACATATTCCTTGGGTTTGCCTTATCCCCCAGCTGCAAAGGCAAGGTGACACTGCCCACAGGGTGAATTATACCTCCCCCAAATCCAATTATTGGATGATGGATTGGGGTTAACGCCTCCTTTTCATAGTTCAGTTTTCCAGGCATGATAGACTGATGATATCAGTAGAACTGCCTGTATCTATCAGGATCCGTCGTACCTTCAAGTCAGCGACCTTCAACTCTACTACCATGGGGTCATCATGTGGCGTCCGTACACTCCCCCTATCTTTCTCCAAGATGCACACCTCTGGGAATTTCCCTTCCGCCGTTGCTGATGAAGAGGCGTATACCTGGCTCAGCTGACGGACATAATCCTTGCCTCCTCTCCTAGTTGGCCCCCCAGCCGCAAATCCTCCTGATATGACCGCCACTACATCTGGCGGGGTATCATACCCAGAATTCTCGTGGTTGCTCCTTTCCTCCCTTCTTCTATTTCCTCTAAGGTATGCCCCCAATTTGCCTTGGGACGCCAGGACATCAAGAACTCTTCTCAGATTTTTGCAGTCATTGGTGTAATGCCCCACATCTTTGTGAAAGTGGCAAAATTTCTTCTTGTCCCTACTTTCCACTGGTGCTCTCATGGGGGCAGGCATCTGGATCCCCAGTTTTGGACCCGGCCACTTCCTTCAAAATATCCCCAATTTCCTTTTTATACTCACAGGGAGATACATAGGGGGTGATCCCCTTTTCCGCTTGAATTTGTTGTTATCCTCCCTCTTGGCTGGGGCGATAGACCAGACCTCCGTCTTTCGTTCTTTCCCTTTGGGGATGCTATCTCGTCTTTCCTCAAACTTTCCTTTCATTTTGGTGGTGGAGCAGAGTTCAGTCGCGTGAATGAAGGACTCTGCCTCCTTCAAGGCAGTTTTAAGGTCCCTTATGTCCTTCCGAACAATATCAAACTTCAACGTTTCTTCCCTCAATCCCCGGAAAAAACAATGAAATGCCACATTTTCATTCAAGCTTGGAACTTGCAAGGCCTCCAAGTTAAATCGTTGTACATAATTTCTCAATGTTTTGGAATGTCTTTGCGAAATTCTGCCTAAATGCATGTTCGTCTTCTTCTCTTGCTTATTTTCCATAAAGTGATGACAAAAGAGGATGCTTAATTCCATGAAGCTGTTTATGGAATTATCAGGTAAATTCCAAAACCATTTTTGTGCTACTCCTTTTAACGTGGCTGGGAAATGTTTGCACTAAGTAGCATCATCTGCTCCCTTTAGCAGCATGGCATGTTTGAATGTAGCAACATGATCATCGGTATCCGATGTGCCATCAAAGGCCTCGATGATTGGTGGTTTGACTTTGTATGCCCTTGGTGCTTCCATGATCGCCAGAGAGAACGGCGTTTTCCACGATATTACCATACTCTCATTCTGGGGGACATACGGCTGAGCTGGTTTTCTCCTGACCCTCTGTTGTTCTTCGCCTTCTTCGTTAGAAGGTTGGGCCTCTAACTCTTGACGAGCTTCCTTTCCCTTTCCAGGCGTACTTTTAAATATTTCCCCCCTTTTTGCCCCGAATGGGGTTTTGGTTCTAGCTAGGATTCGTCGGCACATTTCCCTCATTTTGGCACTGGCCTGTTTGCTTAGCGTTGCCTTTGGCTGCGCATCCTTCAGTGTTTTCTTTACTTGATCTTCCACAGCCCCAACTATGGTGTGTTGGAAGCGAGACAAGATGGCGTGCAGCTAGTCCATGGTTACTGTTGCCCGTTGGCTGCTTCTGACTGCTCTGGTATTCCTGTCTGATTGGTTGAGCTACTATCCCTTAAATTTTCGTCTGAATCCATAAATTGATTATTGCCTGCCATTGCTATGTGTCTTCCCCACAGACGGCGCCAAATGTTATATCCTTATAAATGATTACAAGTTTAATACTTGAAGGATTCTAATTACAAAGATCACACAGTAATGCTACAGACAATGCTTTAGCTTGTTAACTCAGCGCTGGTGAACGGCGTCCAAGCTGGCAGGTGAAGGGGATAGCGTAGCCTCAGGTGAACTTGGCGATCAAAGGGCACTTGGCTAGCAGAGGTTCCGCGCCTTGTATACCTGTACAAAGGAATAAATCCTTGGTGGATTTATCCCCCTCCAATGCTTAAGTAAGTAACTGTATAAAGAACTTAGAGAGAGAGAGAGAGAGAGTTTGAGAGAGAGAAAGATCACAATAAATGCTTGTAATAAATATGTATTGAATGCCTTTGTTCTGGTTTTTTCATGGGTATTTATACTAGTGAGAATACACTGTTTAGCCCCTTATACAGTATAGCACTATTCTCTTCTTTCTTTTGGTAGGGGGGGAAGAGGAGGATAACCCGGCGTGTAACGGGGGTTCCTCTCTCCCACTTGGCTTTCTGCCTAATCCTGTGTGTTAATATGAGGACACGTGTCTTTCATCTGTTGTCCCTTATATTGTGACATGGATTAAAGTTAAGCTTTAATCTGAACCGTTGGATGAGTATATAACAACTTCCCAATTGCATTTGTTACTTGAGAATATTGGTTCTAAAATATGGAGCTTTCTAGTTCAATCTGTCACACTCGTATACTAGTTTCTGAATCAATGATTATGTCACACTCATACTTTTTCTCATTTTTATTATTATTTGGAAAGAAATGGATCATGTTTCTATTGGCTAGAGTGTTGTGTTAAGTTAACTTAAGCAAGAGTGGTGAGCACCTGTCTAGGAACTGCACTATCTCAATCGATTCTAACAGCAGGAGCACTCGGTCCACTTACAGATTAGGCTCAGTCAAATGGGCTACAAATTTGGTGGATTATGTTATCTGTAATAGCAACTATGTAGCAGGTTGGTAGAGTTATTAGCTACTCTCTACTTAATCTGGGAAACGAGGAACGATATTCTCTCTAATGGGAAAGTTATTAACCATATCTCCATCATGAAAAGAATTTAGACGTGGGTTGAGAGATGGAGAGTGGTGAATACTAACAATGGTTATCAACCTGTCATTACGATGGCAGTATGACAATATATGTGGTTGTCCAAACTTGGTGTGAAGGGACCCTGAATTCGGACTGCATTGCCATGACAATGTAGATGGAGCGTGAGAGAAGAGGAAAAAGGGAACGAGCACTGGTATGAAGCAGTTTTTGTTAGCGGGCAACTTCAGATTGTCCTACTGGAGGAAAGATAGCCAAATATCATTGTGAAGCCGAAGTTATGTCACTTCTCCAAGGTCTTAATGTATACACCATGTCTCGTGTGCAACTAATGTTTGTGCTCTTATAGATTCATCAATAGTGAATCTTTTCTTAATGGTGATGACTGATTGATTACGAGTATTTCAAAAGAATAATTCATTTAGTTTGTTATTGTGCTTGATGATACATTTCCATGTTCAAATTGTTACTCTACGCATTGGGGAATTTTACCAATATTTTCCGATTTTGGTATTTGATTCAGATGCTCATGTGTATTGTTGGAGATTATGTTGTCGATGATGAGGGTTTGGACAACCTTGAAGCTGTTCGAAAGTTCTTGCGTGAGCTCAATACTGATGAGGGCGTACTCAAGATACAGGTGAATACTCAACTGAACTTATAGAGAATTAGTGTAAGCAAAATCTTGATTGTAACAATTCTGTTTTTATTGCAGGGGTGTTTGCTGTCATGTGCGGAAGCTCTAGAGCCCATAGCATCGAGGCACGTATAGCCATCACGGAGATGTTTGATAGATACTCGCGCACTTATATGTAGAGAACTGTGAATATTTGGGAGCTTTTGTTAGGCTTTTTTTTTTTTTTTTTTTTTTTT